>JAJTUV010000010.1:1200000-1690414 GCA_021653895.1 Mastomys natalensis | reverse complement strand
TATGGAAAAAAGCAAGGTCATTGTTTGACTGAAGAGTATATTTATGTGGGGGGGGGAAAGCCATGCTCCTTTCTGACGATGAGTCATTGGTGCTGCCTGCTCAGGAAGAACACCAACTAGCTACAATGTGAACAATGCCAGACCAGAAACAGTCCACAGCCTGGACAGGCTGCAGGGTTATACTGCACAAGACCTTGTAAGCCATCTACACACCAGCAGTGCTGGAGGGCGAGTCAGCAGAGACTTACAACAAAGAACAGAAAATAGGGACAATGCCGACCACCAGATGTATTTAGGAGTTCCACCAACTAATTTCTAATGGAAAAAAAAATCATGCAGTACAAATTTTAAAATGTGGGGAATGATATGAATGTTCAAATAACATATCATAACATGCTAAGTATCTTCTAATTTTTGTTTTGGTCACTTAAAAATGATTGAAGATATTTGGCCAGAACATGAAATCTTAACAAAAAGCCTAGTTTTAAAAAGATACTTATCATTTTTTTTTAATGTGTTTACTCTCAGGCTGTCTACTGGTTTGTATACCATGAAATCGCTCACAACACAGGCCAACCGTAATCTCTGAGAGATAGCAGCTTTTCTGAATTTTATACTCAAGCCCGAGGGTCATTTAGAATTACAGACATTTCTTGACCCCCATGGAGCACAGTAGCCATCTCAGCCTTCTGAGTGTCTATTAGTAGGGATCCAGTTACTTAGTCTGCAAATTTTGCTTTAAAATAATTACAAAACATAAATGCCAGCCTGTGAAGAAAATAATGGTTATCCCACATAGACTGCTTCCTAAAATGTTCCATGGCTTAATTTTGATTCTTCTTGTAGATAAAGCAAGCATATTTCACTGGACGAGGTACATTATAGCTAGCTGTGACTGAGTGATTATTTTTTTTTATTGTAAGTGCAAAAATAAGCACTTTCCGGTAATAGCTCAAATTACATTGATTTTCCCAGTTATGGGCTTACCTGAAGCCCGCTGTTAATCACTCACGTAATGCTAATCATGTCAAAAGTTCTTTCTGAATTAAACCCACTTAGCAAGGAACAGCAAGAACAAAGCAAATCCAAACTAGGAAGCTCCTGTCTCTCTGCCTTTCTTCAATTGGCGTGGACGCCACACCATTCTAGCCTGGTCTTTGTTTTATTTCCAAGGCAATTTCCTTTCTTGGTAGAGGCATATTTATTTGTTAGCCCACCCTACAGCTTGATTACAATTTCTTCCCTAAATGTAAATTTTTTTCCACACAGACAGCCTTTTACAAGAAAATGATTAAATGTTTCTTGCAAAGTTATTCTGTATTTTAGAGAAAAATATTACTGGACCTTCAGCTTAATTGGGAGAATTGTTTTATTTATGATTGATGTAAACTAAATACCCTATGGAAGTGCCAGAATACATAGATAAACATGGCCCCTTATGAAGAATTTGTAAAGCAACACTGCCACCAAGAGGTAAAATAGAGAAAAACAAATTAATTTAAAATTAATTTTGAAAACCTATTATGTTCAGATAGTTGATGTGTACTTAGAATGATTGCTAACGATAACTATCTGGCTTTTGTGTTATCACTGTCAGGATTCAATGCCCACAGCCTTTGATAGATTCTATTTGCACTTTGTGTATACACACACACACACACACACACACACACACAAGGCAACCAGTGAAAACTATTTTGGAAGAAGATACTTTATCAATGTAATGAAAAGTCTTCAAAGTAGCTGATTGGCAAGATAATTCTCATACTATGTAAAGGAAGTTCTCAGTGTAATAAGATGAGGGTTAGGATAGAAATAAACTCAGAGGAATTAAAAAGAGTTAACCACAAGCACTTTGGGCTAGAACAGCAGTCCCTGCTGCAGAGCTCAGCCAGTTCCCAAAGCGGTTCTGCAAAGCTCAGCAAGAAAGCTTTCACCTGACCTGGAAATTCACAAGATACTGGAGTGGTTGCAACTGTGGAGAGATAAGGAGAAAAGGAATGGGGTGGGGAGGACAAAGGGAGGGGGATGTGGGTTATTTTTAGTCGAGAGAGGCATAAGCATTCAGTTACTAAAACCGTATAACACCCGAAAAATATTCTCCCATCCCCACCCCGAGCTGGGAACACACCGTCCTTTCTTAAGGTGGTATTTTAAGGAAGCTCCTTTTTCTCTCTGTTCCCCCCCCACCCCCAGTGCCAGGACGTGAGATGGGGCACACAGATCTTTAGCTTACTTAGAATTATCTCATTCCCTTCCAGGGTTACAGCAGATAGACGTGGGGCCTACTGAGATTTAAAACAAATTGCTTTCAGGTGCATTATGTACCCTCCAGATAGGTTATGGAAACTCACATTTTAACACCCCACCTTAAAGCACTGCCAAATTTCCATTCTATCGTCTAAATGCCACCATGCTGGGGTGCCTGGCCCTGATGCTCTGACTTCTACCGTTGGGTTTCCAGGTCTGTGTCTCCAGCGGGGAGGATCTCCACTTCCCCGATCAGATCTGTTAAGTCACCACTGCTCATCCGCAAGACTCAGACCACCGCCGTGGCCGCAGGCCCGAGGTGCCTCCCCCTTGGAAGCAAGAGGGCTACGTGGCCTCCTCGACTGAGGCCGAGATGAGAGAGACGACGCTGACAAGCTCTACCCAGATCAGAAGAGAGGAGAGATGGGAAGGGAGATACGGTGTCCAGGAGCAAGTGACTATCAGTGGAGCCGCAGGTGCTGCGGCCAGTGTGTCAGCCAGCTCGTCATTCACGGCAGGAGCTGTCACTACGGGGGCTAAGGAGGTACAGTCAGGATGCTTTCCTTTCTCTATTTCATCTTCTGGTTCCTCTGATCCAGTTTCAGGCATGGGGTAGTCCGCACAGGTTAGAGAGGAAATGCATAGGGGCCTAAAACTATAATCAATATGGTTGTCCTTTATCAAGGCGTCTTTCATTAAGTCAGAGACTAATCAGTGAGGCTGGCATAAAGTATGAATTTGAATGATGCAGACCTTGTCTTTCTGGGCAATAATGCATAATTACATATGCTTTTGCTGGTAGTTGAGGTTTTGTAACTTTTCTACCAGGTGTGTTTTAGAAAGCATTGCACTTGTTGATACAGGTGAAACAGGAGGCAGACAAGAGCGCAGCTGTTGCGACTGTCGTTGCTGCTGTTGATATGGCCAGAGTGAGAGAACCAGTTATCAGTGCTGTAGAGCAAACTGCTCAGAGGACAACCACGACTGCTGTGCATATACAACCTGCTCAAGAACAAGTAAGCGCAAGGCCACCAGGGGGAGCTAGAACGCACCTGGCTCAACTCTGCTTTCAGTAATTGGACATTCAAATCCCTGCTGAACCAAATAGTGCTGAAGGCAGCAGGCCACCCAGCGTGGCCCAGGCTTTGAGAGCTTTCTGAGGAAAAAGGTGGCTAGAAATATCAAACGTGTTTAAGCTGTAAATATCACAGGAGCAGACTGGGTCAGAAGAAATACTTGGGCTATGTGAGGCCAGCAAAAGTTAACTACTGTTTTCAAGGCATCCAGGGACTGCGGGAGCCTGGCAAACATGGAACAAAAGGCCAGTCAAAATCTGAGTGCAGGTCCTACCACAGCTAGTTATGGAAACTACAATTCAGGGCAGGCATTAGATTTCTCTAAGCTTCCCGCAAGGACCATGGCTTTTACTTTTTTCAAAAACAAATGTGACATTTGGATTCACGGCTGCAAAGCAATATGAATGCAGGGTCACAGTCCACCTCATATTTAAGCAGGCTCTGTTATAGTCTAAAAGCTCTCTCGCTCTCCTCCCTGTCCTGTGGGTTAATTGTTACCCTTGGTCTATGCTTCCGAGTGGTTTCTGAAATGGCTCCTTTCTTTTGTCAATGAAAATCAGGTGGAAAAGAGGCGGAGAAGACCGCAGTAACCAAGGTTGTAGTTGCTGCTGATAAAGCCAAGGAACAGGAGCTAAAAGCACGAACCAAGAAGTGATTGCAACTAAGCAAGAACAGACTCACATAACTCATGAGCAGGTGGGGATGATCTTTGATTTGCAAATGCACCGATGTGCTAACACATAAGATGCACTTTTATCATGAAGCAGGTTAATTCCAGGGCCGCATGATGTCTAGTTTCACACAAATAGCACCCACTGTCATGTATATCACTCTGAGCACTTGGTACCAGTGTCCCTTAGAATCATTGAGTTTTTATACTGGAAATAAAATGAGGATTTAGCTCATCTAACTTTTTTTTTAATAATCCACTTACACTGATTATAGGTTAACTGTGTGGCTGTGGATAGGGAACAGGCAGAGTTAAAACAGAAAGACAAAGCAGGTGCTATGGGTGGAACAAGGGAAACGGAAGGGAAAACTGAATATGTTACCTTAAAAGCTAGCTGCTGTTTCCTGACCTCTTGGACTTAGCACATGGGTTTATATAGGATGTTACAGTTGACATGTAGTAGGTTGAGTAGTGAGAGATCGGATTAAAAGCATTTGGGGACAGATGGGAGAAGGCCTGTTGTAGACTGTTTGGTGAGGGAGCCAGTTGTCTTAGGATAGTTTGAGAAGATCAATTTTCAAGTCTCTTTCCTCTCTGTGGTCCTGAGGCTCAGTAATAAAATACCTGAGGATGGAAAGGACTTACTCCTTAGACATCAAATGAAAACAAAACACCCTTCCGTGGCTCAGGATTTGAGCAACACTTTGACTAAGATAGACGCCAAAATTGCCTTCCCATTGTGTCTCAATCTTAGATAAACCTTGATATTCAAACCATTATCATATTTAGAAAAAAAGACAAAATAGAGTAGGAAGGCAGACTGTGAATTATACTTGGAGTCTCACATTAAAACAAGGAGCCAAGCAAAATTACTCCTTGGGACTTCCATAGTTATATTCTGAGCTGTAAGATTACTTTAGGCTGATGGAATTAGCACCTAATTAAATTACCATATCACCATCTATAGAAGACACAAATCTTGCTAAGGTAGATAGCAATTGTCTATAAAACAAGCAGTCTTGAATCCAACATTCCATTTCCTCTAAAGAGACTAATATATGGTTCAGAGGGTGAACAAATGTGTTCCTATTAATTAAGATATGAAGATTTAATTAATGATTTCAGATAAGGAGTTTCACTCTTTTAATTTTCTACTTTGTTGGATATAATACTGTGGTAGTCCCATTGCAGATTTGGAAACAATAAGGGTCTGTTTTTAATCATTGATTGCAGATAAGAAAAGAAACTGAAAAAGCATTTGTACCAAAGGTAGTGATCTCCGCAACCAAAGCCAAAGAGCAAGAAACTAGAATCACTGGAGAGATTACTACAAAACAAGAGCAAAAACGAATGACTCAAGAAACAGTAAGTCTGGCTTTGATTTTTACAAATGGCCCATTTCCAATCATCAGCTATGTGTACATTATACTTAGAGCTTCAGACCAGACTCTCCTCTGTCTCTTTTCCTCCCACTGTTTGCCTGTGTCTAGGGTTAGAACTCTTTTGTATTCACTGCTCTGTTCCCCATGGGAGCAGTTTACGTAAACTCTACTCAAACAGTTTTGGGGGCATGTCCCTGAACTTTCTAGATCATACATAAACAGAAGGTATGCCTCACTTCTGCCCGCTAGCCACTAGCACATCCATTTTGCACATGTAACCTGAGTCCTCAGTCACTCAGATTGGGACATTTAGCTATCATGCAGTTGTGAGACACATACGTATCTATACCTGCTGACACACACATGCACACACCTTAGCCCCAAGCACTTTAATTAAGCAGCAGTTGCCCATTAGAGAAGACAGCACCCATAATTCCTGGGTGATAAACACTGAAGTAAACATACAGGATATGGGAAGACATATCCTATATATGACACATATATATATATATATATGTATGTATATATACACACACACATACACACACATATATCTCACATATACACACACATATACACACACATATACACACACACATACATGATTGTCACTGAAGTCTACTTTTCTTCTCTCTCTCACCAAGCTTGATGGGACAGGAGCTTTTATTTTGAATATTTTGACCCATGCTCTCCTCAGAGCTCTTTGCTGATCTAAGAGCTACTTTCTTTTGAGAACATTGTACTGATAAAAGGCTAACCAGAATTATCTGCCCAGGTTTCCGTTACCTTGTCCTCAGGATGAAAGAGATTCCATGTGGCCTGGGAGTCAGGCTAGGCAAGATATGGAACATAGGAATCTCTATGACCCTTGTAACATAGCAGACTGATGAGTGCAGTCAACCTCATTTCTCAGCCATTCAGCAGCAGCAGCCATAGCCCAAAGATATCACCGTTTCAGTCCTGGCACAATTTATTAAGATTGGCAGCAACATTTATTCCTCAGAAAAGCAATGGCAGGTGGTAAGCCCACACGTGGACCTCTGAAACAGGGATGTGACCTTTTCTACCTCATCACTAAGCCTTCAGCATTCTGAGTGTTGCCCTGGCCATCTTCCTGTTCCTTATGTGCCCTTTGAAACTCAAATCTCCGTTTTACTCCACAACATCAGATAAGACAGGAAACTGAGACAATTGCTGCATCCATGGTGGTGGTTGCCACTGCCGAGTCCACAAAACTAGAGGCAGCTGTGGGAGTTCAAGAAGAGATTGCCATACAACAGGATCAAATGCACCTCACTCATGGACAGGTGATGACTTCCTGTTGGTGTGAAAGCCACCCGTGCATCATGTCACCCGCAGTCATCCACATCATCACGGCTCTTAAGCATCACTTCTCTCCAAAGTCTCACAGCCCCTCACCACCCATCTGGCTTCCACTCTCATTCCTAACTCTCAGCTTTTCTTTGGATTGCTACTAATAGATCATAATTCGTCTTAATGTCTTCCTGTGAAGGCAGACTCCAGTATTCAAGACAATGTAGTGCTAAGTGCCTAGTAGATCTCTGCATAGGTTATAATACGAAGTATGTGACAGAAAGAAGGGATGTGTATGTCTCAGTTTTTCTTTTCTAATCCCGTTTTTCTTTATAGCTGTACCCATTTTGGTATTTTTGCAAGTAAAATACTATGAATAATTAAGATAATCCAGTGATGTTTAATGAAGTATCTGTGGATAATAGGAAAAACTCTGCCTCTTTTCCCAGTTAACTTGTGTTTTTTTTTTTTTAATTAGAGACTCATGAAATTTATTGACATTTTCTTACCTTTCTCTTGAAATCATATAACCAGATAATGAAGGAAACTAGGAAAACAGTGGTACCCAAAGTCATAGTTGCCACGCCAAGATTAAAGAACAAGATTTAGTATCAAGAAGTAGAGAAGCCATCTCTACCAAAAGAGATCAAGTTCAAATAACTCAGGAAAAGGTGAATTAACACATAGGAAAAGTTTATCTTTAAGCTGTCTAGTAAAACATTAACTATTACATAATATGAGTTATTAATCTGTTTTTCTATTGAGGTTCATAACTAAATATAATAAATACATGACTGAGTACCATTAGTTTTTCCTTCATGCTTGGTATTCACCCATCTATAACATTTGTAATTCATTTTGTTCAACACTATTATTTGCATGAACAGTAGCATTTTCGTTTAATTTTTAAAAGCAATATAGGAAAGCATCTGGAGATTATTTTGCAACTAACATTGCTCCCTTCTGTGATACTCAGTCATTCTATGCAAGCACTGCTAAGTGAGGATTTAACCTGGATGATGTTATCTTTGCATCCCACATGCTGGGGAACAGAGTGTGTGTGTTTGCGGGGGTGAGCCATACTCTGTATGTCTGAAGCCCATACAACTTAAACTTTGCTTTTACTGTAATGATCAGAAGAGAAAGGAAGTGGAAACAACTGCCTTGTCTACGATAGCAGTTGCTACTGCTAAAGCCCAAGAACAAGAGACAGTTCTGAGGTCTAGAGAAGCCATGGCCACTAGACAAGAACACATCCAAGTTACCCATGGAAAGGTGACTGTGTTATTCCAGTGTGGAATCCACGATAATCTATTAATACCAAATCTCCTGTGAAAACCCCCATTATAACACATTAATCTCAAACATCTTCTTGTGTAGGAGACACTATTAATCAGATTTATTTTCAGACAATTATACAATTTGAAACTAAAAAGTAAAATGATTCATTGTTCTTAACATTGCAACATATTTCTCATCCAGTGTGTTGTTATCATTGTCAACCTTTTTTATTATTAACATATAGAAATCCTCTACACATTAATGACTGAAATTGCATGTGGGCTAATTTTAAGAGGCTCAATGAGCAATGAAAATCATTGTATATGAGCAGTTGAAGAGCCTTACAGTGGGGTGTGTGTCTGTGTGTGTGTGTGTGTGTGTGTGTGTGTGTGTATGTGTGTAGTCATGTGTTCAATGCATTAGGCTACAGTCTAAGGATTTACTTCAATTACGTATAATTTTCTTCATGTGAAACTGTCTTTTTTTTCCTGTAAGTATCAGAGGTGAGAATATTATAGCACCTGTTTAGTGGCTCCCACACAAGCTGCACAAGATGCAGTACTGAGGAATCTAGAGAGATATCCAGCCAGAACTGTTCCACATAATCTGGGAAGAGGTTACCATGTCTATTCGCAGCTATACAAATCCTCTGACTTAAGCTACCTCCCATAACCATAGCTCCCACTGAACGAGCTATCTACCAGAGTGTATTCTCCACTGGGAACTGGCCACTAATGTTTTCTTTTCTTCTTTCTCCTCCTCCTCCTCTTCCTCCTCCTCTTCCTCTTCTTCTTCTTCTTTTTGCATTGTTTGTATGTTGCTTGTGTTTCCCTCTGTGTTGATTTCTGTCACAAGATCATTAATTTTTTTTCCAAGACAAGATTTAAAATAAGACTCAAACTTTTATCTAAGGCTGATATTTAATGGCCCATCTGTCTTCTAGAAGTCTCACATGCAACAAGCTTTACCATGAGCCAGGTTTCAAGAATTATGGTTAATTTTCCTTTCTGTCCCTGTTAGCATAAATATGTCTGTCTTGTTTTCATTGTTGATTGTCAGTGAAGAATGGAGGCTGAGGAAATCTCCCAGTCTCAGTTAATAACAACCCCTTTACAGCCTGGTGATCCAGCCACACTGCCAAGGACTACAGAAGGACTAGCCATTAAGCAAGAACAAATATATTTGCAAGACGAGATGAAAGCCCGTGTTGTGGAGGTGAAACGCATTGCTTCATCTCGTCATCAGCTCATGCAACTTCTCATCTATCCATCATGAACCCATATGCTCCCAGTGGTCCTTTTAACTGCTTCACTTGTCAACCAAAGGGAGAGATGATTTGATTCAGCCTGAGAACTCCAGAGGCATAGTTAGCATTTCTAGCCCTAAAAGACCATGTTATGCAACAGTTTTCTTAAATTAATTTTCAGCATTTAACTAGTGTAAATTGAGGTCTCCTAATCCAATTTGTGTTCATGCTTATCTGGAATCCAACAATAAAAAGGATACTTAAGTGTACTAAGGATAGGAACAGCCACCAGCATTCAGTCATTTGCAATTGTCCACCAAACATCACCTATATATGGGTTTTGATATATATTAATTCAAGGAAAATGTATGTTTTTTTTACAATTTAAAATATACTGCCATAGTTAAGACTTTGAGGGCACACTTTTAAAATTAGGAGCAATATTTATTATCGTGGTTGTGCAAGTTTTGGTCAAAAGAAACCCTGAGTCAGTTTTCTCATCATTAGAATAAACTTAAAACCACCTCAGATTTTCTCTTATCACCGGCTGCTTGAAAGGTGCCAATGAGATAATATGAAATTTCCGTTTCTCCAGGTCGAGTAGTGTGTTAGCTGAAGATGAACGCATAGAGACAGCTATAGAGTCAACCAGTTGCCCATATGTTTTTATAAAAGAAACAAACAAATAAAAATGATTGACAAGCTTGATGTAGATAGCATGGCTCCTTCCAAAATTCAATGTGAAGGGCGGGTGGTATTTGCAGTCTTTCATGGAAGATTAGATTTTTATACTTCTCAACAAACCCGTGATCATCTTCAATACCATCTTCTAAAGGCCATGGTCATGCCTTAAATATGGTCCAGTGGCTACTTTTTAAAGGTGTCTGGGTTCTTTACTTGAAGCACATTTCAGATGCGTGTTAAACTGTACTTGTAGCAGAAAGTAAAGACTGAAGATTAATAGAAAGGTACAGCCTTACTTCTAAAGCGCACTAGATGGACAAAGCCACATGACCTCTTGAAATGTTTCCGGTGCTGCACAGAACTAAAATATGCATGCCTCGTCAGGTGCTTCACTTGCTTTGTGAGAACACCTTTGCGAATTGTGTTCTCGTTCGTGTTAATCAGATTCATAGGAAGGAGGAAAAAATATTTGTCTTTGTCTTTGCTTTAACTCCCAGCAAAGATGAAAGCAAATTGAACTTCAGTGTGAAAGGTTGTTCTCTTGATTCCAAACATGATAACGCTTTCATTTCAATCACAATGTTTCCCCTCATGTGCTTTAAGAGAGCTATTTTTCTAATAGATTGAATAAAGCTTTCCCCTCGTGAGTCATAAGTAAATTCGGGTGCTCGTTCTTTGATTGGGAACTCTCTTTTTATCTTGCGTTTGCATGCAGCCATGTCGCTATGCAGCAATTGATTTTCCTGGATGTGAGGATGACAGTATTTGAGTAGACTTTTATCTTTGCTGTTGTCAGGCCGACACCAGACTAAATGATTGACAAAATAATAGAAATAATCGATGGAGACAGCCTGCTCCAAAGTCCTTATTTCCTAGGTGCTAATTGACTGTCTGCCTAGCCTAGGTAAATTCCTTGAAATGCTCAAAATGTCCTTAGGATCTTATATACATATTGTCATACTGTGTTGTCCTGTCTTGCGTGCGTGTGATTGACTGTCTACTCTCTAGAAGATAGGGGTAGTATATCTATATAGGAGTCTTTGCAATATAATAATTAAGGAAACACAAATTCTTGGAAGAGCTGAGTTACGTTTCTGAGCAATTAACATTGTTCTATAACACAAATATTCTACACTTAACATACCTTTGTCTGTTTGAGTAAGTAGAGGAGCTATCCCAGGAGGATGTCCCTGGGAGGAGATGTCCACGTGTAACTTTGACATTATCATCTGCTAACTTGGAAAACCTTGTCTCCAGGTGGGCGTTGGGAAAAAGGCAGAAGCCGTGGCAACAGTTGTAGCTGCTGTGGACCAGGCCCGCGTGAGAGAACCCAGAGAGCCAAAGCATGTAGAGGAATCATATTCTCAGCAGACCACTTTAGAGTATGGCTACAAAGAACACATTTCCACAACCAAGGTGCCCGAGCAGCCCCAGCGCCCAGCCTCAGAGCCCCACGTTGTCCCTAAAGCAGTCAAGCCTGTTGTGATTCAGGCTCCTTCTGAGACTCATATCAAAACTACTGACCAAATGGGAATGCATATATCATCACAGGTGAGTCCTCTGTGTGTGGGGCAGCAGTCAAACGTGCTGGGGGCATCTGGTGAGCAGTGATGTCACTGAGCTTCATTTAATGCAGGTCAAGAAAACTACAGATATCTCAACAGAAAGATTGGTCCATGTGGACAAACGCCCCCGCACAGCAAGCCCTCACTTTACTGTGTCAAAAATTTCTGTACCTAAGACCGAACATGGATATGAGGTAAGCTGTGGAGGGTAATAATTATATGTATATCTAATTATATCCTTGCTCGTGATGTGGCTAGAGCACTTTTCTGTAGCCACTGTAGATTCCTTTTGGATGAGGGACAGGGTTTATGGTGGACTCAGATGCTCTAAGCTTTGTCTTCTGACAGAGGTCTCCTAGGGGTGAAGCCAATAAAACGTGGTTGTCTTCCACACCTGAGGAGACAAATCCCCACAGGCTTTTCTGTCTTCCCATTTCAGCTATGGTTCAAACTCAGTTGCTTTGATTATAATATATTCCTAATCATTTTGTAAATGGTAGTGGTTTATGCATACTTATATGCTGTGAGATACTTTGAGTAATTTAAATGAATGTATTTTAATAAGAGAAGACAAGTCAGATATTCACATGATCGCAAAGTGAGGAGTGTCTGTTTTCACTTGTCACATAGACTTGTGGCTGTCATTCAAATGTGCAATCACAAAATATACCTAGAATTGATCACTTAAAAGGTTAGTTTGAGTTCCCCATTATAATGGTTTTGAATGCAGCATTCATTATCATCCCATGAGAGTTAAATTGGATTGTGGAATGACACAGCCCTGCACTAGAGTCCTGCTTAAGCCTGTTCCTTATTAGTTCTGCCATGTGAAAAAACACACGACAACCGTCTATATTAATTACTAGAGTTTTTATAATAAGGACCTCTGTCCTCAAAGGATCATAAGCAATGTGTAACACCTGTGTTTGTGGATATTCTCAAGTTACTACTGAAACCAAATAACCACACACATACCCCAAAAGAGAGGCATTGGGGAAGCTGTCGAGATACTATTCCAGTGTTTGCTTTCACTGTTCACATGGACTCATGGCTGACATCCAAATGTACAACCACAAAGTACTTAGAACTTATCAGTAAAGTTTTATCTTGAATTTTCTGTTGTAGTGCAGTCATCAGGAATGAAGACCGTCCCTGACCAGGCTCTAGAAGAGCCAGAAAATAAGGGGTACCGCGTACAAATCTTTAAAGGGGCGATTTTAAAGTTTCCTAACTAGATCGAAATCACCAATAGCTTTATAAATTGTTTAACCTCTGCCTTTTGTTAACTGTAGGAGGAATAATGAAACTATTCAGTCGTAGAGAAAGTAGACCAAAGCCCAGCCATGTTGCATGTGCCTGGAATGGGGGCAGATAGACCGAGGCTCAATTCTGAGATGCTAGTCCTGAGTATTTCCAAATGACTTGCCTGACAGCTTAGTAATTCCATCTCTTTGCTCTTGCATCCAGGCATCGATAGCTGGTAGCGCTATCGCCACATTACAAAAAGAGTTGTCAGCCACATCTTCTACTCAGAAGATCACCAAATCAGTGAAGGCACCCACTGTGAAACCCGGAGAGACTAGAGTAAGGGCGGAGCCCACCCCTTCCCCACAGTTCCCCTTCGCTGATGTGCCAGCGCCAGATACTTACAAGAGTCAAGCTGGCATTGAGGTGAAGAAGGAAGTCGGGGTGAGCATCAGTGGCAGCACTGTTCGTGAGGAGCACTTCGAAGTCCTGCGTGGCCGTGAAGCCAAGGTGAATCACTGAGTTATTGCGGTGATTGGCCAGAAGGGGTGCTCATCTCCCTTCCCTGGGCTCATGCTTCATTTTATCAAGCACGCTCTGGAAGGGTTTGCAGAAATACTTTTCTTATGTTGTACATGCTGATGGTTTACAAGACTTCCTTTAACTCCTAACTGTAGGTAACAGAGACAGCGAGAGTGCCCGCTCCTGCCGAAGTTCCTGTTACTCCGCCTACCTTAGTCTCGGTGAGTAAACACATCAGGAGTGCTCGAACCCCTTCAGCATGTGTGAGCAAAGACCAGTTCCATTCCACACTTTGAAGAAAGTGCCATTAGGGAGTTTGCAAATTCTGGCTTTCACACAATGCACTATTTGGCTAGGAAAGGGGAATTCCATGCGGCAACCATCATTCTTGTTGTTTAATGATCCTGGTATACATACAGCTTTACATCAGGACCAGTGGGGATAAAGAGCAGTCACCGCCCCTGTCTTGAGTCTTTGACTTGCCGTCTATGGAAACCTATGACAACAGACATAGTTAATAAAGCATACATGATTCTCAGCACCCTGATGGACAGGGCACAAGCGGATCATCTCTAGGGATCCCATGGAAAAGCCCCGTTGATTGGCGGTGTTGGGTGTTGTGCTTACAGCTACTCTAGAATTTAAACACAAGAATAACACAAACCTCTTGATCATTCGGTGTTAATGTAATTCCACTACAGAGACTGGGGCATGCCTGGCATTGGTTTCAAATTGGGAAAATTCTAATTTCTACATCAGTGTTAATTGTTCTGGAGTCCTCATCATAGGGCATTTTGTGCCAATTAAACTGTGCAAGCTCCAGGCATGTGTCTGATCTAATTTGTAGAGGCAATTAGTGAATATGTGCACAGGAGTATTTCCTTTTCCTTCTCTTTTCAGGGCTTAAAAAACGTGACTGTCATAGAAGGCGAATCTGTCACCTTGGAGTGCCACATCTCTGGATACCCATCCCCCAAAGTGACATGGTACAGAGAAGACTACCAAATCGAAAGTTCCATTGATTTCCAGATAACCTTCCAGAGTGGAATTGCTCGCCTCATGATCCGAGAAGCCTTTGCAGAAGACAGTGGACGGTTTACCTGCAGTGCTGTGAATGAGGCCGGGACCGTCAGCACTTCCTGCTATCTTGCTGTCCAAGGTCAGTGGCTTCTCCATCTCGATCCTAACTTCTGTCTGGGCCACCTTTTCCAGCAGCTACACACTTATGTGGCAGTTTCTGTGCACATCAGAGTGCTATCCTGTATGGAAGTTATGAAACAGATTACAGGGTCCACTAACTCCCCACACTACCTGTGGTTACTAATGGAGCAGACCGCAGGCTCACTTCAATACCACCTTCTGTCTTCTAGTGTCAGAAGAGTTTGACAAGGAAACAACTCTGACTGAGAAATTTACCACAGAAGAGAAACGGTAAGCCTCTCTGATCAGCTTAGTTTCTGCTTTTGCATGGTTTTGACATTTCTCCCCTGTCATTAGTGGCCTGTGGCTACCTCACAGCTAATAGAAATGGCCTTCCCTTCCCAGCTTCGTGGAGTCAAGAGATGTAGTCATGACTGACACCAGCATCACAGAGGAGCAGGCAGGGCCTGGAGAGCCTGCTGCGCCTTTCTTCATCTCAAAGCCAGTGGTCCAGAAACTGGTAGAAGGTGGGAGTGTTGTGTTTGAATGCCAGATCGGCGGCAACCCAAAGCCCCACGTCTACTGGAAAAAATCTGGTGTTCCTCTCACCACTGGATACAGGTACTTTGATGCTTGGATAATAGAATTCTCTATGGTGTGATATATAGATACATGACTATATAGAACTCCTAAAGAGTATGTAGATATCGGAAAGAGAAGTAGAACTTGCATTTCCCATCAATACCTGAATGTAGATTTTCTCATAATGAAACCTGATTAGTCATTCTGGGGTGCTTTATATTCTCACAGTTTGGAGAGTTATTTTATGGTATAAGAGACTAACATAGGCATCTTACATGCCTGACAAGCACTCTACCATGAAACTATATTCCTAGCCTTTCATACAGAGTTTTCTTGAGAAATAAAGCTGAGAGAGAGAAGACATAATTTATAATCCCAGCTTAATTAATTGATAGTGTTACAAAATGGAATATTTTATGTATCCAATTCCAGAAAATATTTGAGAGAACTTACAATAAATGCACACTATGAAGTTGCTAGACAATAAAATAGAGTTTATATAATGGAGAAAGCTAGTTCTGTATGTGTATTAACACATATTTACATATGCATATATAATACATATAACACATGTATGTATTATAGCACATATTTGCAATTGAGTGAAGGACAATGTGAACACATAGGTGTAATTTCTTATGAACTGGAACTGTGGTGTACCAGGGCCTAACTACTGAGGTATTTAGAATTTATAGTTTGATTATTCATTTTAACCTTTACATGTCAAAACTAACAAATAGGAAATACCAACTGTTCAGATGCCCAGATCACTCATCAGCTTAAACATGGACATACGTACTTCCTTATGTGGCGCTGTATTCTGTTTTCTGTTTTGTTTTGTTTTGATTGATTTCCCTATGCTGCCCAGATGAGCCTAAACTTCTGGGATCAAGCAAACTTGTGTACCTCAGCCTGCCATGTTTCGAGACTATCAGGGCATGCTACTATAGCAGCCTAAATATTGTTAGAAATAAAAACATTGGGCTCTTTGTCCCTCTTTATACATTGTGGGCATTTTCCCAGTTTTCTAAAACTTATGATCACTTCTTGGCAGAGCTTAGACACGAGCCTCAGTCACTGGCTTTGGTCCCACAGAAACATTTACAAGTAAACTCAGCTCTTTCACTCTAAGAAGGACTGCTTATGACTGATATGTGATATGTTCATTGATTCATTTCCACAAAGATACAAAGTGAGTTATAACAAGCAAACCGGGGAGTGCAGACTCGTGATTTCTATGACATTTGCCGATGATGCTGGAGAATACACTATTGTCATCCGAAACAAGCACGGGGAGACTTCTGCATCTGCCTCCTTACTGGAGGAAGGTAAAGACAGTGCTGAGCTGTCCCTGCATGATATGAACTGTGACACACAGGAGAGAGGGCTGTGTGTTTGCAGAAAGACATATGGCAGCTTCTCAGTTCTCATATTTGCACCCATACCTTTCAGCCTCAGCTACAGAGACACGGCAGGGTAGTTCCTATTTGGTAAAGGACACGTTTTTATGTTCCCTGGAAGATTCAGGGATCCTACCTCCAGATGCCTTAGGTCCAGACAGCTAGTATGCCTCGACACGGATGATAGTGGCAGACTGGAGAATGTACTCCTTACCTCCAAAGAACAAAGGCACTTCACCTCCCGTTTAGTGTCACCTGGAAAGCATATACCAAGCTTAGTAGGGAGCTTCCAGTAAAAGCTGAAAGTCAGGATTTATCAATGTTCATAATTTAAAGAAGAAAAAATGGAAGCATTCATGCCAAATTCTTGAGCCACTGTTAGTCTCTACTAGCTTTTCATATTTACAGAAGGCCATCTCACATTCTGTCTCTCCTGATCTGCTCCAGTCCCCTTAAAGGAAGTTACCTTTTTATCCGCAATTAGCAATTAAAGCACAGAAAACTCCAGAAGCTAAATGAATTATTAATAGCTTCATAGAAAATGAGGAAGACCTCTGGGAGGATCCCAAAGGACTGAATGTTGCTATCAAATTCTATATACAATAGTTTTACTTGTTAATGTACATTAGTTTTGACATAAAATCTAATACATACTTAGGGAATAATTTTTTGTAATAAAAATTTAGAAAATCCATCTTTGGTTAATTTATCTTAGACAAAGTTTGCCTGATTGGATATTGGTATGAATGCTTTTAGATAAGGGCACCAAAAATTGACGTGCGCTCTTGTCTCTCAGCTGATTACGAGGCATTGGTGAAGTCCCAGCAAGAACTGCTTTACCAGACACAAATGAGCACATTTATTCAAGAACCCAAGGTGGGAGAAACAGCACCTGGATTTGCATATTCTGACTATGAGAAGGAGTATGAGAAGGAACAGGCCTTAATTAGGAAGAAAATGGCCAAAGATACTGTGATGGTCAGAACTTTTGTAGAAGACCAAGTGAGTATAGCAATAATGACTAAATCAGCCGTGTCATGAACCGCACTGTCTCCCAAAATTCCCCATGCTTAATATGTTTATCTTCTGCCATTTGTAGGTCAGATTCATTGCTAATAAGTTTATTTGATTTCCATAATATGTTGCACTTGAAATTTCAGAATTAAGAGATATATATGAAAAAAATATGACTTTAGAAATAGAGGTTGCATATTCAGAACAAAAACAAATATTACCATAACCAAGTCTACAATGCCACATTCTCTCTATCTCTAACAAATACCCACAAATAGCCCATACCCCGGAAATACAATTTTACATAATGTGCTTCTGCATCCACTGATGAAGACGCCTTCTACACAGATTAAAATGAAACCAAGTAAAAAAACCCTAGATTCTCCACACAGTTAAAAATGTCAATAAGTCTTCAACACTGAAACTAATATGTATCCTTAAAGAACTTCTATCAATGAAGAGGTTGATTTAGATTTTGTTAAGCTATCATCTTTTTACTACACAGGAATTCCATATCTCTTCTTTTGAAGAGAGGCTCATTAAGGAGATTGAATACAGAATAATAAAGACGACTCTGGAAGAGCTGCTTGAGGAGGATGGAGAAGAAAAGATGTCAGTTGACATTTCTGAATCAGAAGCTATCGAATCAGGATTCGACATAAGAATAAAAAATTATAGAATTCTTGAGGGGATGGGTGTCACTTTTCATTGCAAGATGTCTGGATATCCATTACCCAAGGTAAAATAAAAATATTTATGGAAGTACGCCTCCACGATGTGGTAAAGACAGACACAAATAAGTTATATTTCCAATTGGTTCTCACATATATGATGTTCTCTGCAGATTGCGTGGTATAAGGATGGCAAACGCATCAGACACGGGGAAAGATATCAAATGGACTTCCTACAGGATGGCAGAGCCAGTCTGCGTATACCTGTTGTCCTTCCAGAGGACGAGGGCATCTACACTGCGTTTGCCAGCAATATCAAGGGAAATGCAATTTGCTCAGGGAAGCTGTATGTGGAGCCTGCTGCACCATTTAGCGCTCCAACTTACATGCCCACTCCAGAAGCAGTGAGCAGAATCAGGTAAGACCTGTACTCAGAGCTGAATGGTGTTCTGCTTTAAACATCCCAGCAGCAAATTCCTACCATATGAAAAATAAGTACTGGAGTACTTTGCACAAAAGCTAAGAACTGGCAATGCTGGCAATTGCCAAGAGATTTTCTCTCTTGCCCTTTGATGAACAAAGGGATTTAAATCAGTATAGCAAACTATTTTCCTATATATCTAACAGAACAATAGCGCCTGTTCATTTAATGTGTGGTCTTGATGAATGATACCCTGGATTTAAACAGCAACCCTACAATGGAGTAGGTGTTATTGCCATTTTGGAAATGGGAACACTGAGATTGCATGAGGCTGTGAAAATTAGTTTCGTTCACCCAGGCTGATAGTCATATTATAAATGCAAGCCAGTCTGAGTGCAAAATTAGCACAGAGCTTTGCATTTTTTGTTAGCAAATATAATTTCTACATTTTCCTCCTCTTAGATAAAAAATATTTGTCACCATTTGTTTATTTGGTTTAACCAATAAACATTTATTAACATAGTTTAGTAGTTGAACCAAGAAAATATAATGACTAATTTAGATAAAGGCAAGGTATTATGGGATGCTTAAAATTTTGAGTCTGGGTACCTAGATGTGTTGAATGAGCAGGTTTTAATATAAGCAAAACACAAAGTAATGGAAAATAGTAATATATTATTCTTGCAGGCTCAAAGGGTTTGAGGCTATTCTAAAACACACAGAAGCAAATTCTAAAATAACAGTAACAAGACAGGAAGATTTTTGTTCTTCCGTGCTTTCTAAATGCTTCATGAAAAATAACAGTTTACTTTTGATTTCCAGGTCTGTCTCTCCACGTTCAGTGAGCAGGTCACCTATACGCATGTCTCCTGCGATGTCCCCTGCACGGATGTCCCCTGCAAGAATGTCACCCGCACGGATGTCCCTGCACGGATGTCCCCTGGACGCAGGCTAGAGGAGACAGATGAATCACAACTGGAGAGACTGTATAAGCCAGTCTTTGTATTAAAACCTGCTTCTTTCAAATGTTTAGAAGGACAGACTGCCAGATTTGACTTAAAGGTTGTGGGTAGACCCATGCCAGAGACATTCTGGTTTCACAATGGTAAGCATGATACAAATTTGCTCATGAGTCACTGAACACAGAAATAAGCTTGTATGTGTATAGCCAACAACACACAAAAAAAAACTTTCTACAGTGTTTTTTTTTTTGTTTATTTGTTTTGTTTGGTTTTTTTTAAACAGGACAGCAAATTGTCAATGATTATACACATAAAGTCGTCATTAAAGAAGATGGAACTCAGTCACTGATCATTGTCCCTGCGTCACCCAGTGATTCAGGAGAATGGACAGTGGTGGCCCAAAACAGAGCAGGAAAATCCACAATATCTGTGACTTTAACTGTGGAAGGTAAAACAAGAGTTTTATTAAAATGAAAACAAGCTATTTTGTCATCTGGGTCATAAATAGGTATTCCAGCCCCAGCTGCTCTAAATCGTGACCTTTCTCTTTCAGCTGTGGAACACCAGATCAAGCCAGCATTTGTGGAAAAACTGAAAAATGTCAACATAAAGGAAGGTTCCAGGCTCGAAATGAAAGTCAGAGCTACAGGCAACCCCAACCCTGATATTGTGTGGCTGAAAAACAGTGACATCATTGTACCTCATAAATACCCAAGGATCAGGCATGTTTGAAAAGATAATCAAATTAAACTTCTTACACAAACCCAGTAGTCAAATAAGCAGAAAGTGCTACCACTACATTGATGGGTTTGTTTTCTTATTTTTAAACAGGATTGAAGGAACCAAAGGAGAAGCCGCCCTTAAGATTGATTCCACTATCAGCCAAGATTCTGCCTGGTATACTGCCACGGCTATTAATAAGGCAGGCCGGGACACCACAAGGTGCAAAGTCAATGTTGAGGTTGAGTTTGCAGAACCTGAACCAGAAAGAAAACTGATTATCCCACGAGGAACGTACAGAGCAAAGGAGATTGCTGCCCCAGAACTGGAGCCTCTCCATTTGAGATATGGTCAAGAACAGTGGGAGGAGGGGGACCTCTACGACAAGGAGAAACAACAGAAACCATTTTTCAAGAAAAAACTCACTTCCCTCAGACTGAAGCGCTTTGGACCTGCCCACTTTGAATGTAGACTAACACCAATTGGTGACCCAACCATGGTGGTGGAGTGGCTCCATGATGGGAAGCCACTGGAGGCAGCCAACAGGCTCCGTATGATTAATGAATTTGGATATTGCAGCCTTGATTACGGAGCTGCATATTCCAGAGACAGTGGCGTCATCACCTGCAGAGCTACTAACAAATATGGGACAGATCACACCTCTGCTACTCTTATTGTAAAAGACGAGAAAAGTCTAGTAGAAGAATCCCAATTGCCAGAGGGGAAGAAAGGCTTACAGAGAATAGAAGAACTAGAGAGAATGGCTCACGAAGGTGCACTGACAGGTGTGACAACAGATCAAAAAGAAAAGCAAAAACCAGACATTGTCTTGTTCCCAGAGCCAGTGAGAGTGCTTGAAGGGGAGACAGCCAGATTTCGTTGCCGAGTGACAGGCTACCCTCAGCCCAAGGTCAACTGGTACCTCAACGGACAGCTCATCCGGAAAAGCAAAAGGTTCAGAGTTCGCTATGATGGCATTCACTATCTGGATATTGTGGACTGCAAATCCTATGATACAGGAGAAGTCAAGGTCACTGCAGAAAATCCTGAAGGCGTGACAGAACACAAAGTAAAACTTGAAATCCAACAGAGGGAGGATTTCAGATCTGTTCTCCGGCGTGCTCCTGAGCCAAAGCCCGAGTTTCACGTACACGAACCAGGAAAACTTCAGTTCGAAGTGCAGAAGGTAGACAGACCTGTGGACACCAGTGAAACCAAAGAAGTGGTGAAGCTGAAAAGGGCTGAAAGAATCACCCATGAGAAGGTATCCGAGGAGTCTGAAGAACTGCGCAGTAAATTTAAGCGCAGGACAGAAGAGGGATACTATGAAGCCATTACAGCCGTGGAGCTGAAGTCTCGCAAGAAGGATGAGTCTTACGAAGAGCTCCTCAAGAAAACTAAAGATGAGCTGTTGCACTGGACCAAAGAGTTAACTGAAGAGGAGAAGAAAGCCTTGGCTGAAGAAGGCAAAGTCACGATTCCAACCTTTAAACCCGAGAGAATCGAACTTAGCCCTAGTATGGAAGCACCCAAAATCTTTGAACGAATCCAAAGCCAGACTGTTGGCCTAGGATCTGATGCTCACTTTAGAGTCAGAGTTGTGGGAAAACCAGACCCTGAATGTGAATGGTATAAAAATGGTGTAAAAATTGAGCGATCTGATCGAATCTACTGGTACTGGCCAGAAGACAATGTTTGTGAACTGGTCATAAGAGATGTGACTGCAGAAGACTCTGCTAGCATCATGGTAAAGGCCATCAATATAGCTGGGGAAACCTCAAGCCATGCATTCCTACTAGTCCAAGGTAATCTCAAGATGTTTCGTTTATAGCATGCTTTCTCTCTGTGTATGCCCATGAATATCCCTTATATTTAAATGTTTTTCTCTTCCCATTATTCAAATTGAAAGTTTAATTGTATTCTTGCCCCCTTCCCCACAGCCAAGCAATTGATCACTTTCACACAAGAATTGCAAGATGTTGTTGCTAAGGAAAAGGACACTATGGCAACATTTGAATGTGAAACTTCAGAACCATTTATTAAAGTAAAATGGTATAAAGATGGTATCGAAGTTCATGCAGGAGATAAGTATAGGATGCACTCTGACAGAAAAGTTCACTTCCTGTCTGTGCTGACCATTGACTCATCTGACGCTGAAGACTACAGCTGTGTACTTGTGGAAGATGAAAATATCAAAACAACAGCAAAACTTATTGTAGAAGGTAAAAAAAAAAAATTAGTGACTGTATTGTTTGCTGGAGTCTATTTTTTTTTTTAATTCTGTGATAAAATGAGCTAGACATTTTTCCCTTCATAAAAATAATTTTAATAAAATTAGATACAAACTTTATGACAAATGTCATCAATGTACATTGCTAATAGTATTGAAATTTGAATTTTTTTAAAAAAGCATTATGTTCTTGCCTTATTTTAAAATGTATTGATTGAAGCATATTGCCCTGATTCCAAAATAATTCAAAAATTAAAATAACTGATTTGTATTAAAATTTTCTCAGCCCACTAGCAGGAAGATATGTCAAGAAGACAATCTTGAAATAATAAAGGAGAGATAACAGATATAAGGGACCATCCTGTCCACACTCTAGTTGTATATTGCTCCAAGAAATTTAATTCACCTTCATTTTATTCTTCAGGTGCAGTAGTTGAGTTCGTGAAGAACTTCAGGACATAGAAGTCCCAGAGTCATACTCAGGAGAATTAGAGTGTATTATATCCCCAGAAAACATAGAAGGCAAATGGTATCACAATGATGTGGAATTGAAGTCCAATGGCAAATACTCAATTACATCCCGTCGTGGGCGCCAGAACCTCACAGTCAAGGATGTAACTAAAGAGGACCAGGGAGAGTACAGCTTTGTTGTCGATGGGAAAAAGACAACCTGTAAACTGAAGATGAAACGTGAGTCTCCCCATCCTTGATAACTGCAGTGTGTATCAGTAGAGTTAAAGATAAAATAAAGATAAAATTCTTTTCTTTCCATCACAGCCCGACCTATTGCTATTCTCCAAGGACTTAGTGATCAAAAGGTCTGTGAGGGTGACATTGTTCAACTTGAAGTCAAAGTCTCCTTAGAAAATGTAGAAGGTGTCTGGATGAAAGATGGCCAAGAAGTACAGCACAGTGACAGAGTTCACATTGTAATAGACAAGCAGTCCCACATGCTGCTTATTGAAGACATGACCAAAGAAGATGCTGGGAATTACTCCTTCACTATTCCTGCCCTTGGACTCTCCACCAGTGGGAATGTCTCTGTCTATAGTGAGTCTTACATAGTTTTATGTTAATTCTTATCCTTTTAAAAAAGGATTTGTGATGCTGGGGACCAAACCCAAGATATTTCACATGCAAAGCAAGTCTCTCTGTTGAACTATAACCCTAGATCTAGTTTTAGGTTTCCATTGATATTGAGCCATAGAACTTGAATGTGCAGAAATTTTAAACAAATTTCACATTCATATAATTCTTTCTGTGTGTCTCCTTTTGCAGGTGTTGATGTGACGACACCTCTCAAAGATGTCAATGTGATTGAAGGTACCAAGGCTGTACTTGAGTGCAAGGTCTCAGTTCCTGATGTAACTTCTGTTAAATGGTACCTACATGATGAACAAATCAAGCCTGATGATCGCGTGCAATCCATTGTCAAAGGCACCAAACAGCGACTTGTGATCAACCGAACTCATGCTTCTGATGAAGGCCCTTACAAGCTGATGGTTGGCAGGGTTGAAACCAGCTGTAATCTCTCTGTAGAGAGTAAGGACAGTTCTGTGTAACTAGTCATTACTTTAAGCATTTTACAGTCTCATTGTAATAATGACTACCAAATATTTTCTTTTCCCCCCTAGAAATTAAAATTATCAGAGGCCTCCGTGACCTGACCTGCACAGAAACACAAAATGTGGTCTTTGAGGTTGAGTTATCCCACTCAGGAATTGATGTTGTATGGAATTTTAAGGGCAAGGAAATTAAGCCCAGTTCTAAATATAAAATTGAAGCTCATGGGAAAATATACAAACTGACGGTCCTGAATATGATGAAAGATGATGAAGGAGAATATACATTTTATGCTGGAGAAAATACAACATCTGGAAAGCTTACCGTGGCAGGTTTGTATATTGATCATTTGATTTAAGTTTTTCTGGGGAGCAACTATAGTATTTATAAAGACCTTATTTTCTATTTTCCTGCAAATCTCCATCTATGTCCCACTGCCATGCCTCTTACCACAATGATCTAAAGGCTAATAGTACACACACCTCTGTCTCCTCCAGCCTAAACTGTGAGTGTTCACTCAACTCAGATGCCATCTGTAAGTCAGTCTCAGGTGCCATCTCCTCGAGGAGAATTTATTTAACCTCTCCACTTCTTTCTCTGACCCCAGGATTCTTTTGTCTTCATCTCTTTCAATGTCCTTATTAAACATTTGCCTTATTCCCTGTTCTCTTTCCCACACAAGAGCATATAGCCCTTGAATATAGACTTAATTACTTCTTTCTCTTCTCTGTGTACTCCTCAAGATAGATGATCAGTAAATGTTTGCTAAACTGAGTTTCATTTTAACTTTGCTTCAATAAAGATTTGTTTCTTTTTAAGTATTCTTGCTCCTTAAAATGTTTTTCTCTTATTTCATTTTTGGGAACCCAATGAATATTTTCTATTACAAAACAGCTTAATCTGTGTATCTCTTATGGCATGAAGGGAATAATCAGCCTTTCCTATTTGGCAGAAATTATTAGCTTTAGAATGAAGACCCATAATTATAGTCCACTTGTCAACACAGAAGTAGAAATCATCACTAACATTTTTGGTTTATTGCATTTGAATGTTGAGGAATCGGGGTGCTGTTCACAAATTCAACCGTTCTTGTATATAAGCAGTCCATATGGTAAAAGGGTGTTTTCATTGGTGTGAAAGTCTCATGGTTTATACTTTCTGACATAATATTTCCTTAGAGAGTTGGCCATAAAAGAACCTATCAAATAAAATCTCAAGTCCTTTGCTTTTTATAAGATATTTTAAATATCATCTTAAGTGTGTAAAACTACAGGCTTTAAAACCCTATGTGATTTTATTTGGTATTCTAAAAGTACCTACCATAGGCAAGATATTACTAGACACTCAAAACACAAAAATGAAGTAGATGTGTGTCTTTTCTTGAAGAATTCAGAGTTTAGAGGAAAACAGATGCCCGAGCATCTGTTAGAGGAAAGCAGTGATTCTTGCCCCACACTGATGGAGAGAAACTACAGTCGAAAACATCGGAGAAGAAATGGCACGTTCGAGTCAATGATCTGGGATATATAAGAAACATGTTTAATGCTTCTTTTAAGAATACATGAATGCTGGGCATGATTATAGGCTTATGCTTATAATTCTAAGACTCAAAAGGCTGAGGCAGAAGGATTCCTATGAGTTTAGGGGTCATACTATGTTACAGAGGAAGGCAGTACCTCAAATAAGCAAACAGTAAACACTCTGACATTTTGTTCAGCAAAATTTTCTCAAATACCAAACATATACTAAGAATATTCTTAAAGGACCAAAGAGCATGCTTTCAAGAAATTGAATTGAAAGTTGTCCGTGTGGCATGCTATGTGTTAGAGATTTCAGAATTCTGTATTAAACCCTTTTCCCCCTTTGCACAGTGTATTTTCTGTTTTCTAGTCATGTATAACTAAAATAAGGAGTTTCTTGGTACTTTCTAAATTTATGTTTAAAATCATGTTTTACAATTTGACATTTGATGTGAGATTATGCAACGATTTCTTTGGTCTGTGAATACTTGAAAGGACTCACCTGTATGCTCTGCTTCTTCTGAAGGAGGGGCCATCTCCAAGCCACTCACGGACCAGACTGTGGCTGAATCCCAGGAAGCCGTGTTTGAATGTGAAGTTGCCAACCCCGAGTCTGAGGGAGAATGGCTGAAGGATGGAAAACATTTGGCTCTGAGTAACAACTTCAGAAGCGAATCCGATGGCCACAAAAGGAGGCTTATCATCACCGCTGCCAAGCTAGATGATGTTGGAGAATACACCTACAAGGTGGCAACCTCCAAAACGTCTGCCAAGCTGAAAGTTGAAGGTCAGTGACACAAGGACAGCCTCGCCTTTCCCAATCATGCTACTGCCATAACTTCTACCCTTGTAAAAGTCAAGTTGGGAGCATTTAGGGTCACATACATCTTTGGTTTAATACATTGTTACTTTGTCATTTTTTCCTTATAAATCCTGTTTGAGAATTTTTCATCAGATATGTTTTTGTTTGTTATAAAACTATTGCTTGAGGTATATGAAATAGCTGCCTCAGATACTCCAATACCACATTCCACTTTTACCAATCAGTATAGTAAGCTGTTAGTGTATTAGATGCTAACTTCATATCACTGAAGTATAGACAAATCATTGCACAATGTCTGCTTCCAATTGGAGCTCCAAATTTTTTTTAAGTGGTTACCAAATATCTTTTAAAATGAGGAAGTGCAGAACTGTAAAAAGCTGGCTAGCTGTTCCTTTCCAAGATGACTGGCTTAGAAGTGACCAGGTTCAGACATTCTTTGGCTTGCTGGCCATTATTGATATTCTCTAAATCCAACTCTTAACTCTTCCACAGCTGTCAAAATTAAGAAGACTCTGAGGAACCTCACTGTGACAGAGACACAGGACGCCATCTTCTCTGTTGAACTCACACACCCAGATGTCAAAGGGGTCCAGTGGATCAAAAATGGAGTTGTCTTAGATTCCAATGACAAGTATGAGATCTCAGTCAAAGGGACACTTTATTCTCTGAAGATTAAAAACTGCGCCATGACAGATGAATCTGTCTATGGCTTCAAACTGGGAAGGCTAGGAGCCAGTGCCAGACTGCACGTTGAGAGTAAGTTGACTCAAACTTGCACAGGTAGACAACCTGGTTATCGTTGTGTTAAGTGCGTCACTGAATTTCTCCAACTTTCTTCATTAGCTGTCAAGATTATTAAAAAACCAAAGGATGTGACTGCCTTGGAAAATGCCACTGTTGCCTTCGAAGTCAGTGTTTCCCATGACACGGTGCCAGTACGATGGTTTCATAAGAACGTGGAGATTAAGCCAAGTGACAAGCACAGGCTGGTCTCAGAGAGAAAGGTCCATAAACTGATGCTCCAGAACATCTCCCCCTCAGACGCTGGGGAATACACAGCTGTGGTGGGGCAGCTGGAGTGCAAAGCTAAGCTGTTTGTGGAGAGTAAGTGTTTGGCAGCCTCTGTGCCATTTCCCCAGGGAGTCTTATGGATTTGCTACTCTGTTTTCCTTCGTCTGTGTTTAAAAGTGAATTAACTGAGCCGCTTTCTGATTTCCTCCTAAGCACTCCATATCACAAAGACTATGAAAAGCATTGAGGTTCCTGAAACCAAAGCCGCCTCTTTCGAGTGTGAGGTGTCCCACTTCAATGTCCCTTCCATGTGGCTAAAGAATGGAGTGGAAATCGAGATGAGTGAAAAGTTCAAGATAGTCGTGCAGGGGAAACTGCACCAGCTGATCATCATGAACACGAGCACAGAGGACTCAGCAGAGTACACATTTGTTTGTGGCAATGACCAAGTCAGTGCTACCCTGACAGTGACCCGTAAGTATATAGATGTGTGTATGGGTGAGTGTGTGTGTGTGTGTGGATATGTGTATATGGATGTGTATATTTGTGCATGCACATATCTAAGTATTTAGCAGACTTATTCTTACAAATACTACACTTTTTCTACAATCATTAAATCTATTAAAACCTTTCTTGATAAAACATCTACTGTGTGCTCACAATGAATCTCTGCTAGCCCCTCTATCTGCATAAAAGTTTCTAATTACAATGTTATCAGAAGTCTACTTAGAAAAGGATCTGGGTCTATCACTTTATGTCCCTGCCACTCTCTCAGCTGGTCTTCACTCATACAAGGACAGTGTCAGAGCCCCCACCTCTAAATTATAATCATTTCAGCACATAGACAAAAAGCATTAGAAACTCCCATTCTGCACTTGTTACAACCCAGATGTCGTTATGCTGCACACTCAGGAGTCTCATTTCTATTCTCCTCTGCAGCAATCATGATTACATCCATGCTGAAAGACATCAATGCTGAAGAAAAAGACACCATAACTTTCGAGGTGACAGTAAACTACGAAGGCATCTCTTACAAATGGTTAAAGAATGGTGTGGAGATCAAGTCAACTGACAGGTGCCAGATGAGAACCAAGAAGCTCACACACTCACTGAACATCAGGAACGTTCACTTTGGAGATGCTGCTGATTACACTTTTGTGGCTGGAAAAGCTACATCGACAGCACCCTTTATGTGGAAGGTATGGTTTCCTAGATGTATCCACAGGGGGGAATAAAGTCAAATGGACCATGTGAAGTATTAATCTTTCAATTAATGAATGGATAAATAAAATGTGGTATGTCCATCCAATTTGGGTGGTAATTGGAAGTAAAAAGAATTACTAGCACAGGCTATAATATGGGTAAATGCTGAAAATATTATGAGAAATGAAAGAAGCTAACCACAGAGCAACATATACTGTATGAGTCCATTTATAGGAAATGGCCCTGATACACAAGTCTTGAGATGTAGATCATTAGCTTCTGTCTAGCAAGAGGTGATGAGAAATGTTCTTGCATATGGTGGCTAAGAGTTGTCTGAGTTCTTTTTGGAAAAAATTAAATAGTTTTAAAATTATGATGATGCTTATATAATATATACCATGGAATCCATTAAATTAAACACTAAATCAGGATTGTCTAATTTTTTGTTTCTCCGGGCCACATTGGCTTAGCCCACGTGTCCATGGTAAATTACATGTATTAACCAAATGAAAACATGCATATGTTCATTTTACATGGCAGTTTAACAAGATGGTGTCTTGTTCGTGTTTAAGAACAACATGAAAAATTTACAAAATAAGTTCTAAACCATTCTCAAAATGGTTTAAATAAGTTTATAGATTTTGAGTTGGGCTACATTCAGAGCTATCCTGGGATGGATCCAGCCCCATGTCTGTGGATCAGATACCTCTGCAAAAGGATAAATCAAATAGCATGTGATTTATATGTCAATAAAGATGTCAGATGCTAATTTTTTACATTATGTTTTCCAGCTCGTCATATAGAATTTAGGAAACACATTAAGGACATTAAGGTTCTGGAGAAGAAACGAGCCATGTTTGAATGTGAAGTTTCTGAGCCTGACATCACTGTCCAGTGGATGAAAGACGGCCAAGAGCTTCAGATAGCAGACAGGTCAGTCACTTTGCTTTGCTGTGTCCCAACTATTCCAACTTCCTTTTGATCCCATGCACTAAGCTTCCATTTCCTTCCCTCCACAGGATAAAAATTCAGAAGGAGAAATATGTCCACCGCCTTCTGATCCCATCTGCACGCATGTCTGATGCCGGGAAATACACAGTGGTGGCGGGAGGCAACATGTCAACTGCTAACCTCTTTGTAGAAGGCAGGGATGTCCGCATCCGGAGCATTAAAAAGGAGGTCCAGGTATTGTCTACATCTTGCCTTTTTTGACAAATCATCAGTCATTCTTACTTCACTCTTATGCTTTCTTTTTTTACTTTTAACTTTTCTAATCAGTATTTTAAGACTGAAATCAGCTTGTCCCTGTTGGCTTAGATTCTTATGCTGCCATCAGTCAACTCAGCCTCTTGTCAGTCAACAACTATGTCCTTTAATTATACAGCTAATTTTTTTCATTAGGAGAGATGCAGAGGAAACAGCTGTAGATGCATTGCTGAGATAGCTAAGACATTAAGAGCCCTGGATGCTTCCCCCAGAGGACCTGGATTTGATTCCAAGCACACACAAGGCAATATATAACCATCTCTAACCCCAGTTCCAGGGAATCTGATGTCTACTTCTGGCCTCATCTGGCACTAAGCATACAAATGGTACACAAGCATACATTCAGGCAAAACACCCAAACATACAAAATACTAAAACTAAAATAAAACTTTTAAAACAGCTGTAGAAACTTTACCACTGAAGAAATGACTACTTACCATGAAGCTCCAATCAGACACAAACTAAAATTTAAATTGTAACACTCACACATTAGCTCTCAATAAGAAAATCTAGGAGACAGCATATTCTCAAGTTTTTCACTTTGAAGAGGTGTGTAGGATCTGAGCGTCTGTGCATACTTGCTGTGGTCCTGAGAGTAGTTCCAGTGTGAACAATGATTCCTAGCAAGGATGCTGGACAGACACCTTTGCCATCTGTCTTAGCTACTGTTCTATTACTGTGAAGAGACACCTCGACTAAGGCAGCTCTTAAAGGCAGCACATAATTGGTGAATTGCTTACAATTGCAGAGAGTTAATTATGATCATTATGGTGGGAAGCAGACATGAACTGCCAGGTTCTGCTGAAGAAGTACCTGAGAGCGTTCCAGTCTGATCTATAGGCAGCAGGCAGGGAGAAAAGACTCAGCCTGGCATTGGTGTTTGAAACCTCAAAGCTCATCCCCAGCTACACATTTACTCCAGCAAGGCCACACCTCCTAATCCTTCTCAAACAGTTCCACTAACTGGTGACTGACCATAAGAGCCCATAGGCCCATAGAGGCCATTCTCATGCAAACACTCCACCATCCAGTGTGCTTACAGTGCTTATCCTGTGGGTGCTGATCTTTCCAAATGACATAATGGAGGAAGGAATATGTTCCAAGAAATTAATTTTGACTTCAGCTCTATCATTTTTCTCTTCCTGAAAAAAACAAAAACCAAAACCATGCTTTAGAGAGCCTGTGTTGTATTAAAAACACTTGCATTGAAAACTCATAATCCAGCTGAGTTTCTTTCCCCTTATTTTCTAGTCCTGAACCTTGGTTTTCTCGCTTTTAAACTGAGGATGATATTTGCTATCTAGTCCATAAAGTTACAGTTCATATGATGTGAGATCAGATTGAAGAGTAGCTTCAAAGACCTCTATAATAATTACAAGCCCCCAGATATAAAATGCCATCATTTCAGTTATTGTTTATTAAACCACAAACAATTAAAGATGAAACAGTTGTCACTTGGGCAGCTTCCTTCATTAGTATGGGTACTATAGTCAGCCAACTTGTTGTGCCATCATGTGCTGATTTTATTCATGCTCTGTAAGTGAATAGCTTTGGAAATGGATTAACAGAACTAAAATCAGACTCACTGTTTTCTTTATTCTTGTTTCATCAACAGGTCATTGAGAAGCAGCGTGCTGTTGTGGAGTTCGAAGTCAATGAAGACGATGTTGACGCCCACTGGTATAAAGATGGCATTGAAATCAATTTCCAAGTTCAAGAACGACACCAGTATGTGGTGGAGAGAAGAATTCACCGCATGTTTATATCAGAAACAAGACATAGTGACGCAGGCGAATACACCTTTGTGGCAGGCAGAAACAGGAGTTCTGTGACTCTCTATGTCAATGGTATGTACGCAGTTAGACTTCAACATATGCTGTTAATACAGCAGTTATGCCTGAGAGTTTTCTAACAAACCCATGGTATTCATCTGGATATAACTGCATTTCTGTTCATATCAGCCCTGTGGTAAAAAGAGAGCAGCTGCTGATAGGGCTATTGAGATGTCATTTCCAGGAAGCACCTGCTGGCCAGAACTCCATTTGTTTGATTGACACTACTGAGCATCCACTATGTGTCAATTATAATATACTCCAGATGGCGTTTCATATATGGCATTAAGTTGTTTTAGTTCTATGTCCTAATGGTTAAAGTATAAATAACACTACTATACAAGCAATGAAGACATTTTCAGCCCCTTCAATGCAATGCTTAGGAAAAACCCACCAATCTCCTTTGAGACCAAAGAGTACTTAGAGAGCCACAGGCACAGAGGCACGAGGCTCCCTCTGCCCCAGGCTCTAAGATCAATGCTTTGGAGGTAGAATTGTTCATACTACCAGGAGCTTCCTAACAGTCCTCAGGAGGGTCTCAGTAAGCCTCCGCTTTCCTCATTAGAAACCTTAGCTCTGGATTTAAAGCTTGTCAGGACCTGAACCTAACCTAGACGCAGGGAAAAGAGCAGAACCTGTCTCCCAGCCACACCCCTGGCTGTCTTGAAGCAAAACTCCCTTGAGTCAGATGGAGGGGTGCTGGAAGTTGTCTCAACACTCATAAAGATGGTCCCTGTGTCCCTGGGAGATGCAGTTGTCATGACATCCAGTTTTGTTTCCTCTGCAGTAGCAGTAGAAACACAGAGATGTGAAGAAGTGCCAGATGCCAGCCTTTGTTTTCTGTCTGTGGTCTCCTCATCCGACACTGAGAATATACACTGATTAGCATAATCATAAAGCTGAATTTTGTTAAATCTATTTAGTTGCACTCCTACTGATATAGAATAATATTCAACCAGTCCACGCTTACAGGCTGTATCCCATTGGCCTCTGTATTAAGAGCAACTGTGACTTAATATATAATACATAAATACTTGTAAAGCAAACAAATCTGGATGTCATAAGACCCGTCACCATGGAACTTACTCAAATGACTTTTAAAAATAAGTAGGATATGAGAATTATTCTAGATTTTTAGTTGTCTATTAGTGTGCCCCGACAACAAACTAGAATGATGATGTTATAATTAGATACTCTCAGCACCTCGCATGAAACATTTAAAAAAAAAAATATTCTTTCCGAAGTTATTTCCTTTCCTTGAAAGAAAAAAATCCCTTTCAGCACAGAGAATATTCTGATATGCTGAAGCAAGTAAAGATGTTGCAACACTGAGGTTTTGTTTCTAGACACATAACTACCTTGAAACAAATGAGTGTAGAGATGGACGCTGCCCTCTTCCTCCTTCACGGGCTGTTTTCTGCCGTTGTCTTCCAGCTCCAGAACCACCCCAAGTCCTGCAGGAACTCCAGCCTGTCACCGTACAGTCTGGCAAGCCTGCTCGCTTCTGCGCCGTGATATCAGGCAGACCACAGCCCAAAATTTCCTGGTACAAGGAGGAGCAGCTGCTTTCCACTGGCTTCAAGTGCAAGTTTCTCCACGACGGGCAGGAGTACACACTCCTGCTCATTGAGGCCTTCCCAGAGGATGCAGCTGTCTATACTTGTGAAGCCAAGAATGACTATGGAGTAGCCACCACATCAGCTTCTCTTTCTGTGGAAGGTAGGAAGGCCCTGGGACTTCCCAGCTTACAAAGAGGCCCACAGAAGCCAGCCAGAAACTCTGCCAGGGTAGTGACAATAGATTGTACCAAACTCTGAAAGCACTCTTTGTGATGCCCAGCCAGGAGGGCTCTGTGGGGGCTTAACCTCGACAAGTTCTAAGGTCTCTTTCTTTAGTTCCAGAAGTTGTATCTCCGGATCAGGAAATGCCCGTTTACCCGCCTGCCATTGTTACGCCACTTCAGGACACAGTTACTTCTGAGGGGCGCCCAGCGCGTTTCCAGTGCCGAGTTTCAGGGACAGGTAGGCACTAGATAAAAATGTGTCCTTACTGGAATTTACAGAAGATGTGTAGTACAGTGTTCTCAACCTTTCCTAACTCATAAACATCTCTCACAAGTGATGTTTTTGAACATAAATGGAAATATAACAGCAGATATATTGAAATGATTTAATTAAGAATTATATCATTATATATATTCTACTGTTTTGTGTATATACATATGTATTTATTTTGTTTTGTATTATATATACTACTGATTTATACTTTTGAAAATGGTTATAGTGGTACAATTATTCCTTCTGAAAACCTTTGAAGATTTTTTTTCCCCACAAATATCTTTAAAACATCTACTTTCCTTACGGTTGTGGCTACATTTTAAATCTCTTAATTGGGAAATTTTGACAAAACTTCAATTTTTACGAATTTAATTACAGTAGCAGTTTTATAGACTTTAGGAAAAAGCACTCCTATGCGAGCTAGTATGTCCATGGCCACCCCATGCGGAGGGTAGTTTTCCCATTGTGGTCAGAAGTTTAAATTCAAAGGTGACATTGGAACTATGAATCCATATGATTTCTTTGGTTCTTTGTCTCTTATGAACCTAATGAGAATAGCATTACATTAAATCCTAGAATATATACCTCACACGGGCAGGGATTGGGCTTTAATGTCTAGAACCTAGTGTTTGAAAATAAACGTAGTACCTCCTAATAGGGAGGAAGGTCTAGAAAAGTGAGGGAATCTTTGTCTAAGAAGAATACCTTGTCCATAGTAGATACTCAATAAAAAAAATTGGTGATGGATGAAGTATGTGGCTGTTAAATGAATAAGATCAACCACTTCAGATTATCAACAAGACTGAGTTAAGAAAAACTCAAGGCTGCATCTAACACAATGCTTGATCTATAACTACCATTCAATCATAGTTATCTGCTTTCAGTTTTAACTGTGGGCATGCTTCTCAAATACCACCAGCCATTCCCCTAAAAAAAAAAAAAAATAGTGTAAGTATGACTATGGCCTGACCTCAGGTGCTCACATGATAAATCAAAGGATTGATTTACTCCCAGATTGGAAAAAAAAAAAATACTTCCTCATTTTCTTGGGGAATTTTTTTGTGTAGCAACACGATGGGGGAATTCTCAAAGCTTGGTAGTTACTGTTTTGTTTATTATGCTGCTTCCATTAGTTGATAACCCAATTTCTGCCTTGCCAACAGCTATTTTCCTAAAGAAGTTAGTATTTTGATAGATATTCTGACCTAATGGCGTCCTCCTCTGGGATGGAGATGCTAATTCAAGAACCTAATAGACCTATTTCAGTATATGAGTATAATTAAAGTATGATGTATGTATAGCACCTGTAGGCATGGATCCCAAGTGACTGGTGCTAATGCATTCATCTGTTAGAGCCTTAGGGACTAGCACTGGATAGAAAACGCAGGCCAATTCTATGGTCTTTGTGTCTTTGAAACATAGTTTTTGACACATGCTAAATACAAGTGCATGGCAGCAGCTTGATAATGTTCTTCTAATGCAGTCATTTCATTTAAGAATGAAATATATGATATCTACAGTAAACACATTTATGAATTGAATTTTAGAGGAAAATTTATACACACAGAGAAATACATGTCACTAGATAGCAATAATTATAATGATATGTGTATAACAGTTTTTATTCTGCAAATCATATTATAGCTTTATCTTAAATGTTACAAAAATGCCAATAAAGAAGAATTACTTCTGCAAGATTGATGTCTGATTAGAGTAGGCCTTGTGCCTTTATGACCCATTAACTCCTTGTATGTGGTAGTATTTATACACATGTGAACATTTCTGTACCCTTGTACAGACATGTTTTTGATATGATATAAATTATGTTCATGAAATGGGGCTACCTTCCAGAAACTTTCAAATTAATGAAGTTTTATTCCTGAGACTGAAAATATTTACCCAACATACTCTGGCCATGTATTTCCTAAGAAAGTGGATCATGCCTTCCACAATTTAGAGGATTCTGAGCTTTCGAGTTCCTTTGCTCCAAACTTTCTGAGCAGAAGGGAAGGAAGCCTTAGTACTTTCTGAAGCTTGAGTAAACAATCTGGGGCTGCTGGCTTCCCTTGGAAAATGTTATCTGCTGTAGGTCTCTGGTGCCCTCTGCTGGTAGAAGAGGAAATTTGGAAACGTGTAACGGTAACATTTGCTAGCTCCTTTCCAGAGTTTATTCTACGATAATAAGCCTGTACCATTTAGAGACTTAGAGAGTGACAGATCAATAAAATAATAATAATTATTCATCTAAAAATTAAAGGTGTCCACTAGTTTCTGAAGCAGTCTCTTCAAGCTTAGTCTATCAACACGCATTGCCCCCACTGCTGCTGAGTTTCTAAGTGTTGCCAGTGGCCAGACGAAGCTTTTGCCTTCCAAGAGGTGAAGGGACACGTGTATGACTAGGTCACACAGTCACAAATGCTGTCATATAAAGTGTTCTCTGTCAGAGAACTGGAAGTGTGTGCACTGAACAAGGCTTTGTAGAGTCAGAGTACACACAGCATAACGTGCAGAGAAGGAAACTTTTGTAAGTCACAGAAAACTTTGAAAGTGATAACCTGGAATCCGTGGATAGTTGACATTTAGTTGGAACGTAATGACAGGAATAGGCAAGAGGCCAAAGGCCAGACACTGAATGCTCCCCATTTTGTGCCTGGACTTTATTTAGAGTTGATCTTCTTTGCAATCAAGGAGCGACACAAGGGGTGATAAGCTTCTGAGCAGCACAGTCTAGCCTGTCTTCAGAAACAGTCCTGGGTTGGGCAGGACGGTATAGATGGATGTTGGCCAGGAGAGAAGCGTGGAGGGTGTTGATGAGACCTTTATCAAGGAGACCCAGGGCAGAGGGAAAAGAGTAGCTAAGAAAGAAGACATTCAGGAAATAGGAAGCTATGATTAAGGAGCTAGATGAGTGTGAGGGAAGGAGTGGGAGGCTGGAGGAGGGAGCCTCACAGAAGCCACAAGCTGCCAATGAGCAGCACAGACCGAGGGAGGACAACCAGATGGACCGCATGCTCTGCCAAGAGAGGTCTTATTTTGTTTTTTTCTCCACTTACTGCATTGGTTGTTAGCAGTTCCTGATGCACTCGCACACACACACACACACACACACACACACACATGCACATACATCACACACACACACTCGTACACACACTCACACATGCACATGCTCACATACACGCTCACACATACTCGCACACTCACACACACTTTGTACACACACTCGCACATGTACTCATGCACACACACACATACTGGCACAGTCACACTCATACCCACACTCACACACACATAAATACACACACTCAGGAGTTTAGTTCGTGGAATAGCTATGTAATTCTTTGTGCCATTTGCCTGTCACAGGTCCTCAGCCTTTCACCGAAGACACCGCTGAGCTCCTTTGGCATCAGTTTGCTTTCACAGCTCTCTCTCTCAGGGGCTTATGAGTCGTTCCACATGTGATGTGTGACTGAGCACTTAAAGATCTTGTATGCAGTGTTTGATCCATGAATCCTCATTTATCCTATCTGATAGATGAGGAACATGATTCAGAGAGATTAGATGACATGACCTGGGTCAAAAGCTAGCAAACGATATTATCACATACCATTTTCTAATTACCTTATAACCTAGGTAACATCAAAGATGTTTTCCTTAGAAAGAAGATCTTGTAGTTCATAATCGCTATCACTGGGCAGAGAGGGTGACATTCATAGATCAACAGTGGCATCAAAATTCTGAATGAATGGGCTACTAAGTAGCATAGTACTAGATAAAGAAATGGTGTCCCAACCGTGCTCCACACTGAGATGGCTCAGTCCTGACACTAAGCACAATCGACTAAAAGTGTGTATTCTCACGCACTTTTACAACAACAATGTACAACAATGCAGTAACATTTCATTTCATCCTTGAGTTGTATTTTTTTCTTTTTATGAAGATAGCTCAAATTACTGTATGGGAAATAGTTAAATAAGTCTAAGATGAGTAAACTCTGAGTCTTTTCTTCTCTCTCCATTTGAAAACAGTTATTTACTACACAACTATTTTGCTAAAGCCTTTTGACATCAGCTCATTGGTAATAAAATGGATAGATAGAAAGAGATCCACTTTAGGCTTGATGGGATGTTGATCTCTTTCTTGATTATTTACCTTCTGCTAGCTAATGTAGACATTTTCCTCATGTTCTGTCCTACATCTTGGCCAAAATTTCCAGATCCTATAGTGCTTCACAAATAAACTCTTTCTCAAGCTACTGAACTGGCATGAAATGCCTCAACAGCTAGGGATGGTATCACATGCCTGAAATTTCCAATATCGGGACTTTAGAGGCAGGAGTAGGATGTCACTGTCACCTACATAGCAAGTTCAAGGCCAGCGTGGGAGATGTGGGACTCTGTCTCAAAAAAAAAAAAACATGATTTTTAGAGAATAAAACTAAGACTTTAGAGTTTGAAACATTGCAACTAGCTCAACAATTGAACAAGCTGGATCTTCCTAGAATCATATTCCATTCTTGAAGATGAGAGACAGATAGTAACAGGCATGGCGTGTGCAGAAGAAAAATGTAAGACCCTTAAGCTAAAAATTGAAATATGGTCTGCGATCTAATCAAGAGTGTGTGTACAGATAAGTAAAAAAAAAAAAAAAAAAAAAGATTCCACTCATTTAAAAGATTTAAATGTTTTCTTTTGCAGATTTGAAGGTGTCTTGGTACTGCAGAGACAAGAAAATCAAACCATCTCGGTTCTTCAGGATGACACAGTTCGAAGACACCTACCAGTTGGAGATTGCTGAAGCCTACCCAGAGGATGAAGGAACTTATGCTTTCGTTGCTAATAATGCTGTGGGCCAAGTATCCAGCACCGCCACCCTGAGACTGGAAGGTAGAGTGAGACTTGTAAGACTTTCACAATACCAGTAACAGTTACTAAGAACATCACACAAACCACTGGTCCTTCATTCTTTTCATTTAATTCGCAATTTCCATGTTGCACAGTTTCTGCTCCTCATTCTCCATGGACCCTTGTCTTTTTCTTTGCCCTGCTTTCTCACCATAAAGATTTGTGATGTATTACTGTCTCCACTGGCCTTTCTGCTTCCTGATCAGCATGTATCAGACTGTAGTGAACAATGCTGGGAGGGGGGATGGGGTATATTTGCTTTTTTACTGAGCTAGGATAGAGATCAGACCATCTTCATGTGCTGTTGACAGACCTCTGATTTCACTGGCATTACAGTAGACAGTTTCAGATCTGACCACAAGGTAAAAACACTCACCAAGACTAAAGGGACTTCTAAGTTTTGAGAGCCCCACTATTAAGGTGTTTTAATGTCTCTATTCATTAGTTATATTATAATCAGAAACACTTTCTCAATCGCTGAGGACCTTAATTCAAACCAAGAATAACGATGGGCTGGGAGTATGGCTCGGTGGTATGGCACTTGCTAGCATGCTCCAGGTCTTGAGTTTGTTCCTCAGACACATACACACACACACACACACACACACACACACACACACACACACACATCCACACACACATCCCCACACACATCCCCACACATAAATATACATAAACACACATACGCACACTCACCACACACACATATGCACACATACATACATACACACTAAAATAAAATTTAAAATCATAAAAGAATTTCACACACAATCATGTTATTTTTTTTCAATAAATGTAATCTATATGAATTATACAGAAAACATAAGAATTCGGGGAAACTTTCAGTTTCTTCTTTAATTTTAAGGACTACAATTATATATTTTATTAATAACGAATTTAAAGTGGTTTACAAAATAGAAAAGTTTGATTTGTAAACAAAGTGTAAAAAATAATTCTTAAATATAGTTGTATTCTCTACTATTGCCTTCCTGAGATGTAGAGTTTACTTTATTCTTTAATCTGATTTTGTCTACCTTGTCTTTCTGGAAAATGGTCAAGAATTTGTGTAACTTTGATTTAATACTGACAAAGCATTAGGATTGGACTGAATTCTAGCTCATCACTGAAAGCTGTGGCAAACTTAAAATAGACAATTCCGAGTGAGTTTTTATTTAAACAGAGAAAGGAATTAAAAACTGCATGCTTCTTTTCAGGATTTAGCAAATCTGAAGAACTTACATCAAACTCCCAATGGCATGCCTCGCCATCAGTTTCACTTAAGAAGGAGGCCCTTGGCCAAAAGCCCATCTTCATCCAGCCTCTGTCAAGCCTCAGGGTGCACAGCGGGGAGACAGTCAGATTTCACGCGAGGGTTTCTGGTGTTCCCAAACCAGCAATCCAGTGGTTTCATAACCACCAGCCAATTCTACCATCAAAAGATGTAGTTTTCCATTTTGAGGAGTCCACAGGCATGGCTTTAATGCTTATAGTTGATGCTTACCCAGAGCATGCTGGGAAATACTCTTGCAGAGCAGCCAGTAGTGCTGGGGAAGCCACCTGTGCAGCTACACTCACAGTGACTGCAAAAGGTAAAGCCCCTCCTGCTCCAAGAACTTTGATTTGCTGTCTACCACCCCACTGCTACTAACAAGAGCCCTGCTGCTTGCTACCCTGGAAACTTTGATCAGTTCATGCTTTCCTAACCAACTAACATGCACTACATCTCACCAAGCCTCCAACTACAGCTTTACCCCACATCCTTGAATCTGAGTGGAGTATGTGTTCCATGAAATGGGAAACCACTATTTTGTTAGACAGCAAATTTGCTTGGCTGTTTTCTTTTGGAGAAGATGAGTTGACTTTGCCAAAGATATCCCATCATTTCATCATCAAATGATCTTTCTGCTTAACAATATATTAAAGCATATGATGGAGAACAAATGGTTAGTCAAATGTAGTCAGCACTAAAGCAAAAAATGAGTGGAGATGGAGAGAGAGCCAGATTGTGTTACTCTGCATGGGGGAAAAGATGACAGAAGGAAGGAGCTGGATGCTGCACACTGTCTGCATTAGCCTTCAGTAACCACCCAGTGATGGACCATTGGCAGTGAATGTTCTCTTGTGTGGTCCTACATTCTAGAGCACACTGCATCTGGCATGATGCTTTCACATGACAATGGCCTCCTTCATCTTCTTCTTCCATGCCATTTATGTTACTGACTTAGGCAAGTGAGAAAGCTTGCCATTCTTTTCTTTTTCATGTTGCTTAAATATATAGTGAAAGCTCTAGATAGACAAAGTTCTAGGAAAGATGTCAGAGAGTCCACAAAGTCCCAGACAGCAGCTACTTCTTCTTTCACTGAAAAGGAGAACAAAATGTCCCAAAAGGAATTAAGTCATGTCAAGGATCATTGCATAAATATGAAGTGTAGATTGTTTTAGAGTGTATCTCAAAGCTCTGCCTACACAGAAACATCTGTTCCACCATGCTGTCCCCTGACCTGAGTTATCAGAGAGTTCTGCTGAAAAGTCCAGGGGAAGAGAGGTAGACTGAAGGCTCTCCTGCCTCTTTGGGACCTCACTCTGAAGTGTGGCGACACTGTTCAGCTCCTCCGTAGTCTAGATGACTTTTGTGTTGACATAATCTAGACTCATAAAGATGTAATGACAGAGGCATCCGAGTGAAGCAGCCCCAGAATGGAAACATCAGAGCGTTGTCATGGACAGTGTTTGGCTAGTAGACCAAGGACTGTAATGCTGTGCTGGTCAGTGATTACCTCAGTAGTACTAGGTGCGGAAGGTGACCACCTGACATTTAGCTATGTTCAACTTTTTTCTTTTCGCCTTTATCGTTTCATGAAGTTTTCTATGTAACCAAACCAAATCAGTGGTTATGTTTCTTAAATCACCTCTAGCATCTAACCCATAAGCACTTTACGCATGTAGGTTAAGTCATTGGCCAAACTTGTAGGAGAATTTGACACTCTGGTACAGATTCACTTTGAAATCCAGGGTCAGGAAATCCATTTATTTTGTATGTGCTTCTTTTTCTAATATTTATCGAAGACAAATCTTGAAAATAGGCCAAAGAAGGCTAAAATATTGTAGTTGCCGGCTACTTCTTGGGTAATCATCATTGTGTCTCGTGCTGAGATGAATTTCAATTGAATTGACTCCATAGTAAGAATTAAACAGATTACCCTAATGATAAGTGAGTTTCCCATTTGGCAGTAATTGTCATTTCTTTTCAGGCCTAGAGGTTATAGATTTATATGGGGAAGCCATGAAAACAGAAAATTGGATATTGAGAATAATAGGGTTCTATTTGGACTATAATTAATGGTCTATAGAAAATTTTTCTATAAACGACACTGCTTTCACAGTCTTATATTCTCTTGAAATTATGGCATTTTTCTCATGGCAACATTATGATTTTAGTTGTTATTATGCTTGAATCTCTATTGTATCTGAAAAAGTACTGAAAAATTTGTCTGGAAGAAGCATAATTTTCCCCTTATCCATAACCTTGCCTCTTAGGTACAAATACAATGAGAATGTCATATTTGAAGTGCCTGGAGCTTGTGTTATGTATCCATAGGCAAAGGACCTTTACTGGGTCACATGCAAAGGGGTAAAGCAGATGTCAAGCATCCTCAGGGGTTATGGGAAGGAATTGCCACAATCCTCATCAAATGGTTGATGGATATTAGAGATAACGAGGAAGCAGTAAACGTCTGTCTTGTGTATAGCTATCTCTGTACTGAATTTTGGTTCTCTTTCTTGCCAATTGGGAGAATCGGTATCATTCATTCATTTACTACATCTGCAATCCCTCTTACCCAAAGAGGAGTGTTTTCTGATTCTGAGATTTTGTTCCATGCCAATCTCTGGATCTAGTTCCATAACAAAGAGTGCAAATGCCTAGGTGAACAAAGTGGCTCTGTCCAGAGCACTGGCTCTCAGACTCATTGAAGTTTTTGGTTAGCATAGTAATCGCACAGAATGATTGATTATATAGAGGTGCTGTTCGTGCGTTGTGTAGGTGACAGAGGTGATAATTTTTGCCACATTGTGCTGTGTTGTAGAAGTGGGAGAAGTATGGCTCTTTGAGATCTCTTCTGTAAAGTACAGAGAAGATGGTTGACTGTCATCTTCATAGAGTGGACTGAACTGGGGACTTTTGGCCCAGGAATTCTGTACTCGGTTACAATGAATTATGTTATTAAAACATTATTGGAGTAAGAATACATGTTTTTGAATCCAGACAGCATTTCTTGCGATTATAAAAGTATTAAAGATGGGATACTTTCATGTGTTTGAAGAATGAAGGATTGAGCGTAAGCATCTAATTATTTAACATGAAGTCAGCATTTATATGTGCCACTTTTATTTTGATCTAAATCATTTATATAGGCTACATGGCTGTCTATAACTGTCAAAGAGGGATGTAAAGAAAGGGCTTGTTAGTCTGAACAATGGTCTTTAGTGCATAATAAAATAGAAGCATCAAATGGCACTTTTCAGACTAACACAAGCTTTCCTTTTCATTCCAGTGACAATCCATCTTCTTGGCATTCAGCATGAGTTGTATTCTTCCAAACACAAGTAGTGTATGGCTTTCCCTAACTAGCAGAACTACAAGGCAGAGTAGTTATAAAAGTTACTCCATTCAGGAACTAAGCGTGTAATAATACCTTTAGTGTCTGAAAGTAACAAACTAAAACAACCCATGGAGTAAAAAGAATCATTAAAGAAAACATCAGGTTTGTCATTTATGTCATGTCAAAGATCACAAGGAGATGCAGGAAAAGCCCTCAGAGTCACTGCCAGTGCTACAGGAATTGAAGAACGTGTGTCCCAGGCTACTAGCCTTATCCTGGAAGCTGTCCCAGAGACCACTGTGCCCCAAACTTAAATCTGTTCCTTGTATAATAAAGAAATTTAGAGAAGTCTTTGTTCACTGGCTGATGTGTAATTGGATGTTGTATCCTTCCAAGTTTGAGAGGAGGTTCAAATCAAGGGACTACTTACAAGTACAAAATTCATTATTCTGCAGGAAAAAAAAATACAAGTGGCAAGCATTCAAGTGCATGTTCCTAATAAATGTGGTTTATGACTTATCAAGTGTGCAGTTGGCAGGACATGACAAAGAGACTATTTTTAGCTTTAGAGTTGCTATTTGGGTGCATGTAAAGGCATGGGAAGTGGAACACGACTCTTTGTAATAATTTGTCATCCATCCTCTCATCAATTCATTTGGCATGGTATTTTGGTGGGTGCATTTTCTCTTTTTACAAAAGAAGGGCAGCAATTATCACATAAATAATGAGTTGATTCAGAAACTGCATGCAGTTATTTACCCAGGTGTCTTGTTACGTTTTAGCTCCTGAGTCAATTTTACATGAGAGGATCGGCCAGCAAATTGAAATGGAGATGAAAGGTATTGTTATGACGAGTGTGAGATTAAGTAGAAACTCTGGAGTATTAGCAGAATCCATGACCTACTTGATTTCTCTTAGGATTTTTGAGGATATGACATAGATGTACAAATATATTTCTTTGAGAATATATTCCTATGTCGCATGCCTAGTTTAGTATGCTGATGGTTATGTGCATTTCATAGTAAATTGTTGGATGGTAATTTAAAAAGAATCTTACATTGAAACTTTATCAGCCACGTTCAGTTCTATGTTTGTAGCCATCTTGAAAAGTGTGTACTATGAATGGGTGTCATTTTAATGCATGAAATCATGGAAGTAGAGGTTTGTTTTCAAAATCACGGTGAATTGAATTGAGCAATGGGGGTTAACCTGTTCATTTCCAGAATGCAATGTCATGAGTGAATTATAATAGAAATGCTACTTTTTTAGGATGTGTGAAAACCTTATTCCCATTCTTGGTCTATATCTCATGCACACGGATCACTTTAACATGATGTGTCTCTTATACTGGCTTGCAGATAGCTATCTCATGTGACCCTTGCCTGCGTTACTTTGCATACTGTTGTGACTTTATAGCTGTATTAGTTCGAATAAACGCCTTCTCATTTTATGTCATCTAATTATTTATGATTATAGTTCTATATATTTTTAAATAGTTCATTATCAAAATTTTAATATTTTAATCTACAATCAAAAGGATCAGAAAGGGCGTTTATTCTTCTCTCTGCAAGTCAGGTAAGATTTCCCTCTTAGCCATCAAAACAGAAAAGTTGTCCTGCTCACAAAACAAATACACACAGGAATATGTTACTTTTGAAATGCACTTTTGCTTGTTCAAGAAGAAATTTCAACAGTCTGAAGAAAAGACCAGACAACGAACGATTGTCGTGTCAGAATCTTTTAAACAGAGCATGGTGTTGCGTTTATTCGAACAAATATGGTGAGTGAATTTTTTACGGATTTGTGAGACTCTGTAGCATGCATTTCATTTCATTTCCTATTTTACAATTTCATTTATTTTCAACTTTTCCAAGTGCTGTGGAAAATAGTAAAATGCTTTGTAATTTAATTATCTTTCAGAAGAACTCTTTGAGGGGGAAGCTGACAGCGCAGGAGACACACGAGGCGCCTTCTCTGACTCTGAAGACATAGACCACCACTCCCTGATGGCCAGGAGATATGCAAATAGAACGTCATCCACAAGCTCCTGGCCTGAATATTTCAAGCCTACTTTTACTCAAAAACTCACATTTCAATATGCTTTAGAGGGTGAACCTGTTGTGTTTACATGCAGACTGATTGCCTATCCAACTCCAGAAGTGACTTGGTTTCATAATAATAGGCCCATCCCAACAGGTCTCCGTCGGGTCATAAGAACCGAGAATGACTTACACCAACACTCTTCCAGCTTGGAGGTGAAAAGGGTCCAAGGACGAGATTCTGGCAGTTATAGGTTCTTGGCAGTTAATACTGAGGGGTCTGCTGAGTCCAGTGCATCACTGCATGTTATCCAGAAAGGGCAAGATGAGAGATACTTAGAATTCCTGAAAAGGGCAGAACAGACACGGGAAAACATGGGGGTCCTAGGTGAAAGGAGAGAAGAGAGGATAAAGGTTGGCCTGAGGTTTACTGGCTCCCCCTTTAACAAAAAGCAAGATGTGGAACAGAAGGGGATGATGAGAACCATACACTTTAAGACAGCGAGCCCTGTCAGAAGAGCAGACTATGTGTACAATGATGAGTGGTCTGAAAGCAAATTTGATATCAGAGGATGCTTGAGTGTAGGTGAGAGTTTCTTAGATGAGGAAACCAAAATGAAGTTGCAGCGGTTACGGGAGGCGAGAAAAATCTTCTTAGAGAAAAGGAAATTATGTCTTTTAGATGCATCATCTGAAATAAACTCAATGACTGTGAGAAGTGAGGATACTGTTAGAGATGCTTCATTCTCTAGAGAGGAAGGGAAGCGTGGGTTTGTGTGTGAGTTTGCTGAAGACAGGAATAGGGTTGATAACGCAGCGGAAGAAGTCATTCAGAGTTTGTACTCCCTTCCTAATCAAATACATCAAAACAGAGAACCTCCTTCAAGTGTCCAAGCCACTGATGAAGATCTCCAGACTGAAAATAGCCCAAACGTAGAGACCTTTTTAGAAGAAAGCCTCCCGAAAGACTACTTGTATGAGGATGCCCTAGTAGGTGAAAACCTACAAGCCAGGGAGTGGTTTGAAGAGTCTGTGAGTAGCACTGTGATCAGAGAACCATCAACGATCACCTCTAATGAGGAAATGCATGAATATAAGAGTGGAGGGATATGTGAGGCTCCCGAGAAGATGCCTCAAGTTCTTACACCATGTCCCAGTGAGCCCTTGGATGCACATGTAGTTGCTAAAGACACCACAGACATAGATGGAGGAGGAACACAGAGGGCTTGGCGAGAGGGGCAATGCCATGCTTCCACAAAAATGGAAGAATTCAAAGCAGAGCATGAAGAGAAAGCAAGATCTTTTGAAAATTACTTCCAAAAACATCCACAACGTTGCCCACCTTCATTTCTGCAGGATATTGAATCTCAAGATGTTTATGAGGGTGACAGCTGTAAATTTGTCTGTCATTTTCAAGGGTACCCTCAGCCCATTGTGACATGGTATAACAATGAGATGCCCATACCACGTAGTCAAGGTTTTACCACTCATACATTTGAGAACTACTCAACATTAACTTTTCCTTCTGTTCAGTCCCATCATGGAGGCTCTGTTACCTGTGTGCTGTTTAACCAGTATGGAACAGTGAAAGCAACCAGTATGCTTAGAGTGAGGGCAAAGCCAAGGTATGATTCCCAGCCTCATAAGGTCCCAGTGTGGCCTGACTACACAGATGAAGAAGAAGAGCTAGCCTTGGTGTTTGACCAGGCAAAAAGGATTCACCCATCTTTTAGTCAAGAGAGGCAAGAACATCTTCATATGTTAAAGACTCACCTCCCAGAACTCCCCTCTGCAGACAGAGAGCTACTCTCCTTCCCTGTAGAAATTCAGATAACCGCAGCCACTCCAACCCCAGAACAGAACAAAGAATGCAGGGAACTGTTTGAGTTGGAGCCTGAAGCAACATCTCGAGATCAAGCCATCCAGTCACCAAAACACAAATTTATATTCTCCTCTGATATTACTAATGAGCCACCAAAGATGCTACAGGAAATGCCAAAGAGTGCCAGTTGTAGGGAAGGGAATTCTGTAATGCTTGAATGCTTAATATCAGGGGAGCCTCAGCCAGTAGTCACATGGTTTCATAATGGAGTTCTTGTAAAGCAGAACCAAAAGTTTGAGATCGAAGAAGTTAATTGTAGCTACAGATTATATATCAATGATGTCAGTTCACATGACTCTGGAAGGTATCAATGTGTGGCTGAAAATGATTCAGGCATAGCTGAGAGTATTTTAGATTTAACAGTAGAACCCATCATTTATAGGGAATATAGTCAGTTGGAAAATATAAGCGGAATTTATGCACAATATTCCAAAAACCAACAAACACAAGTTCAGGAGGAATCTGTAAGGACACATTTTTATGATAATCCAGTTGGTCCTTTTGATGCCCAATCAAATATAAAAGAATATACTGTAAGGGAGTATTTCAAAGCCTTGAGACAGTTGAGCAGGTGGGCAAGAAAAACGAGGTATACTGTCCAACTTCTAGTGAAAAACTATCCAAGTCTATGCAGGGTGCTTCTAGACCCACAAACATCAATGTGCCTCACAGAACTGAATTCCTCCAATGCCAAGATGAGGGACATATTCATGAGAGATCTCAGCCACTCCAAGCAGAGGCTACCATTTATCCATTTGTTGATAATTTCAGAGAAGCTAACATTAGAAATGAAGTCAGAGATGATTTTGGACATCATGGACCAGAATGGGGAAATATGAAAGGACATTCTCAAAGTGATTATGTGCTAAATATCCACTCCAAGAGACCCTCTGATGCAGTTCAGGATGTGAAGGACTCACCTGTCCCTACCTATGAAGAAGCCCTTGAAGGAGAGAGGTACTACACAGGGAAAAAAGTAAAGCATAAGATCATTGCCTTTGAAAAGCTACAACATGCAGAAAAGGGAGTTTTAGAAAAGAGACGGACCAAGAAATCCTTTGTTACAGCCCCGCAAAAGAAATGGGATAATCGAGAGTTTTCATTAAAGCAAAAAGAATCAGGCTTGAACAATCTGCATCGGGCAGAGGGAGTGGCTTCACACACAGAAGCAGATTCATCTCACATCATAATGGATTTGAAGCAGCTTTCCTCTCAAGCTCATGAGGAATTTGAGATAGAAGAGAGGGGACGACAGGAAGAAATGCTTCCTCTAGACCAAGAAAAGGTCGAAGCACCTATTACATTTGACCTAAAGCAGTTTCACTCACAGATAGAAAATACAGACATGAATTTCCAAGATTTTGTCAATGGCCAACAAGATAAAAGCTCATTAAAAACTCAACATCCTGCTTCAGAAATGGCTAATCCTGAAGACATTGTCTTTGATCTAAAGCAAATGTATTCTCACATAGAAGATCCAGGTGAGGCATCCCAGGGCCAAGAAACTGAGAACAAGCAGGAAACATGCCACAAAGAAGAGATTTCTATCTACCAAAGCTTTCAATATTCCCAGGAAGAAAATAGAGCAATTTTAAAAACTGATCATGTGCCTGAGTCTTTTTCTGAAGTGGTCCATGCTGAATCATGGGCTTTATTTCAGACTCCATCTGCTGATATGGAAGAAACTAACGTTTCTGAGACAAATCCTTCTGTAGCAAATGGAGAGAAGAGTTTCATCTCACAGTTGAAAAGAGCAGCGAGTGAGCAAGAACTTTTGGAGGATCAGGAAATGGAGGACAGACCCACCTTAAGACCAGCATTTGGTGTGACTCAGAGCTACGAAGGAATTCTAGAAAATCCCAGAGGTGATGTTCATGGAGCAGATGTGCCTCACAGACAGCTGTCTCTGAGTCAGGACTTGCCATTCTTGATGACTGGAGAGCAGCAGGACCTAAGAGAACAGATAAGTGAGTCAATCGAGGCCTTAGGAGAAGAAACCTATCATGAAGTTCACGTACAAAATGAAAGCTCTTTCTCCACCATGGAAGGAGAAAAGATAGAAAAGAGTTTGCCTGAAAATCTCCCTAGATTGGAGGAGGCCCAAACAACTGAAGAGGGGGGATCTGAGACCTCCCTAACACAGTACTTACTTGCTGAGGGAAGGTATGAGGTGCCTGAAGTCAGAGACACCAAACGCAATGCACAACTTGTTCAGAGTGAGTCAATCACTTCAATGGAGGTTGAAGAAGTAACTTTCAACACTGTGTACGAATATTACAACCAGAAACAGGAATCCCTAGGGCGACCCTGTTCTCCTGAGTCTGATATTTCAATTGATGTGGGAAGCACAAGCAGCGAAGACATGTCTGAGTTAGATCAGTTCTATAGCCCACCATCTTCTGTAGAAAATTTACAGTCTCCAAAGTCTCCTGATTTACATTTTAAGCCTTCAGATATAATTGAGCAATCTGTAGCAAATTCAAGAGCTGAGGAAAATGGGGAAAGATACTCAACACCTTCTGAAGGTGAAATACCGGAAAGATACTCCACACCCTCAGGGGAGGCTCTAGAGAGATACTCCACTCCCCCAGGGGAGGCACTGGAGAGATATTCCACTCCCCCAGGGGAAGCTCTAGAGAGATTTTCTACACCCCCAGGGGAGGCTCTGGAGAGATTTTCTACACCCCCAGGGGAAGCTCTGGAAAGATTTTCTACACCCCCAGGGGAGGCTCTGGAGAGATTTTCCACTCCCCCAGGTGAGAAACTAGAGAGAGGTTTTATTCCTACTAGAGGACCAAACCATACTAGAAATGTAAGCACAAACCTGTCAAAACTAGAGAGGGAAGACAGCACTGCAAATGAGCATTTCCATACACCTACAGAGGAGAGGAGTTCACCTTATGAAACGTGGCGTTCAGACTCATTTGGCACACCCAATGAAGCCATCGAACCCAAAGACGATGAAATGCCTCCATCTTTCATCGAGCCTCTAAGCAAAAGGAAGATATACGAAAATACAACATTAGGCTTTATCATTGAAGTCGAGGGTCTTCCCGTCCCTGGTGTGAAGTGGTATCGAAATAAATCTTTGCTAGAGCCCATGACAGAATCAAAATGGAAAGGGTGGGCAATGTGTGTTCTCTGGAAATTTCCAACATTCAAAAAGGAGACGGGGGAGAGTACATGTGCCATGCAGTAAACATCATAGGGGAAGCAAAGAGCTTTGCAAACGTAGACGTCATACCCCAAGAGGAAAGAGCCGTGGCCCTGCCACCACCAGTAACCCACCAACACATCATGGAGTTTGACGTGGCAAACACCAACTCATCGAGAACCCCTTCTCCTCAAGAGATTGTCCTGGAAGTGGAACTAAGTGAAAAAGATGTGAAGGAATTTGAAAAGCAGGTGAAAATAGTCACGGTTCCTGAATTTACTCCTGATCATAAAAGCATGATCGTGAGCTTAGACATTCTGCCGCTGAGTTCAGTAGATCCCAGTGCTGAGTCCCAAGGGAAAGAAGGCAGAGAGTTGAAGATCGATTTAGAAGCCTTTGAAATGCCTCCTCGCTTCATAACACCCATCTGTGATTTTAGAATTCCAGAAAATTCTAATGCTGTGTTCAAGTGTTCAGTCATAGGCATTCCTCCCCTGAAGTCAAGTGGTATAAGGAGTATATGTGCATTGAGTCAGATGACAGGAAGTATGTGATTAGTGAGGAGAAAGGGACTCACAGCCTTAGAATCAGAGATGTTGGCCCTTCCGACAGTGCAACATACAGATGCAGAGCTCTGAATAGCGCAGGAGAGGCCATCTGCAGAGGCTTCCTCACCATGGGAGAATCCCAAGTCTCTGCTATGGACACCAGGACAAGCAAAGTGACTTTAAGCAGTCAGAAGGAGGAACTAGTCTTAAGAAGCAAATATGCAGACAGCTTTTTTGAATTCCAGGTGGTGGAGGGCCCTCCCAGGTTCATCAAAGGTATTTCTGATTGCCACGCTCCCTTAGGGACAGCGGCATATTTCCAGTGTTTAGTCCGTGGTTCACCAAGACCCACTGTTTCTTGGTACAAAGATGGAAAACTGGTCCAAGGATCAAGGTTCAGTGCTGAGGAAAGTGGCATAGGGTTCCACAATCTGTTCATAACAGGCTTAACTAAAGGTGACGAGGGAGAGTACAGCTGTGTAGCTACGAACAATTCAGGAATGGCTAGGAGCTCGGCCATCCTCACCCTCTCTTAAAGTGAGATGTCTCAGGGCTCAGTCACTCCCAAAGTCTCTGGATTAGCAACCTTCCAAGTGTAGCCACTGTATTTGGATCATGACACTGAAGACCCCTGGAGATAGTCTTTCTGTGCAGAAATCTCATCTTATTCATGCATGTAAATATTCTGTGATCTAAACCCTGAAACCATCACCTGTATCAGTTACACCATGTGTCATCCAGCACAATTAAACACCTCCTTGGATACCTAATTGTTTGTGTTTATGTTTGTACTTCTCTGTCACCTCTCCTCCACAGAGTGTCTCAGCTTCTACTTTCAGCAGGTATACTACAGATGCAAGGTAGAAGAGTGACCCTGTCAGATAACTATGTGGATAAACTGGTAAGAGAAGACTCCCTCTGGCCCTAAGTCACTTTTGAATTAGAAGCCTCTTAGCATTCAGACAAACCTATGTTGATTTAGTCAGATATAGGAGGGCAAAAATGAGTAATAAACTCAATGTTGCCTAAATGATAAACAACTTCATAGTGTATTTACGTTGCAGTCTTGATAATTGGGCATGCATAAAGGTTATGGTCTGTCCACATTTGGAAATATTTTGTTTTCTCATTTGGGGCATCAAGTAAAGTGCAGTATTGACCTGGAGGTATTACCATATTCATCTGAATATAAAATTTTAACTATATACCAGTGTCAGGATCTCTAAATTAGACAAAAGAAGGTAGGACACTTCTGTAACTAAGACAATATATTGGCTTTTGTTTAGTATATATAACAACAGAGTAAATTTTCTTACTATTTTTCTAGAATTTTAAGCTTTAAAAATAACTAGAAATCAATAACCATTCAAATTCCAGTAGGATGTTTGTAAGTTGAATTTTTAATTTTGTTTTTCAATTTTAATAATTCACAGAGCTTTAATATTGTAACTGTGAATCAATGTAGACCTTGGTCTTTGCATATAAGAAATAATAAATATGAAAAAAGATCAGTAGTCTTATGTAAAAATGCGGAGTTAAGTCAAAAGGCCTCCTAGGTTATAAAGTCAATAGAAAGATGCTTTGTCACCTAGTGGTGACAACTAAATATACCAAGTACATTTCAGCTTGTCACAGATGAGAACAACAGAAGAGACAATAAGAGATGATTAGTCTAGCCTTCCATTCTTAAGTTATGATCGTGACCTACTGGTTGCACTTGAGGACTGCGTTCAGCGACGTTTAAGGATCATAGTTGGATTAACCATGTTACTATTGATTGCCAAACATGGAGCATTTGTTTCAGATTTAATTTCCATAAGAACTTACATAGATACCATATTAATTGTTTCTTTTATGTGTTGATATTATTTTAACAATGGGCGTTCCCACACATCGTGCAAATCAAGAGATTAAAAACATATGTAGGAAGTAGGCAGACTAGCCAATTATCTCATTCTGCTCAATTTTTAAAAAATTATATTTGTTTAAAGTGGCCACCATCTAGTACTAAATATATAATTGTGGAACAATGATTTTCACTTCAACCATAGAGCATATAATACCTTTGGTAATAATTTAGATATAATATACCACACTAGTGTCCCTGAGGCAAAGCTAATTCTGTAGCAAAGAGACTTAAATGTTTTTCCTACATTTAGCCTCATACTGCATATTCAATTAATTAGAAATCTGTGTCATAGCCTACATGACAGGCACACTTCCCCACATGTCACTAGCACAATCACATTAAAAATCCAGAAAAGCAAATAAAGACAGGAATGGGGGAAAATGTTTTCATACCTGTTGATTTTTAAATGGATACTTTCATTCCCTCAGGGAGGAAGGCTTTGATTTTTCTTATTATGATTCCATTAGTCTCAGATGTGTTAGCTTGAAGATGTGTTAGATAATAATAGCTGGAAGGAAACGAATAAGCCTTCCCCACACTTATAATCATTAATTGGAATCATTTATTTTCTGACTCAATGACACACAACTTTATAGCTTGGGATATTAATTTCCCCAATGCTTGGTAAAGAATTCCATGTGTTACACAGAGTTGAATTTAAAAGTCATCATGAGATACTGTAGAGTCAGGTAATTCTTAACTACCAACTTTTATAGTAGGTCCCATTTGAGGCTCATACACTGTATTCTTGTGTATATGATTAATATGCTGTGTTTTGAAATAGGGGAAACTTTTGAAAATATTTTTACATATTAGCAACCCAAGGTACTTTAACTATATCCATATCTGTTCCCTTTGAATGTATTTTGGGATTAAAGAGAAGGGAAAGCTAATATACTTAGCACAGATGCAAAGCTAAGTGGCTACTGATAATATTTTAAGTGTGGAGTCTAAGTATGAAATCATCAGTGGCTTATTAGGAACAGTTAAAAGTAGCTTAATAAGTAAGTATTCCACACTTGAACTTCAGTCTGAGCCTCCAACTCATTCCAACCGGTTTGATCCCAGACAGGAAGACGCTGCCCAAGTTTTCATCAGAGAAATAGCAGATGTTAAAAAAAGCATTAAAGATATAGCTAAATTGTCTGTTTTTGTCACATGCTACAGACAAATTTACCAAGTGTTTTATAGCCACCAGACATGAGCCCTGCCTTCCAATATACTAAGATACTAGACAGGCAAGGAATTAAGGCACAAAACTATTCAGTGTAATATGAGGGAAATGGATTAATAAAATTAAACTGCTTTTTATTTAGGCAATAAAACTTCAGTAACCAGGCAGTCCAACATCCCCAGCAGATTGAATTAAGAACCTACTTCCTTTTGATAAGCTACTTGTCTCTCACTTGGTTGTTTGAGATCCTGTTGGAAAAGTATATGTTACTCGGCGTCCACGCTCAATAATGCTGTACAACTGCTTTACATAATAAATTATCACCAATGTTTGGATATTGGAGTCACTTTTTCTTATTTCTGCCTTCTGTTTTCATAAATGTCTTATTATAAAATATTTCTTGAAGTACATTGATGAGTTATCTGAGTGATGGGAGACCTGATTTCCTAGTAACAACGGTGGTTTCTGCAGCAGTCAGAATCAAACCTTTCCTGTAGCCTGATACAGGAAAGGTTCAAACAGGCCTGGAACTAGGAATCCCCCTGCCTCCGTCTTCTAACCTGGGACTATGCCTGGCTAGGCTCTGACTTTGTTATTGTTGCTAATATCCATTTAGAAGTGCTAGCTTAAACATGTTTTCATTGAAATGATCATTAAATTCAAGAAAATCCTATATAACAATTCTGTGTCTTTTTAGAAGTTGATACAAGTAACCCTGGATTTACAATGTATAAATATTTATCTAGCACTTCTTCAAACTTCATATCCAGATGTATATTGCATGTGTAAACCCTAGCAGATGACTTGAATATAAAATTGCTTTTGTGCAGTTGTTATAAGTGTTGGCTTTTCCATAATAGACTAAGAAAGTTAGGGGTTTTTTGATAAGTTAATCTCACCAAAGCCTTATTCCAATGCAGAAGGCCACTAATTCATGTCTAATTCTTTGATACTGTTTGCTATACAAAACTGTATGGTGATGTCATAATGAATTTCTCTCCACACAGAAATTGCTAGCCTTCTGTCTGCTGAGGAAGATTTTCAAACCTATAGTTCTGATCTACATTTACCTAATACGAATGAAACACTTGAACTTCTGTCTGAGCCTCCAGCTCACTCCACCCAGTTTGATCCCAGACAGGAAGGTGCTGCCCCAGTCTTCATCAGAGAAATATCAGACGTTGAAATAAGTGTTGAAGATGTAGCTAAATTGTCTGTTACTGTCATTGGCTGCCCCAAGCCTAAAATTCAATGGTTCTTTAATGGGATGCTATTAGCCCCTTCTGCTGACTACAAATTTGTCTTTGATGGGGATAACCACAGCCTAATCATTCTGTTCACCAGATTTCAGGATGAGGGGGAGTACACATGCATGGCCAGTAATGAGTATGGAAAGACAGTGTGTAGTGCTCACCTAAAAATAAGCCCCAAAGGAGAAAGGAGCAAGGAGGTGGAGTCAGTAATGAAGAAAGCTCTGGAAGAGCCCGAAGGGCTTTGCCCTCCTTACTTTTTCAAGGAGTTAAAACCAGTCCACTGTGCCCCAGGAATCCCTGCTGTCTTTGAGTACTTAGTTTATGGAGAACCTGCCCCCACTGTTTTGTGGTTCAAAGAAGACATGCCGCTTTATACCAACGTTTGTTACACCATCATTCACAATCCTGATGGCTCTGGGACCTTTATTGTTAATGACCCTCAGAGGGGAGATAGTGGCCTGTACATCTGTAAGGCTGAGAACCTGATGGGGGAGTCCACCTGTGCTGCAGAGCTTCTTGTGCTTCCAGAAGACTCAGATGTGCCTGATGCCTCCTGCCAGGGGGAATCCACCTCAGGAGTTCCTGGTGATTTTCTGGAAACATCTGTAAGGGGCCCTTTAGTTCAAGCGGTTGACTCACAGCAGGAAGTTACAGTTTTTGCTAAGGGTGCAATTTCAAAAGCTGCTTTGATTACAGAGGAAGCACTGCAGCTTTCTTGTGAGCATAATGTTGATGACAGTGAATTAGGTACTGGGGTGACCATAGAGGCTCAGAAGCTGCAACCCATTCTCATGTCCACTCCCCAGAGCACTGGGGAGCTGCCTTCCATTGACGGTGCGGTTCACGCACAGCCAGGCCAAGAGCCACCCCCACTTTACACCTGCAGATGGTCCAGTCTCAGAGAACCCTCCCCAAGGAAGATACTCTACAGTTTGCAGAGCCTGAGGAAGCCTTCCCAGGCACCTCATCTGCAGCACAAGTGAGTTCAGTCACCGTCAAGCCTCTGATAACCTTAACAGCTGAACCCAAAGGGAATTATCCACACTCTTCAATAGCAGCTAATGAACATGTGCTTCTGTCCTCTGTGGTTGAAGAAACACTTCAGCTAGGAGAAAAGATAATCCCAGAAGTTGACAAAGAGCAAAGAGCTCTCCTCCTGAGTCAGAGCTTAGCTGAGGGACATGTGGAAAGTTTAGAGGGGCCCGATGTTGCAGTCCCTAACATGTGCTCTGAGCCCCAAGTCCCTTTCCAACATACATGCACAGAAGGCAAAATCATGATGGCTAGTACAGACACTCTAGAAAGCACTGGGCAAGACAATGCACTGAGGATGGAGGAGGACAAGTCCCTAAGCTTCCCACTAGCACTTGAGGAAAAGCAGGTTCTACTTAAGGAAGAGCAATCAGAGGTCATGGCAGTGCCCACTAGCCAAACCTCTAAGTCTAAGAAAGAGCCTGAGGCAGTAATCGGAGTGAAGAAGGTACAAGAAAGTGACCTGCTTTCTAAGGAAACCCTGTTTGCTAGTATTCCTGAAGAGCAGCGATCACATCTGAAAACCCAGGTCCGCCGGGCTTTGCAAGCTGCTGTGGCCATGGAGCAAGCAAGTCTTTTCTCTGAGTGGCTAAGAAACATTGACAAGGTGGAAGTCACGGCTGTAAGCTTCACTCAAGAGCCCAAACGTATCCTGTGCACCTACCTTCTTACCTCAGTGAAATCACTAACTGAAGAGTTGACCGTCACTATTGAAGATATAGATCCTCAAATGGCTAACCTGGAAACTGAACTTAAGGATGCCTTGTGCTCCGTTATCTGTGAAGAAATGAACATCTTAATGGCTGAGGATCCAAGGATTCAGGAAGAAGACAAAATAGGTGTGCAAGAAGAAAGAGATCACCTTCCAGATGCACAGAAAGTTGAAACCATCATAGAAGCAGAAGCTGACTCTAAGTACCTTGTCTCCAAAGAAGAAGTCAGTTGGTTGAGTGTGGAAAGTCAATTCAAAGAGGGAGATACCAAGGAGGTTCCACAGGCTGAGACTCTGAAGGTAGCAGAAGAGAGTGGTACCCAGAAGACCAGTGTAGTGAAGTCACAAGAAGTCGAGGGTACCTCAGGAGACCTTTGCCCTACTATACTTAAACACTTAGTGGATACCATTTCTAAGGAAGGAGATACTGTGAACCTTACATCATCCATATCAAATGCTAAGGAGGTGAACTGGTATTTCAAGGGTAACCTGGTGCCTTCAGATGAAAAGTTCAAGTGTTTAAAGGAGCAGAATGCCTATACTCTGGTCATCGAGGCAGTAAAGACGGAGGACGAAGGGGAGTATGTCTGTGAAGCCTCAAATGACAACGGGAAAGCAATGACGTCAGCAAAGCTCACTGTGGGAGAAAGAGGTTGGACTTTAAGGGTTAAATGCACCAGGCTCTAATACCCACCACTTTGTAATGATTTAGGCTCCACCACTGACTTTTCACTACCTGCCACTTTTCCAGAATGCCAGCTATTTAGAATAGGGATGAAAAAAGTACAGACATAATCATGGTTATTAACTTACGTTTCTCTCCGCCTGGTTGGGAAGTACATTATCAAAGATGCACTACTACTGAATTCTTAAATAAAACATATGCCTATATGTTTTATAGTGGTGAATATGTCTTCATATGAAAAGGTTTTGATAATATATAACGAAAAGTTTTCAGTGCATTGGCAACCTGAAACCACCAGGCTCTTCTCTAAACTCAACGTGACCATGATTTGTCATCTCTACGAGGTTCTTCTTTCTGTCTGTTGGCTATTGTTTCACCTCACCACGTCAGCTGGTATATCTTGTGCTTTCACCTTATTTTCAGTTCCTAGATGGCAGGGTGTATTTCAATGGTACATCCTGTGGTTACGCATGCACACACATTGCATTAGGTTTTAATAATTTCCCCGCAATTCACTGCAGAGTAACAACTGAAAATGTCACATGCTGCTTTTTTTTTGTTTTTGTTTTTGTTTTGTTTTTTGTTTTTTTTTTTTTGCTTTGCCTTCACGACTATTCTCGTCTTCCAGTCACGTGCCTTAGCCTGCCACAAACCTTCTCACCAATTTCAACTGTCTGATTTCTTTAACAGCGACAAAAGTTAGTCTACAAAAAGAAATGCAGGATGCCTGAGAAGGAAGCATGCTAATGGGTTCTGATTCCGTTTGCAGCTGCCCCTGTGATCAAAAGGAGAATTGAACCCCTGGAAGTAGCTCTGGGCCACCTAGCCAAATTCACCTGTGAGATCCAAGGAGCCCCCAATGTCCGGTTCCAGTGGTTCAAAGCTGGCAGAGAGATCTATGAGAGCGACAAGTGTTCCATTCGATCTTCGAACTATGTCTCCAGCCTGGAGATCCTGAGAACCCAGGTTGTTGACTGTGGCGAGTATACCTGCAAAGCCTCCAATGAATACGGCAGTGTCAGCTGCACAGCCACGCTAACTGTGACAGGTAAATGCCAACACACCCACAGGGATGCTGCCACCTCACCTTATTGTGTGTGTCGTTTTTCCATACAGGTTCAGAGAGTGTCACCAGCTGGGGATACTGACGTCCTCTGTGGTGGCATCATGCTGATTGACGACCACAGAGGGGATGGGGGATGAGTCCTTCTTCATAGTCATGTTTCTATCAGCAGCCAGAGCAAAAGGTCCTTTATTTGATGGGAAAATGTTAAGTCATCAAATGAGCCTGACTTCACTCTTAATATGAAACCTTTGAGAAATGTTTGGTGCTACTAAAAATACAAACATAAATAGCCAGGCAGTGGTGGTATACACCTTTAATCCCAGCACTCAAGAGACAGAGGCAGATAGATCCATGAGTTTGAGGCCAGCCTGGTTTCTAGAGTGAGTTTCAGGACAGCCAGGGCTATACAGAAAAGCCCTGTCTTCTACCCCCCTAAAAAAAAAAAAAAAAAAAAAAACCTGTATATATTTAATAATAAGAACCCAAATAACCAATCAGAAATTAAAGCCAGAATATTTAGCTAAAGTTAAACAAAATTCAATGATAAGACAGGCTCTAGGGCAGGACTTTAAAATAAGGATGCGTACTCTGGACTTCATTCCTAACTTTAAAATAGGGGCAATTACACAACTACTCTATTCTCAATTTCCTAACTGACACAACGGGTAAATTTCAATTTGTTAATTCCCAACAAATTACTGAATCTCCTCCTCGTCAAAAAAAAATATTAGTCCTTCTTTCTTTTTTCCATCCTTCCTCCCTCCCTACTCCATCCCTTTCTCTTTCCTTCCTTCCTTCCTTTCCTCTTCCTCCCTCCCTTCCTCTTTTTTCTTTCTTTCTTTCTTCCCTCCCTCTTTTGTCCTTCCTTCTTTCCTTCTTTTCTCCCTCCTTCCTTCTTTCCTTCCTTCCTTTCTCCCTCCTTCCTTCCTTCCTTCCTTCCTTCCTTCCTTCCTTCCTTCCTTCCTTCCTTCCTCCCACCTCCTCCTTTCCTGAGTGGTACCCTCAGACTCATCACTAATGGAAGAGAGTCTCCATGGGTAGAAGGGCTGCTCTTGGATGGGAGTCTTATTCAGTGAGAATGTCAAGGGGATAGGCACTCTGCTCATCCACTGCAGAAAGAGGAGTTCTTTGAAGCATCTTTTTCTTTGAAACTTTATTACACAACAGAAAATCTCTGAGATTCTAGGAGACCTGCTAGAGTGACCTAGCCAGGGTGGTTTTCAGTCTGAAGTCACATGTTTCCATACAAACAATACTTTGGCATTCTTCTTCACTGTTTTAAAAAATTGATATAATTACATGATTTACCCCTTTCTTCCCTCTATCTATCTCCTCCTATACAACCCTCCTTACTTTCTTTATTCATTATTCATGGCCTCGTTTTGTTAATTGTTATTACATGAATAATAGATATTCCTAAATAAACCCTGTTCAGTCTCTATAATGTTGCTTGTAGGTTTTCAGGACTCCTTGGTATTAGGCAGCCAATTGGCATGCTCCTCCCTGGGAAAGACTGTTTTTCCCACTCTCAGCATTTCTTAGTTGCCTGTCGGGGCTGAGGCCTCGTGGGCTTTCCTCCATGATGGTATGATTCTTAACGACAGTTAAGGATTTTCTTTACACAAATTAGCCCAGCCCAGTAATGGGGCTGAACCAGAGCTTTAGCTCCTTTGCTTCTACAAGACAGGGAGGTAGATTCTGTGTCTTTTTATCAGCAAGAGAGGATCCTCAAACTTTGCTTCATAATGGAGAATGGGAAGTTTGTGCTGTGAAATATTTTTATAAGTGCAAAATCCCCACAGGGGTGCACGAATGAGGTGAACTGATGTAAGAAATTTGTCAGAGGGTTAGAACGACCTCTGTAAATTTCCATAATGCTTCAGTCTTACCCTATTTTCAGCCGACCCTGAATTTTCTCACCTTTCTTCTGGTCTTCTAGTTTACAAAATTAAAATACCAACTTACTGCTTATTACTAATTGCTTATTACATCATCCCATCTTTTTGACCCTCAAGTGTAACAGACAAAGCCTTAGCAGCACTGCTTCGCATGGGAACATATGTTCTTTCCTTTGCTAGGGACAATTTGTTAAGAACACTCATCCTTCTTTCCCAACCTTTGGTTATTACCACATTGTATTTAAGGTAATGTCTTCTGTTCACCTAAACACGTAACTTATCTCTTCTCTGTCTTGGAATATGTCATTGCAGCAGGAACTTTGATGGAGACCACATGTAACATGAAAACCTTTCTCTTGCAGAGGCGTATCCACCAACCTTTCTCTCCAGACCCAAGTCCCTTACGACTTTCGTGGGTAAGGCAGCCAAGTTTCTCTGCACAGTGTCAGGGACACCAGTGATTGAGACCATCTGGCAGAAAGATGGTACTGCCCTGTCACCCTCGCCTGACTGCAGGATTACAGACGCAGACAACAAGCACAGTTTAGAACTCTCAAATCTTACTGTTCAGGACAGAGGTATTTACTCTTGTAAGGCTTCCAACAAATTCGGAGCAGATATCTGCCAGGCCGAGTTGACCATCATTGACAAACCCCACTTCATTAAAGAGTTAGAGGCTGTGCAGTCAGCCATCAATAAGAAGATCCACCTTGAATGCCAAGTAGATGAGGATAGGAAAGTTACAATCACATGGAGCAAAGATGGGCAAAAACTGCCTGCTGGGAAAGATTACAAGATCTATTTCGAAGATAAAATAGCATCTCTTGAGATTCCTCTGGCCAAACTAAAAGACTCTGGAACCTACACATGTACAGCTTCCAACGAGGCTGGGAGCAGTTCCTCGTCTGCTGCCGTCGCTGTCAGAGGTAAGAGTGCCTGGCAGCTCTCTGCCACTTCCTGTCTGAAAGGAAGCCTTAGAAGGGTCTCTCTCTTCTGTGAACGTTCTCGGTAACTGTACCACCTACACCCTTTGTTATTAACTTAAATTCCCAAGGCCAACCTCTGGGGTCTGGGAAAGTCCTGATAGTATTTGGTTAACTGTTGTTTGGTCAGTTTTATTTTTGTCTAATCTTCTTTAGAATTCACTTGCTTTGTTTTTTTTTTTTTTTTTTTAACAAAGGCAATTATAAATCTTGTTTATAATTTAAATGTGTGGGCGACTGTTAGCCATCTTCTTTTTAAATAATTTATTTTGAAATGATAATAGAATTACTTCATTTCCCGTTCCTTTCTCCTAACCATCCCATACACCCCTCCTTGTTCTCTTTCAAATCCATGGCCTATTTTTTTATTATTAATTGTTATTGTCTACTCAACATACCTTTAAATACATAAGTGCAACCTGCTTCATCTGTATAATGCTATTGGTACATATGTTTTCAGGACTAACTGTTTGGTATTGGATAACCAATTGACATGCTCTTCCCTGAAGAACACTATGTCTCCTCCTCTCTGCATTCCTTGGCTACCTTTGTGTGGGTTGAGGGCTGGTGGGACATCCTGCCCCACCCCATCTGCCACCCACATTAGTATGTCTATTATTGATGTCTTTGTTCAGAAAGTCACTCTTCACATAGATCTACTCTGCTTGCTTGTGTCTCCACCCCACCCCCTTGTCCTTTTTTATCAAAGATGAGAAAAGTGTTTCTGAATGAAGGAAAGGGCAGAATGTATCATGGCTTGCTCAGAAGTTTTGTCAAGATTTGTTTTCTGTCTTTTGTCACATGTGACTGCTTCTCTTTTGTGGTGTGTATGCTTCAGTCATTTTCTCCATTTTTTTTTTTTTTTTTACGCGTCACGTAGAACCGCCATCCTTTGTGAAGAAGGTGGACCCTTCTTATTTAATGCTCCCGGGGGAATCAGCACGCCTCCATTGCAAGTTGAAAGGCTCACCTGTGATCCAGGTCACTTGGTTCAAAAATAACAAAGAACTCAGTGAAAGTAACACAGTCCGAATGTCTTTTGTCAATTCTGAGGCTATCCTCGACATCACTGATGTAAAGGTTGATGACAGTGGCACATACTCCTGTGAAGCCACCAATGACGTGGGCAGCGACAGCTGCAGCACTGAAGTGGTGATCAAAGGTTTGTCTGCTGAGTTACCATCACTCGCTTTCCTGAGAATGTTTGCCTTTTGTTTGCTTGTAACTCACAGCTCACTCTGTGCTTTCCCGCTTTTGTAGAGCCACCTTCCTTCATCAAAACTCTTGAGCCCGCAGACATAGTGCGAGGGGCCAATGCACTGCTCCAGTGTGAAATTGCAGGCACGGGACCCTTTGAAGTTAACTGGTTTAAAGACAAGAAGCAAATCCGAAGTAGCAAAAAGTACAGGTTGTTTACTCAGAAGACTTTTGTGTTCCTGGAAATCTCATCTTTCAATAGTGCCGACATTGGTGACTACGAGTGTGTAGTCGCTAATGATGTTGGAAAGTGTGGCTGTGTCGCAACACACTTATTAAAAGGTTAGTGAAGGAGGGGGATCTTTTTCCTATAAATCGTTCAAATAGCTCTCTTAACTGGTAGAAGGAAAGCTAATTCTTTCTCTTCTTCTGACCTTTCCAATGTGTTTCATCTTAGTTTGAACTCAGGGCCCAGAGTTTTCATTCAAGTCTTTATCTTGATACAAGCAGAAATATTTATCAGCTCACAACAAAAGGAAATTACATAAAAAGTCATGTCATTCGCTGGCAAACATTTATTTTCTGTGTCTCTCTTGAATGGAATTGTTAATTCTTCTTATAATTTCTTTCTTCTTTCTCATAAACAAGTGTTGGGAAAGGGTTGAATTGGACGAGGGAAACATACAACCTGGATGAGCCCCTGCAGCAGTAGAGATGGGGCCGAGTGTGTGGGAACTGACAGCGTGTCTGCTCTCTTTCTTTAACTAGAACCACCAACCTTTGTCAAGAAAGTAGATGATTTTACAGCCCTAGCAGGACAAACCGTTACCTTACAAGCTGCCGTGAGAGGGTCAGAACCCATTTCTGTCACGTGGATGAAAGGCCAAGAAGTCATTAAAGAAGATGGAAAAATCAAAATGAGCTTTTCCAATGGAGTCGCGGTCTTGACCATCCTGATGTTCAGATTAGTTTGGGTGGCAAATATACATGCCTGGCTGAAAACGAAGCCGGGAGTCAAACATCTGTCGGGGAATTGATAGTTAAAGGTTCGTGTAGGGACATTTTAACTTTTAATTGCCTTTTTCACTTAAAGTGAAACCTTGATTCACACCAGGAATCCTAACTGTCTAATACTTTTATAGAACCTGCCAAAATCATTGAGCGAGCAGAACTGATCCAGGTGACTGCAGGGGACCCAGCCACTCTGGAATACACAGTCTCAGGCACCCCAGAACTCAAGCCCAAGTGGTACAAAGATGGGAGACCCTTGGTTGCTAGTAAAAAGTACCGAATCAGTTTTAAAAACAACATTGCCCAACTGAAATTTTATTCCGCTGAACTGCATGACAGCGGCCAGTACACATTTGAGATTTCCAACGAAGTGGGCAGCAGCTCCTGCGAGACCACGTTTACCGTGTTAGGTTGGTATTTTTAAGAAACTATATTACGTAGTGCTCTAAAGCCCAACAAAATTGTCCAAAGGTGAAGCACTAGGCAGTCTGCCATGTTGATCTTACTTTCTTTCTTATGCCGTGAACAGATCGAGACATTGCTCCACTTTTCACCAAACCCTTGAGGAACGTAGACAGTGTCGTTGGTGGTGCCTGCAGGTTAGACTGCAAAATTGCCGGCTCCCTCCCCATGAGGGTTTCCTGGTTTAAGGATGGCAAAGAAATCACTGCTTCTGACAGATACCAGATAGCATTTGTGGAAGGCACAGCCTCTTTGGACATCAGCAGAGTAGACATGAACGATGCAGGGAATTTCACCTGTCGCGCCACCAATTCCGTGGGAAGCAAAGACAGCAGCGGAGCCCTGATTGTCCAAGGTTGGCTAGGGACTTTGTAGCCTGCTTCTTTACCAATGTTCAAATTAAGTCTACTCCCATTGGGTCCAGACTTGTAACTCCTTCAAATTCTGTCTTCTACCTCTTCTTCAGAACCACCGAGTTTTGTAACTAAGCCAGGGTCCAGGGATGTTCTGCCTGGCTCGGCAGTCTGTTTGAAGAGTGCTTTCCAAGGATCTGCTCCACTCACCATCAGGTGGTTTAAGGGCGACAAAGAGTTGGTTTCTGGTGGAAGCTGCTATATTACCAAAGAAGCTTCAGAGAGTTCCCTGGAGCTCTACGCAGTGAAAACCTCGGATTCTGGCACTTACACGTGCAAAGTCAGCAACGTAGCCGGGAGTGTGGAGTGTGGTGCAGACTTGTTTGTGAAAGGTTTGCATTCTTCTCTTGACACCTTTGTGCAGCCCCGAGACCTTTTTTACACAAGTGCCTTCCTCTTTCTACTGTTTCTTAATAACTCCCTTCCTTCCACAGAGCCTGCTACATTTATTGAAAAGTTAGAGCCATCACAACTGTTAAAGAAAGGAGATGCCACTCAGCTAGCCTGCAAAGTCACGGGCACCCCTCCAATTAAGATAACATGGTTTGCAAATGACCGAGAACTGAGGGAGAGCAGCAAACACAAAATGTCTTTTGTGGAGTCCACTGCAGTGTTAAGGCTTACAGATGTGGCCATTGAAGACAGTGGTGAATATATGTGTGAGGCTCAAAACGAGGCTGGTAGTGACCACTGCACTAGCATTGTCATAGTCAAAGGTTGGTTCTCACTTCATCCCCATGTGACCCAATTTTGGACCCATAGCACAGATCCTTGCCCATTAACACAGGCCATTCTCTTCTCCTACAGAGTCACCTTACTTTACCAAGGAATTTAAGTCCATTGAAGTATTAAAGGAGTATGATGTCATGCTTGCTGGCTGAGGTGGCAGGCACCCCTCCCTTTGAGATCACTTGGTTCAAAGACAACACAACCCTGCGAAGTGGTAGAAAGTATAAAACCTTCATTCAGGATCAGCTGGCTAGCTTGCAGATCCTCAAGTTTGTAGCTGCAGATGCAGGTGAATACCAGTGCCGGGTGACCAACGAGGTCGGCAGCAGCACCTGCAGTGCCAGGGTGACATTAAGAGGTCAGTGTTGGCTTAGTTGATGGATGGGCTCTTCTACACAGACAAATCTTACGTTTCTAGATTCAGTCTTGCTATAGCACTGGTACTGATTAAGAACTCGTTCTTCTGATAGAACCCCCATCCTTCGTTAAGAAGATTGAAGCCACCAGCTCCCTCCGTGGAGGCACAGCCGCCTTTCAGGCGACTCTGAAAGGCTCCTTGCCAATCACTGTGACCTGGTTAAAAGACAATGAGAGATCACTGAAGATGACAATATAAGAATGACTTTTGAGAACAATGTGGCTAGTCTATACCTCAGTGGTATTGAAGTCAAGCATGATGGGAAATATGTCTGTCAAGCCAAAAATGATGCAGGCATACAAAGGTGTTCTGCATTACTCTCAGTCAAAGGTTGGTTCAGAAATCTGCCTTGGGTTGGAGGGAGAGACAATGCAGATAATAGGCCATACAGCTGGGCACTTCACAGCCATATCTGTCCTTTGTCTTCTACAGAACCTGCAACAATAACGGAGGAGGCTGTGTCCATAGATGTCACTCAAGGAGACCCAGCCACTTTGCAAGTTAAATTTTCAGGGACTAAGGAGATTTCAGCCAAATGGTTTAAGGATGGCCAAGAACTTACCCTGGGTCCAAAATACAAAATCAGTGTCACTGACACAGTCTCAATACTAAAGATTATTTCCACAGAGAAGAAAGATAGTGGAGAATATACTTTTGAGGTCCAAAATGATGTTGGAAGAAGCAGCTGCAAGCTAGCATTAATGTCTTAGGTTGGTATTGATTCCTATTGATAGGAGTTGAGTGTTTCAGGTGCCCTTCTTATACAATTTAAGAAAAAACACAGGGCTCTGGGCATTGTTCAATAATAGAACACACTTGGTTTGTATGTGCAGGACACTGGGTTCAGGCCTTAACACCTTGGGTCAGAGGTGAGGATGGTGGGCAGAGAGAGAGTGGGAGAGAGAAGGAGAGAGGGGAGAGAGGGAGAGAAGAGAGAGAGAGAGAGAGAGAGAGAGAGAGAGAGAGAGAGAGAAGAGAGAATGTTAATAGGACAAAAATAGCTAGATTAACCTAACTTTTTCTTGCTTTTTGTTGGCTAGATCTTATTATACCTCCTTCCTTCACCAAAAAACTGAGAAAAATGGACAGCATTAAAGGTTCTTTTATTGACTTAGAATGTATAGTGGCTGGATCACATCCTATAAGCATCCAGTGGTTCAAAGATGACCAAGAAATCTCAGCTAGTGACAAGTACAAATTCTCTTTTCACGACAATACTGCCTTCTTAGAGATCAGTCAGCTGGAAGGCATCGACACTGGTACATACACCTGTTCTGCCACCAACAAGGCAGGCCACAGCCAGTGCAGTGGTCATCTGACTGTCAAAGGTTGGCAATTTTTCTCTCCACCTTTCCAAACTTTATTGCCTTGCACTTCTTAATTCCCTCTTCATTGAGTTCTAACACAAATCTGTCTCTCTTCTGCTTCCTGTTCTTTCATCCCAGAACCTCCTTACTTCGTGGAAAAGCCACAGTCACAAGATGTGAATCCCAGCACAAGGGTTCAATTGAAGGCTCTTGTGGGTGGCACTGCACCCATGACAATAAAATGGTTTAAAGATAACAAGGAGCTGCACCCTGGGGCAGCTCGCTCGGTTTGGAAGGATGACACCTCCACCATTCTTGAACTTTTCTCAGCCAAAGCTGCCGACTCTGGGACCTACATTTGCCAGCTAAGCAATGATGTTGGCACGACAAGCAGTAAAGCCACCATCTTTGTAAAAGGTCTGGTCTCTAGAGCATCTCTTTTTCCCTTGTGTGCCTAACTGGTCTTTGGGAAGGGAAAGTTCATTAAGAAAATAGTTTGGTTTATTGTGTTTTGTTTTAAAAACTATTCAGCATGCTGCTCTTTTTTTTTCTTCATCTTTAGAACCTCCTCAGTTTATTAAGAAGCCCAGTCCAGTGCTAGTGCTGAGGAATGGACAGTCAACAACATTTGAATGCCAAGTAACAGGCACCCCTGAAATCAGAGTTTCTTGGTATCTGGATGGAAATGAAATAACAGATCTTAGGAAATACGGCATTTCCTTTGTGGATGGTTTAGCCACTTTCCAGATTTCTAATGCCAAGGTTGAAAATAGTGGAACTTATGTCTGTGAAGCTCGAAATGATGCAGGCACCGCAAGCTGCAGCATCGAACTAAAAGTGAAAGGTTCGTTATGGAGTCTGCTTCACATTTTAGCTAGGCTGCCTGCAGGGCCCGCAGCTCCTCTTGAGTTAAGCTACTCTCTGTCTTCCTTTTGACTCTGTAGAGCCTCCCACCTTTATCAGGGAGCTGGAGCCTGTGGATGTAGTAAAGGACAGCGACGTGGAACTGGAGTGTGAAGTCATGGGGACAACTCCATTTGAAGTCACCTGGCTGAAGAATAACAAGGAAATTAGGAGTGGCAAAAAATACACAATGTCTGAGAAAATGTCAGTGTTTTACCTGCATATAACCAAGTGTGACCCTTCAGACGTTGGTGAATATCAGTGCATCATACCCAACGAAGGAGGCAGCTGTGCTTGCAGTGCTCGGGTTGCCTTGAAAGGTCAGTCACGTGCTAGGACCAGCCACCAAGTCAAAATACTGAGTGTTCTTTAATTATAGGTAATGAGTAGGAGTTAAAAGGTGCCTCTTCTTGAACCACTGTTTCATTTAATCACAGAACCACCATCGTTCATCAAGAAGATAGAAAATGTCACCACTGTCTTGAAGAGTTCCCCATCTTTCAGAGCACTGTGGCAGGCTCACCTCCCATTTCTATAACCTGGCTAAAAGATGACCAGATTCTTGAAGAAAATGACAATGTCCATATTTCTTTTGAGGACAGTGTGGCCACACTTCAAGTCCGGAGTGTAGACAATGGGCACAGTGGGCGGTACACATGTCAAGCCAAGAATGAGTCAGGAGTCGAGAGATGTTACGCTTTCCTCTTAGTACAAGGTTGGTGAGCTATTCCCTTGAAATAGTGGTTTACAGAGGTTTTATAGGCACATTTGGGTTCTAGTAGAATCACTAATGTAATGTATGCACATTTTCATTCTTACTACAGAACCTGCTCAAATCATAGAGAAAGCTAAGTCAGTGGACGTTACCGAGAAAGACCCGGTCACCCTGGAGTGCGTGGTGGCTGGAACACCAGAACTCAAAGTCAAATGGCTTAAAGATGGAAAGCAAATTGTACCTAGTAGATACTTTTCAATGAGCTTTGAAAATAATGTGGCCAGTTTTAGGATTCAGTCAGTAATGAAGCAAGACAGTGGACAATACACATTCAAGGTGGAGAATGACTTTGGAAGCAGTAGTTGTGATGCCTACCTGAGAGTCCTAGGTGTGTACCTTTGCCCCCGCCAACCACCCTAACTTACAGCATAGACCTTGTAGACGAGTAGCAACAGACTAATGGGTGTGTTTTTGCTGTTTGCCTTGGATAGATCAAGATATTCCCCCATCGTTCACCAAAAAGTTAACCAAAATGGATAAAGTTCTGGGTTCTTCTATCCACATGGAGTGCAAGGTTTCTGGGTCACTTCCTATCAGTGCTCAGTGGTTTAAAGATGGAAAAGAAATATCTACGAGTGCAAAATACAGACTTGTGTGTCATGAAAACACTGTGTCGCTGGAAGTTAGTAATCTGGAATTAGAAGACACTGCAAATTATACCTGCAAGGTGTCCAATGTAGCAGGAGACAACGCCTGCAGTGGCATCTTAACTGTGAAAGGTCAGAGCTGGTTGGTCTCTTCTAAGTTCTTCTTTATAGGCATTTCTAAAACATATCACTCTTAACCTTATATCCTCAGAGGTAAAAAATCTTAATTCTGTTTCTTTTTATTCACATTCATTGGGTTCAAGAAATATTTAATCGTTACCTCTTTTCATGAGTTGTTTTCTTATATTCCATAAAAGTCATTGAACTCCAAGGGCTATAACTAAATATGACTCTCTTGAAATCTGTAGAACCACCAAGCTTCCTAGTGAAACCTGAGAGGCAGCAAGCTATACCAGATTCTACAGTGGAATTTAAGGCTGTGCTGAAAGGAACACCACCATTCAAAATTAAATGGCTTAAAGATGATGTGGAACTTGTCTCAGGACCTAAGTGTTTCATTGGCTTGGAAGGGTCAACCAGCTTCTTAAACCTCTACTCAGTGGATGCTTCCAAGACTGGACAGTATACCTGCCAAGTTACCAATGACGTTGGTAGCGACTCTTGCACTACAATGTTGCTTGTGACAGGTGTGCAAATTTGATTGTCTTACGTTCCTGTCTGATCCATGCTCCGTTGTTTGTGTACTCTGTGACAATACAGCTTTCTAACGCAGTAGAGTATATTTCACAGATCTTGGCCTGTCTCCCCCTTTTGGTGCACATTGCCTAATTGAACTTTTGTGATTTGTTGCTTTTCTTTCATAATGTCCCCTTTCCTGACTCTTTAGAACCACCGAAGTTTGTAAAGAAATTAGAAGCTTCCAAAATAGTAAAAGCAGGTGACTCCGCGAGATTGGAATGCAAGATTACTGGATCTCCAGAAATACAAGTTGTGTGGTATAGAAATGAACACAAGCTCACAGCCAGCGATAAATACCAGATGACTTTCATTGACTCAGTAGCGGTCATACAGATGAACAGCCTTGGGACAGAGGACAGTGGAGATTTTATCTGTGAGGCTCAGAATCCTGCTGGCAGCACCAGCTGCAGTACCAAGGTTATAGTAAAAGGTAGAAATATCTTTCTGTTTCTCATTCATGGAAACCCATCACCTTCTCCCCTGAGTCTCATGGCTTCTTCACTGCTCTCTGTGTTTCTATCTCAAAGCCAGAATATTTCCCAAATATAGACATATGTCCCTGATTGAATGTCCTTTTCCGTTAAGTTTATTTTACATGCAGGTGGTCATTTTGAGACATTTTTCTTGTAATTCTAATAATATTATTCTGATCACCTAATACAGTGACCAAGCATTGAATTAGATATTTCAAAACACAAATACAAAAATAAATAGGAAAATTTTAAATTAATCTTTTGATTTCAATCACATTACAACTATATCAGCATCCTTAGTATGGTCTGTACCATAATGATACAGTGTATAAAGAATATAGGTTTTAATATTACATCTTTAAAGTAGCAAAAATATTTTTCCTCTTTCTCAAGAATCATCTCCTATCTTTAAAAATATAACTCTATTGTGGTGTAAACAGTGCCAGTATTTTTTACAGTCATCTCCCAGCATGCTTTGCCACAATGCATAAATTTGTCATGTGAGTTAATTATTAGAATAACCATTTCCTGAAATGGAAGACTCAGATCATGGCTGTTATTGTAACTTTTGGATACCTCTGTTATAAAGCATAAATGATATTCTTTTTTATTCTCTAAGGCAAAATTCCACAGTTCATAAAATTTCCATTTATTGATATATTTGTTCACTTATAAATTCTGTATCAATCATTATAGTCCAAAATAATCAGCACATTGAACTTCTCAACTGTGTCCTCTAAGATGTATCTTGGCTCTCCACCTATTAACTGATTATCTTATAAAAGCTCTTAAGCGATAGTGCTGCCTACACATAACATCTTAAACCATGCTTCTGATTGAAAAATAGAAAACCTTTTTCCATCAGAGGAAATCAAATAGCCCAACTCATGAGGCATTCTTGTTTTTTACAGAACCACCTGTTTTTAGCAGCTTTCCACCTGTAGTAGAAACTCTTAAGAACACTGAAGTTAGCCTTGAATGTGAGCTTTCAGGAACACCACCATTTGAGGTGGTGTGGTACAAAGACAAGCGCCAACTCCGAAGCAGCAAGAAGTACAAGATCGCATCTAAGAATTTCCACGCCAGCATTCACATCCTCAAGTGGAAACTACAGACATTGGTGAATACCACTGCAAAGCACAAAATGAAGTGGGAAGTGACCTTGTATTTGTGCTATTAAGTTAAAAGGTAAGCATAGTTTCTGTGCATGACAGAAATAACAGGCATGTGCCAAATGCTCAGTGTGTCCTCTTTTCCATTACATGGAAAGCTTTTTGAGCAATCTCTATTCATCTTTTCCTGTTCAGAACCACCAAAATTCATTTCCAAGCTGAACAGCCTTACAGTGGTGGCTGGTGAGCCTGCTGAGCTGCAAGCATCCATCGAAGGTGCCCAGCCCATTTCTGTCCAGTGGCTTAAAGAGAAAGAAGAAGTGATCAGAGAGAGCGAGAACATTAGAATTTCTTTTGTCAACAACGTTGCAACTCTGCAGTTTGCTAAAGCGGAGCCAGCTAATGCTGGGAAGTACATTTGCCAAGTCAAGAATGACGGCGGAGTGAGGGAAAACATGGCCACGTTGACTGTCTTAGGTAAGCAGTCCCCTGTTGGCATTTGGAGGCAATCACTGGGATGACTTCCATGCAATCTTACCATTCTGAATTTCTCCCAGAATCATATTTTAGCCTCACTATTTGGAAGGCTTAGGGAGAAAGGCCCAATTGATCTTAAGTCTTTTCTGATTCCTGTGATTCTGGCAAATGATAGCTAGCTGTTTTATTGTGTGTGCACTGCTTTTCTTCATGTGAAGCAAATATCCTGAGTATCTCTTGTTTCAATGTGAAACTTGGAGCCCTTCTATTCTTACGTGTACTACTGTATTATAGTAGTGTCTGAACTGAAAAAAGATCAGTGTTTGAAGGAAAGATATGCACTGTCATCATTGGGCATATTAAATTTCAATCCAGTGATAAGAGAGAAAGTGATCTTTCAAACTACCTTCTCTAGAAACTTAGCACAGAGGGAAAAAACCACTAAGTAACGCATTTAACAGGGACCCTCTGCTCTAAAGAGGGTCAAGTGTAATCAAGACACATTATCTGGGATTGAGTGAGATGGCTCAGTGGGTAAAGGTGCTTGGCATCATGCCTGAGGACCCTAACCTCTGAGCTCCACATGCATTCTGTGGCATATACTCCCACCAAGAACACATGTGCACTCACAAAATAAATATAATTTGTACCTTTTAAATGCCAGATTGTCTGGTGGACATTGCCCAAATTGTCTTGGAGTTGAATAATGCCCAAACATGTTTTTAATGAATGCAAATAATTTTGTGAATGCATAGAGTTATGGAATCACATTTTAAAGCCAAGCGAGATGATGATGTAATCATCACTGGGAGAAATAATCCTAGTGCAGTTCATAGAGGAGATGCAGGAAAGGTCTCGATTTTCAAAGATGCATCTCATGTTTCATTTCAGAGCCTGCGGTCATTGTAGAGAAGGCAGGGTCCATGACGGTGACCGTTGGAGAGACATGTGCCCTGGAGTGTAAGGTAGCTGGCACTCCGGAGCTGTCTGTTGAATGGTATAAGGACGGAAAGCTCTTGACCAGCAGCCAAAAACACAAATTTAGCTTCTACAACAAAATCTCTTCCTTAAAAATTCTCTCAGTTGAAAAGGAAGATGCAGGCACCTACACATTCCAGGTTCAGAACAACGTTGGAAAAAGCAGTTGCACAGCTGTGGTCGATGTGTCAGGTTAGTTCTGGCCTTTGCGTCTGCTTGCGCATGCAAATTTCTCTTATGAACTTTCCTTCTTTCACTTCTTTTCTGTCCTTTCAAGTCACCAAAAATCATGTGTCTTCCCTCATGCAGACCGAATGGTCCCCCCCTCGTTCACACGAAGACTAAAGGATACTGGTGGTGTCCTAGGCACCTCTTGCGTCTTAGAATGTAAAGTAGCTGGATCATCTCCTATCTCTATTGCCTGGTTTCATGAGAAAACTAAGATTGTCAGTGGAGCAAAGTACCAAACGACATTTTCAGATAACCTCTGCACATTGCAATTGAATTCTCTGGACTCGTCGGATATGGGCAGTTACACATGTGTAGCTGCTAACGTGGCTGGGTCAGATGAGTGTCGCGCAGTGTTGACTGTACTAGGTCAGTAACACAGTCACTTTTGCATGACATGTATTAACAGTTCCTCTCTGGGCATATGTCCAGATTGACACACTAAAGTAGTCTTAATTTCTTATTCAAAACTGAAAGTAAGTGCAGAGCTTACTGGATCCTTCCATTGTCTTCTATGTCTGTGTAGAGGCACCCTCCTTTGTGAAAGAACCTGAACCCCTGGAAGTCCTCCCGGGCAAAAACATAACCTTCACAAGTGTTATCAGAGGAACCCCTCCATTCAAGGTTGGCTGGTTTAGAGGCGCCAGAGAACTAGTGAAAGGAGACAGGTGCAATATCTATTTTGAAGACACTGTGGCAGAACTGGAATTATTTAATATCGACGTATCCCAGAGTGGGGAATACACCTGTGTGGTTTCTAACAATGCTGGCCAAGCATCCTGTACTACGCATCTCTTTGTGAAAGGTTTGCCAAACATACTTACTCTTTCTTGCTTTGATTGCTGGCATTTCTATGGTTCTATGATGTGTCTAATTGCAATGTTTGTCACTTATCAGAACCAGCTACATTTGTAAAGAAGTTAAGTGATCACTCTGTAGAACCGGGAAATCTATAATTCTGGAGGGCACATATACTGGGACACTTCCAATTTCTGTCACCTGGAAAAAAGATGGTGTTGGCATAACTCCATCTGAAAGATGCAACATTGTCACCACGGAGAAAACGTGCATCCTGGAGATTCTGAGCAGCACCAAGGGAGATGCAGGGCACTACTCCTGTGAGATTGAAAACGAGGCAGGAAGAGATGTTTGTGATGCTCTTGTATCTACATTAGGTTGTTATGTTACCCTCTTAAGAATTTTGGGTTTATCAGACATGCAGGGTGGGTCCTTTGCTCTTCTGAGATTCCTTTGGCTGATTGTGAGCCTTTCTTCTTTAGAACCACCTTATTTTGTCACGGAGTTAGAACCCCTGGAGGCATCTGTTGGAGACTCAGTTTCCTTGCAATGCCAAGTTGCTGGGACACCAGAAATTACAGTGTCTTGGTTCAAAGGAGACACCAAGTTAAGGTCAACTCCAGAATACAGGACCTACTTTACAAATAAGTGGCCACACTGGTGTTCAATAAAGTGAGCATCAATGACAGCGGAGAGTACATGTGCATGGCGGAGAACAGCATAGGAACAGCAGCCTCTAAGACCATCTTCAGAATCCAAGGTGATGGTTTTATTTTAGACATTAAGAAAGTTACTTTCCCCTCATTAACTCCTTTATCTTTATTGAGATTTTCTCATTTTATCCACTAATACCTCAGGTATAACTTGTCTTCCTACAGAACGCCAGCTCCCACCTTCCTTTGCAAGACAGTTAAAGGACATTGAGCAAACTGTTGGGTTACCAGTTACCCTCACTTGTCGACTAAATGGCTCTGCACCCATCCAAGTGTGCTGGTATAGAGATGGGGTGCTTTTAAGAGATGATGAAAATCTACAGATGTCTTTTGCGGATAATGTGGCAACATTAAAAATTCTGACAAACGACCTGAGTCACTCTGGCCAGTACTCTTGCTCGGCTTCCAATCCACTTGGCACAGCATCATCTACTGCTAGACTAACAGCAAGAGGTTTGTGCTCATGCTGATCTCTTTATAAACCCTGATTCTTTGTTTAATTGTAAAGAAAAAAACAACAGACAGCCAAAAGTGTGTGTGTATATATATACCTACACACATTACCTTTTCCTCTAATCTTCCAGAACCTAAGAAATCACCCTTCTTTGATATCAAGCCAGTATCAATAGATGTTATCGCTGGAGAAAGTGCAGATTTTGAATGTCATGTGACTGGTGCTCAACCAATGAGAGTCACTTGGTCAAAGGATAACAAGGAAATCCGACCTGGAGGAAACTATACTATCACATGTGTGGGCAATACTCCCCATCTGAGGATTCTTAAAGTGGGGAAAGGAGACTCTGGTCAATACACTTGTCAAGCCACCAATGATGTTGGCAAGGACATGTGCTCTGCTCAGCTCAGTGTGAAAGGTATCGTGGCAGAGCATTTGCCAAGATTTGTTGTCTCATGTGTTTGTGTTGCTGTGTCTTTAGGTTTTCTATTTTGAGGCTGGTGCTGTAACTCAGTATGAGAGCATTTGCCTCCCATGTGTGAAGCCATGGGTTTGATCTCTCAGTAATGCCAAAGATGAAAAAGAAGTTGTATTTTGTCTTGTTTGTTTTTGTTTTTGAGAAATTGTCTTACTATATAGTCCATGTTGGCTTGTAACTCATAGAAATCCTCCTGTCTCAGCCTCCTGGGAGCTAGGATTACAGTGTGAAACACCATTTTCATCTGTCTTGAGCTTTTAAATTTTTGAATTGATTCCTACTTGTTGAAGGAATAGTAACCAAAGTTTTGCCTTCTCTTTACATTGTCTCTTAAGTGAACATTCTTCCATTGAACTTTGTTGACTATGGTTTCAACCATTCACTCTTCCTTTTCATCATTTCTTGCTATATAACACCCTGATTTATCATTACAAAATTTATATCAAATATATAATTATATTAGCTAGTTTATTTTACCTCATATGTCCAGACTGCAATTTATCGACTAAATTCTCCGATAAATATTTTAAATTACTTAATAGGAAAAATGATAACTTATTTTAGCATGAAATCATTAGAAAGTTCATCCTCAATAATAATCTGTTAAAATGTGAACTTTGGGGATTCTCAACTATAAGGATAAACTCTTTCAACACATAATTTGCATTACTGATTATTTCCTTTGGTTTAATAGAACCTCCCAAGTTTATTAAGAAGTTAGATACTTCAAAAGTTGCGAAGCAGGGAGAATCCATCCAACTGGAATGTAAAATAAGTGGTTCCCCAGAGATCAAAGTTGTATGGTTCCGGAATGACAGCGAACTTCACGAAAGCTGGAAATACAACATGTCCTTCATGAATTCTGTGGCTCTGCTAACCATCAATGAAGCCAGCGCTGAGGACACTGGGGACTACATCTGTGAAGCTCACAATGGCGTTGGTGATGCCAGCTGCAGCACAGCCTTGAAAGTTAAAGGTTAGACCCCCTCTTCTGCTGTCTTCCTTCTCTTCAGTGGACTCCTTATGGTCTCAAGGTCTTGGACTGTCAAATATCCAGAATGGGATCAGGCTGGACTTAAGCCTGAGGGTTTTTGACAGTTAGATAAAATCCAGTATTCCTCGGGAATTTGTGAAACCAGTTCTCATCTAACTAACTTTTCATTATTGACTCAATCAATGAAATTATAAGATTCAAATCTAACAGCTTATAGCTCTTAAAAGTATGTTTTATGAATGTCATGTGTCAGCATGTGCTGCCATTATTCACTCTCCAGTCACTTGTAATGATCTCTTATTCATAGCTAATGTCTCTAGATTCTAAAAGTATGTAGATGCTAATAGCATTAATTCTCTTGGGTTAAGCAGTTGCTCTCATTACTCATCCTCTTTTCTTCTGGTAGCACCTCCTGTCTTTACCCAGAAGCCTCCTCCAGTCGGAGCCCTGAAAGGTTCTGATGTGATCCTGCAGTGTGAAATTTCAGGAACGCCCCCCTTTGAAGTGGTGTGGGTTAAAGATCGGAAGCAAGTGCGGAGCAGCAAGAAATTTAAAATCACCTCCAAAAATTTTGACACGAGTCTTCATATCTTTAATCTGGAAGCCCCTGACATAGGGGAATATCACTGCAAAGCCACTAATGAGGTGGGAAGTGACACGTGCACTTGCACTGTCAAGTTCAAAGGTTTGTATACGTAGACACACACATAAACATGTTCTTCTTCCTTCCTGTCTCTGCTTCAACTAATAACTTACGTTGGTATGTTTTCAGTCTTTCACTTAACCATGCATTTCTTTCATCAGAACCACCACGGTTTGTGAAAAAGCTCAGTGACATGTCCACCCTTATTGGGGATCCCGTGGAGTTACAAGCTGTGGTAGAAGGTTTCCAGCCAATTTCTGTTGTCTGGCTAAAAGATAAAGGTGAAGTCATCAGAGAAAGTGAAAACGTTAGGATTTCCTTCATTGATAACATCGCAACTCTCCAACTGGGAAGTCCAGAGGCATCGCATTCTGGAAAATATGTGTGCCAAATCAAAAATGATGCTGGGATGCGAGAGTGCTCAGCGGTCCTGACTGTCCTAGGTTAGTAGTGAAGCAGAGCCTCAGAAAACAAAGAAAACAATTGCTCTATAATCATTTCCTGAAGATTCAACTCTTATCCAACTACCTACTGACTAAGGTGAATTTGTTCTCAATGCAATATGCTTGTTCTTCTTCTAGAACCAGCCAGAATTGTAGAGAAACCAGAACCCATGACTGTCACGACTGGAAATCCCTTCACATTGGAGTGTGTAGTAGCTGGGACTCCAGAACTTTCAGCCAAGTGGTTCAAAGATGGTAGAGAACTATCTTCAGGCAGCAGACATCACATTACATTTGTCAGGAACCTGGCTTCCCTTAAGATCCCCTCTGCAGAAATGAATGACAAGGGCTTATACAGCTTTGAGGTGAAAAACAGTGTTGGCAAAAGCAGCTGCACTGTGTCTGTCCATGTCTCAGGTGAGTACGAAGAGGCTTTGATAAAGATAGCCCCACCAGTAGGGTGGGAGTAGAAGAAAGCTCCTTTCTAAATGGAAACTTCTTCTCTAGACCGAGTTGTTCCACCATCCTTCATCCGAAGGCTGAAGGACACAAATGCCTCGCTTGGGGCTTCTGTGGTTTTGGAGTGTCGAGTGTCAGGCTCAGCCCCAATATCAGTCGGCTGGTTTCTGGATGGAAATGAGATCATTAGCAGTCCCAAATGTCAGTCCAGCTTCACAGATAATGTCTGTACTCTGACTCTGAGCTCCCTGGAGCCCTCCGACACTGGCACATACACATGTGTGGCTGCCAATGTAGCCGGCCAGGATGAAAACTCTGCAGTTCTGACTGTCCAAGGTCAGTGTACAAGGATGTTCTTCTGCTTCTCTCTCTACTGTCCAGCCTGCACTGCCTTTGTCTTCATTTTTCCATCTTAGTTTCCTTTTCTTTAAGTAACAAACACTTCTTTTCTTTCTATCTCCCTCCTATCGTGGCTTTTTAGAACCACCGTCTTTTGAACAAACCCCTGACTCTGTGGAAGTTTTGCCTGGCATGAGCCTGACATTCACCAGTGTCATTAGAGGCACCCCTCCCTTCAAGGTCAAGTGGTTTAAGGGCAGCAGGGAGCTGGTGTCAGGGGAGGCCTGCACCATTTCTTTAGAAGACTTTGTCACTGAGCTGGAGCTCCTGGAGGTGGAACCGGTGCAGAGTGGAGATTATTCTTGCCTTGTGACCAACGATGCTGGCAGCGCTTCCTGTACCATGCATCTCTTCGTGAAAGGTTCACTCATTTCTCCAGTAACCATTACTTCTTAAACTTCTTCCGATGCTCCATTTGAAGGTCCACCTCAACCCTCATTATTTTCTCCTTGCAGAACCAGCCACTTTTGTCAAAAGGTTGGCTGATACCAGTGTGGAGACAGGTAGCCCGATCGTTCTGGAGGCGACTTACTCTGGCACGCCACCTATCTCTGTGAGCTGGATGAAGAATGAATATCCTCTTACCAGTCTCCCAACTGTGGCATCACCACCACAGAAAAATCGAGCATCCTGGAAATTCTTGAAAGCACAATAGAGGACTATGCACAGTATGCCTGCCTGATAGAAAACGAAGCCGGACAGGACATCTGTGAAGCTCTTGTGTCCGTCTTAGGTGTGTTGACAGCTAGTTCTTCCTATTGTCTCTTCCCTGAAACACTGTCTTTTAGTTGGTGTTAACGGATTGCTTGTCACCCTTTGTACCTTAGAACCACCTTACTTTATCGAACCCCTGGAACATGTGGAAGCAGCTATTGGAGAGCCCACAACTTTACAGTGTAAAGTGGATGGAACCCCAGAAATCAGGATTTCTTGGTATAAGGAACATACAAAGCTACGGTCAGCTCCTGCATATAAGATGCAATTCAAAAACAATGTGGCTCCTTAGTCATCAACAAGGTGGACCACAGTGATGTGGGAGAGTACACCTGCAAGGCAGAAAACAGTGTGGGGCTGTTGCTTCTTCCGCCGTGCTGGTTATCAAAGGTGATGATGGCTTTGCTTGATAAGTCTTATGGTGTGCTGCCAGAACCATTTTATTAAGAGCTTTTCATGAATAGACACATGCTGTTATAAATAAGGATTGTCTATAACTTCTTTCCAGAGCGTAAACTTCCACCTTCCTTTGCAAGAAAGCTGAAAGATGTTCATGAGACTCTGGCTTCCCAGTTGCTTTTGAATGTCGAATCAATGGCTCAGAACCTCTTCAGGTGTCTTGGTACAAGGATGGCGAACTTTTAAAAGATGATTCTAACTTGCAGATGTCTTTTGTTCATCATGTTGCCACTCTTCAGATTTTGCAAACTGACCAGAGCCACGTTGGTCAGTATAATTGTTCAGCTTCCAATCCTCTTGGGACTGCTTCATCCAGTGCCAGGCTTATTCTCTCAGGTGAGCTGGGTTACTCATAATATTGTCCTCTTCATCATAATGCAGCTTCACTTCCTTGGGCCACCAAAGGAGTTGTGGTATTTGGTTTCAATTCCTAATCTTGGAGCATGGATACTGACCTCACCATGTTGGTCTTCATTCTTTCCAGAACACGAAGTGCCTCCCTTCTTTGACTTAAAGCCTGTGTCAGTAGACCTTGCTCTTGGTGAAAGTGGTTCTTTTAAATGTCATGTCACTGGAACAGCGCCGATCAAAATCACCTGGGCTAAAGATAACCGTGAGATTCGCCCTGGAGGCAACTACAAAATGACTCTGGTTGAAAATACTGCCACTTTGACTGTGCTCAAAGTAGCCAAAGGTGATGCTGGACAATATACCTGCTACGCGAGCAATGTTGCTGGAAAGGACTCTTGTTCTGCTCAACTTGGTGTACAAGGTACTCATTAGAGTGAAGTGCCAAAATCTCTTTCACTGTATCTATGTCTTGAAATGTGAATGGGGGATATGCCTGAAGAATGTGTGTGTGTGTGTGTGGTGTGTGTGGTGTGTGTGTGTGTGTGTGTCTAGCTAGAAACGATCAAATGAGGGATGGGGTACAGTGGAAGGTATAGTACCTGCTTAGCATGTACAAGGACATGCCGAGTTGGAGCCCTAATATCCTAATACAGAATGAGATGGAGAAAAGGAAGGAAAGAAGGGAAAAGGGGAAGGAAGAAGGAACAGAGGGTCACAAACAAACCCAGCATTTTCTAATGGGAAAATATTTTTAATTTGTTTTTAAAGTAGAAAATTAGAAAAACATTAATTGGAAAATATGTTTTCAAAGACTAAGGAGAAAATGAACAAAAAATTTCCCCTAGAATTATATGAAAAGCCTAGTCTGAAAAGTTATCAGAGGCAAAAAATTTAATTACTTCAAAGGACCTATTTTCTGCAGTACTTAGTAAGTTAATGAATTCATCACCCTCTTAAACATAGCACCACCCCAAACTACCAAGTACTTCAAGAAGAATCAAGTCAACTGTAAGGCTAACTTCTTTTCTTCTACCAGCTATGCTTCATTAATAGCAGAAATCAGGGGACTAGGTGTTACCCAGGCTTGCCATCTGGACCAGGAGTTTCCAAGTTCTTGGCATCTTATCCAAAGAATTGAAGGAGCAAACACAAATAGCAAAGTATCAAAGGGGAGTTTTGCATGGACATGCAAAAGCCCATGTTTGGTACCCTACAAGATGACAGTGACAATGAGTGCTATTTACTCAGGAACCCCTGGTCACTACTGCTTAGGGCTTCTGTCTATGGGGCCAGGAAGAAAATCTGGTTTCTAGGCTTAGGGTATGGATAGTTTTGTTATGGTTGATAGGCATGGGTTATGTAACCCTAATGTAGTATGCATGTCCATTCCTAAGATGCATTTAATTTTAATCATATGCATGCCCAATCATGTATATGAACAAATAAAGGATTTCTCCAGGACACAATTTGCCTTAGTGAACATGTACCCCAAATCCATGAAGGCTGAATTGTCTCACTGTCTCTAGTTCCAGGATATGTATCCGGGTGCATTTGACCACAAAAAGGGAGGTTTATTAAGAGTTGATAGGGAGTCTTAGACCAAAGTCACCATGACTTTGTTTGAAGAGCAGTGAACATGCAGTCTGATACAGGTGGACTCTCAGGTTGCTAAGTGGTTGTTGGAGAAGCGGTATGTACCTGAAGCCAAGCAGGGCTCCAGATTGCTAAGACATCCTTATGTATGCCTGCCTCATAGGAAGTAAATACCTCAACATCCAATGTTATGCAAGAATGTATGTTTCACAGCTGAATATCAAGATTTATACATTTGCCTGCACAGACTGCTGTCTAATCAATTCTTGTATTTTTAAGCTTCTTGGAGTAGTAGTTCATAAATATCTTAAAATTTAGATTAGTGTTCAAGACTCTATTGCACTTTGAGACAACTAACTATTTTACCTGTGAGCACGAACATTTAAGAACATTGTTCTTACTTCAGGGAAATGATGGAAGTTGAAGGGATATATCTATTGAAGGCATATGAGAGATAACTGTACTTTAACATCTTAAGATATATGATCCCTTTTGCTCTGGCTGTGTATGGTACATACTGAATACCTTTGAAGCTATAACTTCCCACAGACTTACACACAGGGCAGTCAGTCTCTCCCTCCGGTGAACCTCAGAGGGTTTCTATGATGTTGCCTGTGGGCTCAGGTCTACAAAGATAATTTTGCTTCTGGGAACGGGCTGCACAATAGAGAACATGGCCTTCTTCTTCATCCTGTAGCCACGGTTAGATTATAGGTGTTCACAAATGTAAACTTATTTCGCTTAAGGATTTTCTACTTAAATATCACTTAACTAGCCTTCGGTAAACTACATCAAATGAACTTGTCTCCTGTAGATGTAGGCCACTCTGACAGGTTTCTTCTTTCACCCCCTCTTGTAACATGCCTGTCTTTTCTGTCCCTTGCCTTGTGTTTTTCCTTGTGGTTCCTTAGAACCCCCCAGGTTCATTAAGAAGCTAGACCAATCACGGATCGTGAAGCAGGATGAGTCAACAAGATATGAATGCAAAATAGGCGGGTCTCCAGAAATCAAGGTTTTGTGGTATAAGGATGAGGTGGAAATTCAAGAAAGCAGTAAATTCAGGATGTCATTCGAGGACTCAGTGGCTATCCTAGAGATGCACAGTCTCAGTGTGGAAGACAGCGGGGACTATACTTGTGAGGCTCGCAATGCAGCAGGAAGCGCCAGCAGCAGCACCTCCCTGAAGGTTAAAGGTCAGACCTCGCTCCACCCCCACTGTGCACATCTGCCCCTCTACAGTTCACTACATTCAGTTTTATTCTCCTCCTGACGATGTTTTAAAACTGCTCAAGAATACAATAAAAGGGGGAGAGGAATCCCAATGGAGTAAAAAGCTAATTCTTACCCTTGTCTAAATAGGAAGCTCATCCTAATTTTCTCTCCCCCTTGTCCCGCCCCCAATCCTAGAACCACCCGTGTTCCGCAAAAAGCCTTTTCCCGTTGAGACACTTAAAGGAGCCGATGTTCACCTTGAATGTGAGCTTCAGGGGACACCTCCTTTTCAAGTTTCTTGGCACAAAGACAAGAGAGAACTCAGGAGTGGGAAGAAATACAAGATTATGTCTGAGAATTTGCTCACAAGCATCCACATCCTGAACGTAGACACAGCAGACATCGGGGAATACCAGTGCAAAGCCACCAACGACGTTGGGAGTGACACCTGCGTGGGTTCTGTCACTCTGAAAGGTAGGAGCCATTTCAGTCTCTTCTGCCAGTCTCTTACTGGTCTCCTAATTTTAATACTGTACCCCCACCTTGGTTATTGTGTGGGGTTTATTTTTATCCTAACAACCTATCTATCTAAACCTTCCATGCTCTACTCCTTTTTTCAACTAACTAAATGTATATATTGCATATATATAATAAATATATATGCATATAATATGTATTTCTAACTACATTTCTATATACAGATAAATATATACATAACAATTATACACTATTGATAATGATACATTACATGAAGATGATTTCTCACACTCATAATGTGAGAGAAACACTATCAGTTCTGTACATGCCCTGTCTCCTTGTTTCCTGTCCTCAGCACCACCACAATTTGTGAAGAAGCTCAGCGACATTTCTACCATCATTGGCAAAGAAGTCCAGCTGCAGACAACAATTGAAGGCGCTGAGCCAATTTCAGTGGCGTGGTTCAAAGATAAAGGGGAAATTGTTAGAGAAAGTGACAACATATGGATTTCTTATTCTGAAAACATCGCGACCCTCCAGTTTTCAAGCGCAGAACCAGCCAATGCTGGGAAATACACCTGCCAAATCAAAAATGATGCTGGGATGCAGGAGTGCTACGCCACACTGTCAGTGCTTGGTTAGTAAAGAGGGTGTTCTCATGAATACAGGAAGTGCACGCAGGTTTCCTTTAGTTTCTTCCTTCAGATTTACTTTAAATGATGGTGTGGTTTCCACCTCTTTCAGAGCCTGCTGCAATTGTGGAAAAGCCAGAATCTATTAAGGTGACCACAGGAGACACCTGCACCTTGGAGTGTACGGTATCTGGAACACCCGAGCTCAGTACCAAGTGGTTTAAGGATGGAAAGGAGCTCACGAGTGACAGCAAATATAAAATAAGCTTCTTCAACAAAGTGTCGGGCCTCAAAATCATCAATGTGGCACCTGGTGACAGTGGGGTGTACAGTTTTGAAGTGCAAAATCCTGTCGGCAAAGACAGCTGCACAGTCTCCATTCAAGTCTCAGGTTGGTGGCCTGTGTATTCATCTTTATGACAGTGAAGACTGTAATTGCCCTAAATAGAGAAGCTCCATCTGTACAGTGCAGCATGCATCTTACATCAATGGATGCAGTGGGGTCAGAGGCAGAGAACTTGGACAAATAGAAGGAAACCACCAAAGCTGCATCCCTTTCTTTGGGAAGAATCTCTAAGAGCACTGTAGAAATAAAACCTGTGCTTGGATGGTGGGTGGGGGAGAAAGTGCTTTTCTAGAAAAGTCACCACAAAGGACTCATTACAACAAAAAAAGAGCCGACCCTCTACAAAGCCAACTTACACATATTTACTCGGGCTTTACCTTGCATCATCCCATGGGCAACACATAGGGAATTTTCAAAAGAGCCAGACAGATCTAAAGATGTCCCATACAAGGGTCAATTCTCTGCGAGTCATTTTATAACTGGCGCCCCTTGCTTTGTTTGTTCTTGTCCTTCTCAGATCGAATTATCCCTCCCTCATTCACAAGAAAACTGAAAGAGACAAATGGTCTGTCTGGCTCCTCTGTGGTAATGGAGTGCAAAGTGTACGGGTCACCCCCAATCTCTGTCCTCTGGTTCCATGACGGGAATGAGATCAGCAGTGGCCGGAAGTACCAGACCACGCTGACAGACAACACCTGTGCCCTGACCGTGAACATGCTGGAGGAAGCTGATGCTGGTGACTACACATGTATAGCTACCAATGTGGCAGGCTCTGACGAGTGCAGTGCCCCTCTGACTGTGCGAGGTCAGTTCATACAGCCACACCACACACGGGACTGGGTCATCAAAGTCTGCCAACATTAAAAATCTCCCCAACTTGTGCTTTCTTTATTTAGAGCCACCATCTTTTGTTCAGAAACCTGACCCGATGGATGTCTTAACTGGCAGTAATGTCACTTTCACAAGCATTGTCAAAGGAACACCTCCTTTCGCTGTCAGCTGGTTCAAAGGTAGCACTGAGCTTGTGCCTGGGGCCAGGTGCAATGTGTCTCTGCAGGACGCAGTGGCTGAACTGGAGCTGTTTGATGTGGACACATCCCAGAGCGGAGAATACACCTGCATAGTTAGTAACGAGGCTGGTAGGGCTTCCTGTACTACACATCTCTTTGTAAAAGGTTGGTTTGCCATTCTGTTTATAGAACTGAATCTCACGTAGCTGTCAGATGTGCTTGCCTGGGTATGTGTGTGTTTGTGTGTTTGATTTTGTTTTATCAATTTGTTCACACCAGCCCCAGCCATATTTGTGAAGAGACTCAATGATTACAGCATAGAGAAAGGCAAGCCCCTGATCCTAGAAGGGACCTTCTCTGGAACTCCTCCAATCTCTGTTACATGGAAGAAAAATGGCATAAATGTCACTGCTTCCCAACGGTGTAATATTACCACAACTGAAAAATCAGCGATCCTAGAAATTCTGAGCAGCACTGTTGAGGATTCAGGGCAGTACAACTGCTACATTGAAAACGCTTCTGGCAAGGATTCCTGCTCGGCCAGATCCTGATACTAGGTTTGTTCTGATTGCACACTCACAGCCTCGTACCCAGGCAGTGGTCCTGACTGGTCCTTCATGGCTGCTTATCTCTTTTGTTGCAGAACCACCATATTTTGTCAAGCAGCTGGAGCCTGTGAAGGTCACGGTTGGTGACTCTGCCTCTCTACAATGCCAGCTTGCTGGAACTCCCGAAATTGGGGTCTCCTGGTATAAAGGAGATACAAAACTGAGGCCCACTGCAACCTGCAAAATGCATTTTAAGAACAACGTTGCTACACTGGTTTTCACCCAGGTTGACAGCAACGACAGCGGAGAATATATCTGCAGGGCTGAAAACAGCGTGGGAGAAGTTTCTTCATCAACTTTCCTAACTGTTCAAGGTAAGCACAATATTTTAAAAGCAAGTGGATCAATGCTTCTTTTGAAACTTTTAAAATACCCAATGAGGGTCTCCTTGAGGGGAAAATCAAACTGCTATTTTTTTTTTTTTTTTTAGCGTAAGTAATTCCAGTTAGAGTTAGCAACTCACCCTTTTTTCTTTGAGTGACTGGTTGATTTAACTTGTTTTTCTGGGTTCTTGCTATATATCCTTTATTGGGTGAAACTCACTAGGTAGACCAGGTTGAACAGGTTGATCTCAAACTCATGAACCAGCCTCCTACCTCTGCCTCTGAGAGTATAGGTGACTTGGGCTGCGACATCTGGCCCCTCTTTTCAGACTCTTTGTATACAGGGAGATGACCAAATAGTCACTTGGAAGATCATGCTATCATTTACCACTATAAAACTTAAAGAAATACAAGTGACTTATATTTTTAAATTACCAGATACCCTGTCTAATTCAGGTTGCTAGAAGGTGATCTAACAAGCAGGAGTTTCTGCTGGGTGCCAGAGACAGGTCTCTAGCTGATCAACATTTTGTTGGCTTCTGAGTGTTCTGTTTTGTCTTGCTTTGTACTCCTACTTAAACATTTTCTCCAAAAACTCACATGCTACCGTCCATCTCCAAATAAATTCAAGACCTCTTAATACCCCCCTCCTATTTTTAAAGACATTTCCTGTATATCAGCAGAATGGCTATGACTCAATTTAAGATATCCAGCTGCATTCATTGCTTTAATCCTGTCCCTACAGAGCAAAAACTTCCGCCATCCTTTTCTCGACAACTAAGAGATGTGCAGGAGACCATGGGATTGCCAGTGGTCTTTGAATGTGCCGTAAGTGGGTCCGAGCCCATCTCGGTGTCCTGGTACAAAGATGGCAAACCGTTGAAAGACAGCCCAAATGTACAAACATCATTTTTAGACAACATTGCCACTCTAAACATCTTTAAGACAGACAGGAGTCTCTCAGGCCAGTACTCTTGCACTGCTACAAACCCCATCGGCTCTGCTTCTTCAAGCGCCAAACTCATCCTCACAGGTTCGTGGGTCCTTAGACATCTGTTGCTATAATGGGAATTTTTGTAATCACATACAAAGTTTAAAAGAAAACATTGCTGTTCTTCCATGGATAGCCCAAGTCTGGGATCTGAAACCTTGTCCTTGTGATCTTTCTGTAGAGGGGAAGAATCCACCCTTCTTTGACATCCCTCTGGCCCCTGTGGATGCTGTGGTGGGAGAAAGTGCTGACTTGGAATGCCATGTCACGGGAACACAGCCCATCAAGGTCAGCTGGGCCAAGGACAACAGAGAGATACGAAGTGGTGGAAACTACCAGATCAGCTATCTGGAAAATAGTGCTCACCTGACCATTGTCAAAGTGGACAAAGGTGACTCTGGACAGTACACCTGCTACGCTGTCAATGAAGTGGGGAAAGACTCCTGCACAGCCCAACTTAATATAAAAGGTAGAGTTTATTTTGCATGGGGTCCAATGGAGGGCAGTCATTTGAGAGTGTAACCTAACAGCCTTAATAACACCAGATCTCTTATGATGGGTAGATTTCTAGGATGCATCTAAAAATAAGTAGCAGGAAAATGCTTACCAGGTAATAAGTTTGCATAAGGAAAAACTGATGTCATTCAGTCTGTATTTCCCGGAAGCTGACATGTCATCCTCAACCATGAGACCAAGTCGCTCTTCTTACAAATCCCTGGTTCTGTAAATGCCCATGAGTCATTTTGATCAGCCATGTGGCAGAAAACAGCCAAGAATTGGCTGTGGGAAGAGGAGTCACTCGGGAGCATGACTTGCTATTCTGGGTTTGACTAGTTATCCCCGATATTTAATTAAAACAGGACTCCCTTCTCTTGAAAGTCTCATGGTAATAATGTACCTCTATATCCTTTTCATTTATCTTGTTACTTTCTTACAGAGCGCCTCATCCCACCAAGTTTCACTAAAAAACTATCTGAGACAGTAGAAGAGACAGAAGGGAATTCATTCAAACTCGAAGGGCGTGTGGCAGGGTCCCAGCCCATCACCGTTGCTTGGTACAAAAATAATGTAGAGATCCACCCGACCTCCAACTGTGAGATCATGTTCAAGAACAATGCACTGCTGCTGCAAGTCAAGAGAGCCAGCATGGCCGATGCAGGCTTATATACCTGCAAGGCGACAAATGATGCAGGCTCTGCCCTGTGTACATCATCCATAGTCATCAAAGGTTAGTTGTCTTCAGAGCTCTGGCCTGGTATATTTTCCTTCACATACTACCATGTACTTCTGAAATCTAGGCTAAGTGTAGAGCATCAAACAAAAATGTATATTATTTAATGGATTGCCATAATTCCACATGTTTGCGAAAAACCATATTATTCATAATTTTGTTATGTGATCCCCCCCAAGGTAGATTTCACTTAATAAATGGACTCAGATGTCAGAGTTCCAAGTCATGTCCACAAATTCTCTCACATAACTAGAATCCAAATCCTTTTTGACAAGTGTGCGCAAGTAACAGGTATTTCGATGAAATTCGTTTATTTTTAACATTTTTTTTAAAAAAAAACTATCACAGCGTATTACACTTTAATTTGCTTATTCCCAGATTCAATAAGAAACATTTCCTTTTGTTTATAAATAATAATTTTTAATATATATTACTCTTAACTTTTGGCCTAAAATTGAATAGTAATACCATTCAAAATGGTAAAATTTGGATAAATTTTTAATATAAAACCAGGAATTTGGATAGAAGAATATTATATATTATAAAAAGATATACTTGAATGCAAAGCTCTTATTTAAGGACGCAGTCTCCATCATTTCAAATCTCCTGTACATGGTTTTCTAGCTTTAATTACTTTAGATCAGATAAAAGTTTACAGACTGCCAAATTATTCACAAGCCCACTTTCTGGGAAAGCACGTAATGGTCAGCACAGGGGAGTGCTGGCCGCCTCAGAGTGTACTGGATGCGCTAAAATCATTGGTAGGTTACTATTGTAAACAGCTCAGTATTGCTGAGTTGTCTTGCCTACAAATTTGAAGATTATCATCTATATGATAAAACCAAAAGCACCTAGTTTCAGTGCATACATGAAAATGAAAGTCTGTTTTGAGTGGCGGCTTATTCTCATGAGGGCTTTGCTGTTGGAGAGACACTTTCTATGGGACTCTAAACTACATTTATGTAGCGGTTTATTAAAGCAGTCGATAGCAGAAGTTGTAATCAGGGAGGTTGACTTATTTTAGCTATAGTCGCAATCGCCGTGACAGAACATGACATCGTGCGTGTCCATTTGGGTCAAGTCACCCAAGTCCTGTGTTTATTTTCACTTGACACGAGTTTTGACTCTTACTTTCTTTGGTCTAGATCTGGGTTCTTTTTTTAGGGTAACTGTAGATGCATTTAAAAATCTAAAACTGTACATCGATAATACCCACTAAGATTCGGTCATCTCCTAACTCCGATGGTGTCTTTCTTCCACAGGTGTGAATATGCATTACTGCTCTACATGAGCAGAATGCCCTCATAAGCCTTAGGTTTTAAAGTTTGGTAAAAACGCAGCTGCCTGTAGTTTTAAAATAATCAAAATCATGCTACACTGCACGACATTGATAGCAGCACCAGCATAGTATTTGTAGAGCTTAATCAGGACACAGATGCTGTGTTGGTTTGTGGACAGCTTGGCAGATGTTCTTTGCTTGTTTTTAAATCTGTCTTTCTTTCTTTTTTTTTTTTTTTTTAACCCAACAAATGTTAACAACTGCTGAAAGAGGAACAAATTCTGACTTATAATTCCATCCACCACAGTGTCCATATCACCTGTTGGGGAGCTATTGTGCCCTTTGTACATTTCTTTTGTGAAACATAATATATCCCTGGCTCTTGTTCTCTGTCCTCCTCATGAAAATGCCTTTTCAATTCCAGAGCCTAAGAAGCCACCTGTGTTTGACCAGCACCTTACCCCAGTAACAGCCAGCGAAGGTGATTTTGTGCAGCTCAGCTGCCATGTGCAGGGATCTGAGCCCATTCGGATCCAGTGGTTGAAAGCTGGGAGGGAGATAAAGCCTTCAGACAGATGTAACTTCAGCTTCGCTAGTGGAACAGCCGTGCTGGAACTCAAGGAGACGGCTAAACCAGATTCAGGAGATTACTGTGTGTAAAGCTTCCAACGTGGCTGGAAGTGACACTTCAAAGTGCAAAGTGACCATTAAAGGTACAGATACCAAGAACGTGTGATGCACATGACGACAGAAACTGCCCATGGTGGTTAGCTAATTATCACTTAAATAAGAATGCAGTTAGAGGTGTTAGACACGAGTTATTTGCCATTTGTAATATGTAGTCCTCATAGTGAAAGTATCCAGTGATTTAATAGAAAGACTCTCAATACAAAGTATTTAAAGTTACCTAGAGATCAACAGCCTTTTCTTGAAACCCTCACAGCATATCCACAAGGATATATTCAGTGTAGTTCCCAAAATGATGCTCTAGACGATGCGATGTGAAGGAGCTTGCTGTCATAGCCTAGAGGAAATCTATACAATAAGGTCAAGTCTATAAATTCCAGACTGAATGCTGGTGATCCATTAGACTTCAACCTCCTTTAGCCATCACTGGAATGACTGCCTAGGAAACTGCTTTGTCACTAATAACTCACAGCTATTGAGTTTGGGGAGCACACCTTGAAGCTCTTAAAGTTTGTGTTACACACCAGAATATGTATTACAATTTTTCAAGTTTTTAAACTAACAAACCATGGAACTGTGTGTTTCAGAAAAACCAGCCGCGCCCCAGCAGCCAAAAAGCCGCTGTGGATGGAAAACTCTTCTTTGTGTCAGAGCCTCAGAGCATCAGAGTGGTGGAAAGTAAGTGTACAATAGCCTGTTATGTGCTATGGGTTCAATTTCATGAGCACCAATTCAGCAAGATTGTTTTTTGTTTTTTTTAATACATTTATTTTCACCACTCCTTAGAAACCACTGCCACATTTATTGCAAAAGTTGGAGGTGACCCCATCCCGAATGTCAAATGGACAAAAGGGAAGTGGAGACAACTGAACCAAGGGGGTCGCATTCTTATCCATCAAAAGGGCGACGAATCGAAGCTGGAGATTCGTGACACCACAAAAACCGATTCTGGCTTATACCGGTGCGTTGCCTTTAACAAGCACGGTGAAATTGAAAGCAATGTCAACCTACAAGTGGACGAAAGAAAGAAGCAAGAGAAGATTGAAGGTGATCTTCGCGCAATGCTGAAAAAGTAAGTCCTGTCGAAACGTGAAGAGGACTTCTTATTCGCAGAGGGTCCTTAAGGAGTCGTGGACCTGCTACTGCAAGACTCATAGTATTAGAGAACCTATATGACTCTCAGTGGCAGACGAACTAGTTGATCATGTTTAGGTGGGAATTTAGTGATGGGATTTGTGGCAGAATGATGATAAGAAACAGAGAATGAGATACATCTAGAAGCTTTCAAGCAAAAGGAAATGCCTAAATACTATGTGTCCAAGTCTGAAAGACTTGCTTTTATGAAGTTTTTTTTAATGCTACAGCTTCATACATCAATTAGTTTAGGCATTTCCATAATCAATAATTTCAAAATAACTCGTGTTTCACCATAATTATTGAATTATTGAATCACTCACCTTTTCACAGTTCTTTTAGATAATGTGATATTTAAATAAAGTTTTTAGTCATATTTCATATAGCTATAATTAATTGAGCTCCTGGTTTTCAGGTTAATGAACATGTTTCTATATTTTTTTCCTCTCTTCAACTCACTGATCAGATTTCAACACTGTAAAACAATAGCCCGATATTAACCCTTCTATCACCAGGCTGACTTACTGTTTGGTCAAAGTGGTAAAATTAGCATGTAAAATTCATTTCTTAAAAAGAATTTATTTTTCTTAATTTATTTATAACTTTATGATATAAATTTATCAAATTTACTTATTTCTTAATAAAAATTTATTTCTTAATAAAGAGCATTAAACTGTTGCATAGTGAGGGAAGATACTGAGACAGACCATCTTGGGTCATGACAGACAGCTCAAACTCCTAAGCAGAAGACAAATGATTGATCTTAACCTTTTTTTTTTTTTCTTTTAGGACTCCAGCCCTAAAGAAAGGATCTGGGGAAGAAGAGGAAATAGATATCATGGAGCTTCTCAAAAATGTGGATCCTAAAGAATATGAGAAATAGCACGCATGTACGGAATCACCGACTTCCGGGGCCTCCTTCAAGCATTTGAGCTGCTGAAACAGAGTCAGGAAGAAGAGACTCACAGACTGGTATGGCCCTTGTTCACAGCTGTATCCTAAGGGAAAATCATATTTGAGACACCAAACGTCTTTCTTTATTAGCCAAATGCCTTGAATTCTCAAGACATTAAATTTCTGGGAGACAATTTACTATAACCTAGCTATAAACCTTACTGTAACCTAACAAACATCAAGAAAGGAAGCCAGAGGGCTGAAGAGATGTTTCAGTGGTTCAGAGCATGGGCTACTTGTCCAGGAAACCAGGATGGTTTCCAGCACCCACATGGCAGCTCACAATTGTCTCCTAATCTGGATCCAGGGAATCTGATGCCCTCTTCTTGCTCCTGCCAGTACCATACTTATATGGTGTGCATCATGCAGCCAAGCAAAACACACACACACCACAGAAAAGAAAAATAAATCTTTAAAAAATGCCAATACACATAAATAAAAATGAATCTTCAAAAAGCACCAATAAACATAAATAAAAATACATCTTTAAAAACCACCAATACAATAAAAATTTAAGGAATGGAAGCCAAGCATAGTCATGTCCCTGCTAATTCAAATTTTTGTTCCTAGTGTATTACTTTTTTCCCCTCAGGAAATTGAGGAACTAGAGAAGTCAGAGAGAGATGAAAAGGAATTCGAGGAACTTGTATCATTTATTCAGCAAAGGCTGACACAGACAGAGGTAAAATGAACTATGTTAATAATAAAATGTACAAACTTATCACTGGGGATTATAGGGAAGGAATGACTAACACATGTTAATTCTTCTTCTCCTAGCCTGTCACCTTGATCAAGGATATTGAAAATCAGACAGTTCTGAAAGATAATGATGCCATCTTTGAAATTGACATTAAGATTAATTATCCAGAAATCAAGCTTCCTGGTACAAAGGGACTGAAAAGCTGGAGCCCAGTAACAAATACGAAATAAGCATTGATGGTGACCGGCACACGCTCAGAGTCAAAAACTGTCAGCTTAAAGATCAGGGCAATTACAGGCTGGTCTGTGGGCCCCACATCGCTAGTGCAAAGCTAACTGTGATTGGTGAGTTAGAAGCCATTTTAAAGCCTTGTGTGAGCATTGTTGAGCACATCTGCATATGATGCTGAGCACTGTGTGTTCCTGTGTTGCCACAGAGCCCACGTGGGAGCGGCATCTCCAGGACGTTACTTTGAAAGAAGGCCAGACTTGTACCATGACGTGTCAATTTTCTGTACCAAATGTGAAATCTGAGTGGTTCAGAAATGGCAGAATCCTCAAACCTCAAGGCAGAGTAAAAACAGAAGTGGAACACAAAGTCCACAAGCTGACCATTGCTGATGTCCGTGCAGAGGACCAGGGTCAGTATACCTGCAAGCAAAGACCTTGAAACTTCAGCAGAGCTCAGAATCGAAGGTGGGTGAAAAGCTGTACCAGAGAGCATCAGCAAATACAGTGCAGGTCACTGCAGTGTCACTCTCAAATAAACTCAAAGAGCTCATGTGTCTTCTTTCTCCCACACATATGACACACTTGTCCTTGTGTCAAAACTCATAGATTCAAAAGGAAAATATCCAACCAAACATGCATTTCTTTTAGACAAAAATAGGATTTTAATCCAGACTAACACATGATTTTTTTTAATGGTTGTTTATTCTTAAAAGCTAAAGTTTATCATTTTCATATTTATGTCTATGGTTGCTAGAATAAAATCTTGGAAAAGAAGTTGTAAATATAAATCTAAGGAACTGTGATTAGGAATTGCTGCTTTCTATGGGACTTACTTTGACATTAGGGGTATGAAATTTTATAGATAAAATTAACAACATATATGATGAGTAATGGTTTTTTTAAAAAAAAAAATACCAATTCTCTTTAAAAATTCTATTCCTACTGTCTGAATCCCTGAAGTAAAATTTCTGACTCAACAAGAAGTAATATATAATATCTTAATTGTTACGTTTTAGGGAACTAACCTTAAACTATCCAGGGAATTTTTTTTTTTACTGTGTCTCATTATTTAGTACCATTATAATTGTTAGAATAATATTAATCTATGTTCAGAGGTATTTCATGTTTCTGAATTATTTTGCACTGAATATTAGTGCCTCATTTTTAAAGTTAAAAAAAATTTAAATAGCTTCATATTGGGGTAAAGTTTTAAATCCTAGTCATTTTAAAATAAGTAAATGTTTTAAATATATTCATCAATGACAAAGCTCACCAGAACACCGTTGCCTGACAGATGCACGTGATGCAGTTACACGTGTCGTCTCAGACTTCCACACAAGTCTGATGGGAGATCTGCTCACCCTAGTTCAGCTCCTAAACGCACCTGCTATCCCCAGGGGGATGGTGCCTTTATGTTTACCTATCTGTGCTTAGAAAATGGGTTTCTGAACTCTTGAGAGTCCTCTGAAATTTAGAATTGCAAATTTCCCATTGAATTTGAAATCATTCCCCAGGGAAATCTTTATAGAAAAGAAAATTCTAGATCCTAAATAACAACAAAATTTTTTTTCTTGAGATAAGAAAGGGTTTGCTAAGGAATTGAATGTAGGGTTGTTTATGTGTACCCCATTACGAACCTTCTATTTCATGAACAGCTTTTGAAATTTAATTTGACTTTGGGTTCAAATTTCCCTGCGGTGTTTCCTTCATATGAATATTTTAAGGACTCCTGGGCATTTCTTTACACTGTTCACTATCCATTCTGTAGGAATGGCCCAAACAATGGGACTAGTTTGGTTACTAATACAAGAATGTGTCACTATTGTTCTGCACTTCCATTTGGGTTTCCGATTCTTTTCTGTTATTTTATAAGTGAATAAAAATAGAAACCAAACATGGTAACACATACCTGCAGTCCTGGGTATCTGGGAGGCTGGGGCAAAAAGATAGAACATTTGAGGTCAGCCTGCAAATCTTAGCTATACTTTATCTCAAAAAAAAATTAAAGTACAGGGGTGGCATAGCACTTCTTTGTGAGACCCAGATTTAACAGTAATGCCCTTCCAAAATGCTAATTGCATTGTTTGGTGGTGCACATGTTCATCCTATAATTCCAGCACTTGAAAGACCGAGGCAGTGGGGACACATAATGAAATCCCAGCTCAACCACCAAGAGCTTTAAGTATCCGAGAGAAATCACATCGGCAGAGAGATTTCTGTCTATGCAGTCTAACTTTGCATCCTTTGTATTCAAACAGCCGAACCAATTCAGTTTACAAAGCGCATACAGAACATTGTGGTGAGCGAGCATCAGTCTGCTACTTTCGAGTGTGAAGTGTCCTTTGATGATGCCATAGTTACCTGGTACAAAGGACCAACAGAGCTGACTGAGAGCCAGAAGTACAACTTTAGAAATGATGGCCGCTGCCATTACATGACTATCCACAATGTGACCCCAGATGATGAAGGTAATTGCATGGACAGCTTGCCAGTGAATATGTAATGTAATCCTCACCTGCGCCTGTATTTTGATATTTCTACCCTTACGCTTACATTCTACAATCCTTTGTGACGTACTTTATAACAAGAAGAAAAGACAGATAGAAGCAAGCACTTTATATTATATTAACTAAAGAAGTATCTTAGGAAACTAACATAGGATGATTATTCTCTCCAGGTGTCTATTCAGTTATTGCTCGGCTGGAGCCCAGAGGTGAAGCAAGAAGCACAGCAGAACTGTACTTAACAACCAAAGGTGAGGGCAGGTCACATAGAGGACACGCTATAATCCTAAAAGCAAGCATCTTGCCCAGAGAGTTCTACATATAAAAACACTCTCTTTTTCTTTTACAGAAATAAAACTTGAGATGAAGCCTCCTGGTATGTCATTATTATTTATAATAATATAACTATTATTAATTTTTGCTTATAGTAAGTTGAGTGTAGTTTTATACATACAGAAACCCAATTAAAATGCACGAGGTTACCATTTCTCTTTTCACTAAAATGCTGCTATTTGGTAAAATAATTTCAAGCCGAATAATATTATGCTTAATGAATTTGGGAAAATGACATGGTGAAGTTGTTATTCAGAGCACACAAAAAGTATGAATACAGAATTAAGCAAGGTCTCCTGAGCAGTGAACTGTGTGCCATGTATGTTATGTCATGAATATCATCCTGTCTGCATGCCTGATGGGGCTATTGGGAGCGACTGAACAATGCACGTGTGTTGCTCTCCAGTGCTTATCACTACACGTTTCTTTCAGATATTCCCGATTCCAGAGTTCCCATCCCAACCATGCCGATCAGAGCAGTCCCACCGGAAGGTAAGATCCTAGCTCTAGAATATAGAGAAGTAAGATTCTACTTCATTGTCTCTACTGTAAAACCAGAAGAAGCATGCAGTTAATGCTATAAATAGATACTGGTGTCAGTTGTTCTGATTAAACCCTTGAATTAGTAAACAAAATGCATGGGATGTCTCATAAAACAAGAAATTAAAACATGATGCTGATAGGTACTTTTTTTTTCTTCTCAGAAATCCCTCCTGCGGTTGCTCCTTCCATCCCTCTTTTGCTGCCATTACCTGAAGAGAAGAAGCCACCAGCAAAACGAATTGAAGGTATTACACTTAACTGAAGTGGTAAACCTTAGAATTCCACTGTCTGGCCTCGAAAATGTGACTTCATATTGCTCGTGCTCCCTCTTGTGGTCAAGAAGTTAAACTGACTTAAAAATGTTATTCCTGCTACATGGTTTGAAACTCTGAAAGTTATCAGATTAACCCAAATGTTATGTTTACTTTTAAAATACTGCAAAGGAATCACTTAGATATAGGTAAAATTAAATTTAGTTTAATGCCCCTAACTATTATACCTAACAATCAATATGATAATAATAATAATAAAACAAGTTTGTGGGGCAGCTTATGGAATTATACCATATTAGTTGAGAAGCAAACTGAATATTGTGGTTTGTTTTCTCTTCAATTATACATCTAACTATTCTTTGTAAGATACTATTTATGCAAAAGTATAGCTGAGAATACCTTTGACATGTTTGACTGGGTCTTCTGTGGGGATTTATTTGTGTTTTATTATGTTAACTAAGGAATGAGGTAACTAATAAAGAAATTTAAACTAGGCAGCAAAGTTTCCAGCTCAGAAGGCAGACACAGGACACTTACCACAAACATAAGGCCCATAAGACAATCCAGATGGAACTATGTAGTAAGACCCTGTCTCAGAAGCAAAATAAAACAGACAAGCCCTTAAACATACAAGGAATTAACCATCTCAAATGCTAAACATTTAAGCAGCTGTAAGGTACTATTTGCACCCTGAAGCTGTATACCCAGACAGCAGGTTGCCTGAGACTCCCTAGGGCTACAAATCCAAAGTTGCTAGGAAAATTCTCTCAGCATAGCCAGAAAACATCTACTGGTCAAAGCCATGTTTTCCTATAACCTGGTCACTATCACTATAATGACATCATAGGAATGACATCTGAGTCCCTTAATGCCTGCTGCAATTGATATTAAAATGTTTGTTCTATTTTTCAGCCAGTTCCAAAGAAATTCAGTATTTTTTATCCAATGTTGTGGCTAATACACTTTCAATAAAAGAAAGAAACATGTTTGTAATTTATATGAGCATAGTTGAATATATTTCATCTACTTGTGGCACAGAGAGAAATAATCAAAAATCATAAATTAGATTCCATAATATTTCTGTGGTCAGAAGCAGTAATTTCTGTTTAAAAAACAAACAAACAAAAAAAAAGGTGTTGTCCTTTAAATGGAAATGTCAACGTGACTGCTGGTATTCATTGCAAAACGTGAGCGTTTAAATCAGATTTTTTAAATCACAGGGTGTTTCCTGTTCACAAATGCTAACAACCACAGGCAACGTGTTTCAGAGCCATGATCAATAAATACCCCCTTGCAGCATCAGCCGAACCCCACATCTATGACATGGGTTGGACTTTAATTCTCCTATTCCATTTGCTGTTCCCTGACAATTTTGATCTCTACACCCAAATGACACATAGAGGAGAGGGCATACCTGCTCTCCTCCTGATCTTCTGATAATGCTAATTCTTGTCCATCATACATATAAAACATATATAAAACCACAGTATACAGTGTACCAAATATATCTAAAATCTACCCCCCTCTTATGTTTTAGTACAAGATTTTTCTGAATCAAGTATCTCACAATAAAGTTTATTTTGTTCTCATCATGAAAACATTTACCTATATCTGACTTTTTTTTTTTTTTAGTGACCAAAAAGGGTGTGAAGAAAGACACCAAAAAAGTTGTCGCAAAGCCCAAAGAAGAGGCACCACCACCACCAGGTATTATAATAAACTTTAAAAGTCAAATAAAAATTGAATTAAGATAAGGCTTTAAGGTTTTCACTATGGAAACCTAGGAGTGTAGGAAATGGGAAGGGCAAGAGTTGGAGTCACGAGGTAGGAAATGCCCTCATCTCCCTCATCCTCTTGGATTTCCATCTTCCCGAGTCCATGCCTGCCTCTGGCAACTGATGGCACAAACAGAGATCATTTGCTGTCTACAGCTGATGACTAGAAGGAGGCCTTCAAATCAAGGTCCTACTGTTCTTCCTGACCAAGTCCTCCCAGAAGTTCAGTGGTTAGTGCTACATACTGCTCCTGTAGCCCAACTCAGGATCCTCCTTGGTTTTCTTGTCTTACCATTTGATGACAGAAAATGGCACTGTTAGAAGAAATGTAATATATCTTGGAGTGGTTATGGAAGACATTTAGATGACTAATGTAAAAAAAAATCAGCTCTAACCCTCTTGACACAGAAGGAAAGCACTAGCCACCTCCCACCCAGAGGCCAACACAGGCGCAGACACTGAACGTCACATGAACTTTCCTGGGTGGTTGTTTTGAAAGCACAGGTGTTTGGTGAACTTTAATGTTAATAACTGAAAAGAGCAAAGGTGTGAGTGTTAAGCACTAGACCCTTTACACATTCCTTTGCTATTTCTTCTATATCTGAATTCTTTCAAACCAGCCTAAACTGAAATGAAACCTCAGCCTCCAGGTGGTTTGTTACCCTGATTTGTTATAGCAACTCATATTAGCTTGGTTTAGAAATGATGGGGGTTCTATGCTGCTCCTGTAAGGGATGTTACATGAGTAATAAAACATTATGCAAAGGACCACGGTGATACTCTAGATCAGTAAACATTAAATGACACAGTCTAAATGTAAATATGCACTTTGTGTTTTTTGAAGTCCCAGAAGTTGCCAAGAAGCCTCCACCTCCTACTCCCATGATTCCAGCAAAAGGTAAGTAAAAAAGGAATTATTAAGCATTTTATAATTTACTCCTGAAGTTTGCATGTATTCTCTTTATTGTTTTTAAATATTAGGCTTCCAGGTTATTGTAAAGTTTTCAAGTCCCCTCAGCCATTGTGAGAAAGGCTGGAAACAATAGCTATTTCCTAGTGCTCCTCCAGGGGAAAGAGAGCCACACATGGAAAAGGAAGAGCTCCTCCTAAACTTTACATTATAATCTATAAAGTATTAAGGATTTATAAGTAATATTGATCTCATGCCTCATGGGGAGTTACTAGGAGCGCTCCAAACTGGAGTTCACATAAAATGATGGAAGGTATAATAATGTGAAACTCTCTATTCAATCTATACTTTTGACACTAGAAGAAACCTCAAATCAAGAACCAAGAGGATTTTGATACTGTCATGTTGCCTAGTTAATAAAATAGAACCCATACAAAGCAAACCATAATAGATTATCAGCCTAATACTACAGCATCTGTGGTGCTTGGTACTGAATGACTGTGGTTTTCCCTTGGATAAAGCTTTCCAATGGGTGTAATTAATATGATTTCTCCTTCTCTTCCTCCCCCGACTCCTTTTGTCTTTCAGCATCTGAAATTATTGATGTGTCCTCTAAGGCTGAAGAGGTAAAAATAACAACCATTACCAGAAAGAAAGAGATTCATAAAGAAAAAGAGGCTGTGTACAAACGAGAGGAAGCAGTCTATGAAAAGAAGGTTCACATAGAGCCTTGGGAAGAGCCCTATGAAGAACTGGAAATGGAGCCATACACAGAGCCCTATGAAGAACCGTATTATGAAGAACCAGATGAAGACTATGAAGAGATCAAGGTGGAAGCTAAAAAGCAAGTCCATGAGGAATGGGAGGAAGACTTTGAAGAAGGACAGGAGTACTATGAGAGGGAAGAAGGTTACGATGAAGGGGAAGAAGAGTGGGAAGAGATTCACCACGAAAGAGAAATAATTCAGGTTCAAAAAGAGGTTCATGAAGGTATGCATCCACTGGGTGGCCATTCTTCCTCTACACCTCATTTTTGCCCCTTTTGATGTTATTACTTGATGTATGATGGGCATGAAAGAGAAAATGATCATTTTGGTTTCTCCAAAGATCAATGGATCTTTAATCCATTGATCTCTAGAGTAGACATCATCTCTAAGTGAGATGATGCTATCTCATTGCAGGTTAAACCACTTAACCCCAGTACTAAAGCTACATCCCAGGTGCCTTGATACTTAATTCTGTCATGAAACTTTGCATTAGAGTTATGTTGGTCATATCCTCACCAACATGAAGAATTCCTTGCCCAATACTAAATTATTCTTAGCTTTTTATCATCTTCAACAAACAGCCTATTAGAATCGACTGATTTAAGCATCTTTGTTTATCTTGTGTTTTTTATTAAAGAATTACATGAGAAGAAAATCCCAGCCAAAGTACCTGAAAAGAAAGTGCCACCTCCCAAAGGTATGTGTTTAGAATCATTTAAATAAGCCAGAGCATTTCTGTCCTCATCATGGCTTGTTTGGCAAGGATGACTGAATCAACAGTTAAATCCAATAGGCACAACTTCTTCTCTGAGTTTATTGTATCTATGAATTTTCTCTTGAGAATTTATATCTACTTGAAATAGCAAAAGGTATTAATATAAAAGAATGCTACAGTAAAATTAAAGTAAATATAAACAGTTCCAGGAACTCATGCTTAAAGTTGAAAACACCAAACCTGCCTGTCTCTAAAACTGTTATGTATACCTGTATACATATTTACATACATGTGTATGTATGTACAGAGCGAGAGAGAGGATCTTAATAGAAATTCTAAAAGTACTGCAATTTCTTTAAAATATTTGCAGTTGTAAAGAAGCCAGTAGTTGAAAAAGTTGAAAAGACTACTCGGAGAATGGAGGAAGAAAAAGTTCAAGTCACCAAAGGTATCGATACCATTTAAAGAATCTTCTAGTAACATGTACATAAGTCATCTGCTCTCTGATATATGCTCACCATGTTATTTATATAGTTATCCAAGCTGACATATTTTTTAAATTTTGTGCTATGAAATATCTTTCACAAATACAAATATATTTGTACATATTTTTAAAGTACCCGAAGTTTCCAAGAAGATTGTTCCACAAAAACCTTCCCGGACTCCAGTGCAGGAAGAAATAATTGAAGTGAAAGGTATACATCTTTATTTAAAGCTACAAGCTCCAATTATTGAAGTCTATGCATCTGGATACCTGAACATACATTGCTAAATTATCCAAAAGCACCATGAATACTTTTCAGTTCGTGTAGTACACATTTTATCTTGGATTATACCTATGTATAATTCAATAACTTTATTTTTGCTTTTGGTCTTGCTTAGAAATGACTTTCTTTTTAATTTAAGGAAGGTTTTGTGTTTAACAAGTAATCTTCTAACTTTACCATGCAGTGTATTACATTGCATGTAATATTTTCCACCCTTTAATTTATATAAATTGATCCTAATATATTTGGGGAGGTGGTGCATTGTATGTGAAGAAGTTGTGGCTATTTGATTCTCATTTAATTGTACTTGATATAGACTGCATGGGTCGTTTGTCCAGACAGAGCAAAACATGATTTGTTTTCTACTTGAAACTAGATTTGTTCTTAATCTATCATACTAACCCACTCAATCTGTGTCTAAAGATTTGCATATTGTATATCATCATGTGGTATACTGTCTGTGTCTCATCTGATGTCCTGTCCTAGAAAAGGAAATACTAACGTGGCAATGCTCTTTTTAAAGTACCAGCTGTGCACACAAAGAAGATGGTTATCTCTGAAGAAAAGATGTTCTTTGCTTCTCACACAGAGGAGGAGGTGTCTGTCACAGGTATATGGAAGTTTTGAATTTGAGAGCTGAAGACATAGTTTCAGATCAAAACCAGAGTTTTTCAATTCCCTTCTTGCCTAGTGTGTGATGATGTAGACTTTTCTGTCTCTTTGTATTCCTCTGTTATTTTTTCCCTTTCATGTCTGTTGCCTTTAATTATTTTTTGTTTTGGTATTCTTAGTAACTTACAATTGCCATCCACAACATGATCTATCAGTAATTAAGATGTGTATTTTCTTAAAAGTCCCCGAGGTACAAAAGAAAACTGTCACTGAAGAGAAAATTCACGTTGCAGTTTCCAAAAAGACTGAACCACCACCCAAAGGTATCAGTAAATTCATTCTATATTTAAAATGTTTTCAGGCAAAATTCAGTATGTAAATACACTGATACTAAGTATCAGAATTAGTCACACAGTTGACTGGATGGACAAAGGCCTCACTGGAGAGAGATTAGAAAGACCATAAGTAAAGCACAGGGTAAAATACACAAGGCTTCATTCCCTCTCTCTGCACTTCAATCTGGAGACATATGTATTTAGAGAAAAGATGTGAAGAAGCCCCTCATACCAGCTCACCAAAGCCTTGTTTAAAATGTGAAGAATCTTCTCAGTTAGGAGTTCAATACACCAGAAGTATAAAAACTCAGCCTTGTAAATTTATCATTTAAGTAAATTGTATTAGAAATTCATTAATACTCAAAACTTACAACTTCTGGCTTTTCTGCATTTTATTACTCCCTCGGTTTCTGGGGTTGTCTGCAGCTGCTCTTTGTGCAGCAAGGATGCAATAGGATGATTGCCTACTGACCAAAGCTTTCTAACTCGGAACTGTAGAATACTAGTCACACTTGTCAGCAGGTGTGTCAGTATTTACCCCATCAATGAAATTGAAAGATACAGTAACCACTGGGCAAGGTAGTGCACATCTTTAATTCCAATGGTAAGGAGCAGGGGCAGGCAGATGTCTATGAGTTTGAGGCTAGCCTGGTGTGCATAAGCAAGTTCCAGACCAGTTGGACCTCATAGTAAGACCCTGTATGGAAGAAAGGAAGGAAAGAAGGAAGGAAGGAAGGAAGGAAAGGAAGGAAGGAAGGAGGAAGGAAGGAAGGAGAGGAAGGAAGGAAGGAAGGGGAGGGAAGGATGGAGGGGGGCCCTAGACTCTACACCAAAGTTATATCCTCTTTTCCCAGCCAAATTTAAAAACCCACTTAATTATCACCTAATTGTTCTCATCCAACTGACTTTAAACAGAGCAGGAGTTCTTCCACTATTTCCATTATAGAAACCCATTCCATTAAAATGACAATCACAGTTGTCCCTTTTCTACTTGGCTCTTCAGCCGTCTCCACAAACCCTTGGTTTCTGAAATACGATTTTCTTGTATCCAGCTGGCAAAAGGGAGGAACATCTACTCTTTGCTCCTATCTTATAAGAATATATGTCTTATCAATATGAGCAGTTTCTCAAACACAGTACATTTCTTTTAAAGTCCCTGAACCACCTAAAAAACCAGTTCCAGAAGACGTGGTCCCCGTTCCCATTCCTAAGAAGGTGGAACCCCCAGCAGCCAAAGGTAGAATAACATTTCTTGGGTTCTGTTCGTTTTTGGATCTTTTGTATGTGAGACCTATGTATTGACAACATGTTATCAGTAAACAATCTCTCATATGTTTAACTTCCCATCTATCCATTTCATTAACTTGTGGTAATACATGTTAATAACAGTTTTACATGCCAGACATCCTAACTGGGTATTTGTCTACCTCGTGTCATGTGTGTGATGTCTGCCTGGTATTGATGCATTCCACTAGCCACAAGTAGCGCACACTAAACTACTTTTTAATTCTTAAGCTCTTAATGGAGTTTTGTGCTTTCCTATAATCTTAAGTGTCTCAGAAGACTGTAACATTCAACACTGTTTCAACAATGTTATCTTTAAAGTTCCGAGGCTCCCAAGAAACCTGTGCCAGAGGAGAAAAAGCCAGTTCCTATTCCCAAGAAGAAAGAGCCAGCTGCTCCTCCAAAAGGTATCCAGAACTCCTAGTAGAGACAGCTGCCACCCCCAGGGGCCAGCTCTGCTTTGCACAGTCTTCATTTGTACTGTGTTGTCCTTGTCTCTCATCTCTTCATCATGTTCCTCGTGTTTAAAACATGTGTGTCACCTTTGGGGATATACCCTTGTTAAATATTATTTCTTGTTCTGAACATTCCTTAGGCAGTGCCAAAAAAGTGTTATAAGAAGTAATTGTGTCAAACCTTAAATGTTTAATATCATCCTTGAGAAGGATTTGTGGAACGTCTTTTTCAGACATGTTTATACAACCAAACATCTCTCTTTCACACTCACGTGTGTGTCTTCTTCATTAAGACATTGTCGTGTGTCCATGATGAGGAGACTGAGGGGAGGCTGTGTTAATGGGAGAGTGAATGTAACGAGTCTTCAGTAGGGTAGAACAGAGTTTTGACATTTATTTTCCCTGTGTGTCTTGGAATTCTTTAAAGCTACTATAAATATTTGGGAGTGATTCTAAATGACAGAATTTCTTACAGAAAAACACCTGTGTATACATACATAACATTTTATGATATAAAGGTCCTTACAGCCATTGGCATACTGTCCTACTGAGGGACCTGTTCTAGAGAGTATCCTACATTTTTGATTATACTTCAGGCAACCAGAAACAGAAACTTAGAATGCAGTCAGCAGGGGATAGCTACATGGGTATGACTATTCTGCAGTGTTATTTAGAAAGGTCATAAGGTGTCATGATTTATCCCTCTTTCAAAACAATGTGTGAAGAGACTTTTTCCCCTATACATTCTACACATACTCTCCATTATTGGTATAATCCCCAGCTGATGGTTTGCATCAAATCATACTGAGGAGGGTGAAGAGCAAACTTAGTAAAATGCTGGCCTTGACCACCCATGTTCGATACTTGGAAATCGTGTACCTGTTTTAAATAGAATAAATAAAAGACCATAGTGGAATACTTGTACCCCAGAAGTGTGAGGGTGGGAGAGTAGAGACAACTGACTTTCTTTGGGACTCACTAGTCAGTGAATGTAGCCTACGTGGCAAGGTCCAGGCCAGTGAAGGATGGTGTGTTAAAGGAAAACAGTGAGTGCATAGCACATAAGAAATAATATCCAAGGTTATTTTTACCCTCCCAAAACACACACATAAACAACATGCACCAATACACATGTACACATATACACAAAAAAAAATCATACTAACATATCGGAATGAATTCTATAACATACAGGAATCAATTCTGTACATATTTCTGTTACATATCACATTTCAGTCTTTTAAATGCTTCTAAAACATTGGTGTGACAGTTACTATACCCTGACTTTAGTGTGGAATCTTTCTGCTTATACCAGTGAATAGTCTATAATGTTAATGCACTGTGCTTTGCTTTGGAGATGTGCCTCGTTCATTCACAGAAATGAAATATGCCCGCACTGACCTGCTATTTTAAAACTTTAAGTCCCAGAAGCTCCAAAGAAACCTGCTCCTGAAGAAAGATTCCTGTTCCTGTGAAAAAGAAGGAAGTCCCTCCAGCTAAAGGTAGGGTTACTTGCCTAATAAAGGACCCCAGTTTTAATGTCTCCAGTGCAAAACATTGTGTGTTTATCTGTTAACTAGTCTGTTTAATTCAAAGTGGTGTGTTATGGTTAGTGACAACACAACCGAAGTGTCTACCTGTCTAGGCTCTTTCAAAGTAATTATACATTAGCTACTTGAAAAATATAAACCCAATTCTACAAATGTCTTTTCAAGTTCCCGAAGTGCAGAAGAAAGTTGTCACAGAAGAAAAAATAACCATCATTACTCAAAGAGAGGAGTCCCCACCACCAGAAGGTACCCCATTGCATCTCCATAACTGTGTCTTTCCTCCAAGCTTCTTTAATTGCATGTCTTTCTTTGTGGGTCTGCCTGTTCTATGTTCATTTGCCTATAAGATTTTAAATATATATATAAATGTTATTCTTAAAGTACCAGAAATACCAAAGAAGAAAGTTCCCGAAGAAAAAAGACCTGTTCCTAGGAAAGAGGAAGTTCCCCCCCAAAAGGTATTGCCAACTGTCTTACAAAAGCTATCTTTTACAATGTTATGCTTCAAGGCAAAGATGACTTGTGAGCTTTGTGGTGCGTGAAGAGCGTGGGGGACAAGCTCTGTGCTAGGCTTCCATGGGAGAGCATCAGAGCTCTAACTGTGCATAATGTTTCTTAAATGCCAGGCCACCTAAGAAACCTGTTCCTGAGGAGGTTGTTCCAGTTCCCATCCCTAAGAAAGCTCCTCCCCGAGGTAGGATTGGTCTCAATCTTCTAAAGAAATCTTGTAGTGAGTTCTTGCTACATTGGTCGAGTGTGTTCCCTCTTTGTCTGCTTCTGAGAGACTTTCTTGTGTGTGTCCTTGGGATGTGTAATGTCTTCATCTACTTTGCTAATGAAAGTGGCGACTGCAACACTTTTCCCAAACTCTAGGGAGAAGGGGGATTGGTATAATTATTGATTTTTAAGCTTCAACTTTGATGCTTTCTTAAAGCTGAAGTTTCTAAGAAAACTGTTGTAGAAGAGAAAAGATTTGCTGCTGAAGAAAAGCTATCCGTGGCAGTTCCTCAGAGAGTGGAACTCATGCGGCATGAAGGTATATAACCAGAAGGGAGGCAGGCTGCATCTGTGAATAGCTCCCTTGGAGTAGTCTCTCCTCTTTAGGATGTAAATGGTTTTTGTGAGAACCTGTTTTCATCCTCTGTTGGTGTTGGAATACATCTGCCTACTGTAGCCTTCTGAAACTATCTTTTGTGTCTACTTTGATCTTGAGTCATTCTTATAAAGTGAATATGGTGTTCAGAAGGAATCATTTTAATTTGGATGCTCTGGGTCATAATTCAAGTATTTCTCTTTATCTTGAGCTTTGGTCTCCTCTTGTCTCTTTCCCTCTTGTAGTTAGAAAGTCACATGTCCTAAGCAGATAGAAGAATCTTCATCTATCTGTAGTGAACACATGGCCATGGGATGTATTCCTGTCCACTGAGCTAAAACCAAATCTTATCTTTTAACCCATCTACAGAGGAGGAATGGACTTACTCTGAAGAAGAGGAAAGAGTGTCTGTTTCGGTGTATAGGGAAGAGGAAAGAGATGAGGAGGAAGCAGAGATCACAGAATATGAAGGTAAATGGCAGAAATAAGTGATGGATGATTGCTGTAGGGATAATAATGAAAGTCATCCAAGAGGTATGACACAGGCCTTAGTACAGGTGTCTTTTAAATCAAAATAAAAGATTCAAGAGCATTCATTACATAAGAGTAAGCACCCTATGAAGTTCTTTTCCTTCTCTTCTTTAGCTATTCAGAGGTATTGGCTTTGTGGTTACAGATAACTGAAGGGGGTGGGCATCCCATGTGGATACCTCCTTTTATGAGGACTTGGCTCCAGTGTGGTAGGCTGGTAGACACTTCACCTTGGTTATCTGGTATATACATGGTATTTCTCAAACCATGCTTTTCCGCAACACACAAACAGGAGGAAACCTCCAGTTCCTTATTCAATTATTCACTTTTTAAAAAGAAACAAGAAAATAGATGATACAGTAACTTCCAGAAGTCAAAGGCATATTTGTCAAAAACTGAAGGATCTTTCCTCTAGTCCATATATAGAAAAAGTGTAATCATGTAGTATCTGCAATCAGGCAGACATGTCCAGATGTTCCATCAGCTAGAAAGACAACCCTCTGATGCATTTAACAATTGAAACAGTAAACTTCATTTGTTGTGATTCCCTTTTGTCAAATAAAACACTACTAGGTTCCCTACAAAAATCCCACAGTCTAGCTATGCTGTATATCCAAAGGAACACTCCTGATAAGGGACAAGGGTAGCTCTGTCTTAAAGGAAAATGGGTATGTTCTTTACCAACATAACTCCCTCCCTAATGTTGAATAGATTTTGAGTACCCCGGTTGTTTTCAAGTACATCTATCTCTGTCTAATAAAGGGGGACTCTTCACATTCCCTTTCTCCACTTGGAAGAAAACTCCACATAGAATCCAATATTTACAAACTTAGTAAAATAATCTAGAATGTAATAGGGTGGGCCATGATTCCCAAACAAGCCTAATGGTTCCTAGAATAGACCACAAAAGTGGGCATGGTCAGGAAGCTGGTGGACTTGAAGTCTGTCCTTCCTAGAAATGTTTGGGGAATCGTACGTCTCCTCTCATATGTCTGGAACCATTTCCGTTTTTGATACAGGATGCTATATAGACTCTTGGTGCCTCAAACTCAAGCAAGGAAGAGCAGGATGCTCAGTGATTCTTGTGTCTGCATTAAGTTGAAAAGATGGTGGGACCTGAAGCTTCTTTGCATTTTAGGCAGCACTGTTGTTTTGAATTATCATTTTCTATAATCATTCTACAGTAAACTTTATACACACAGGCTCAAGAAAAATCACACGAAGTCTCTTGTCTCTTCTACCACAGCTACCCCACAAAACTGGGGAGCAGGGGCATGAACTCTCTTGCTCTTTACCTTTAAGTTTATGTTTCTGCCTTTCTGCCTTCAAACCTAGAGTGTTAGGTTTAAAAAAACCAAACAGACAAACAAACACCTAGCTTCAAATCCTGTGCTGTTTGTTTAGTCGCTTGAATTTGTTTTTTTGTCATGTGCACGCCCGGTTATTCCTGTGAACTGGAGCCTTACTGTCTTTGTGATATACAATAAATTAGTGAAGCTAGTACTCTTTATTATAGTACTAGCTCAGATTCGGATACTCTTCAGGTATTTTAAATGGAAACAATCAGGGATTTAGCAAATGATAAAGTTTGGCAATGTTGATTATTGTTTTGAAGTGATAAATTATAGTTAAAACTAAACATGAAAAATGTCCACATTTTTTTTTCTTCTTTGAATTCAATGTCCTTAAAGTATTGGAAGAGCCAGAGGAATATGTTGTGGAAGAAAAGATGCACTTTATCTCTAAGAAAGTGGAAGTTGAACCAGCCAAAGGTATACTAACTCTTAAATATTTTATCCATATATTTGTTATGCTCTCTTATATATAATTTACCATCCATATTACAAATAATAAATAGCATGACTAATAAAAAAGGTCTCTTACATATTTATTGGAGAAAAAACTGTACATTTTCTACAAGTATATTTTATAATCTTTTCAAGTGCCTGAGAAGCATGAGAAGAAAATTATACCAAAACCAAAAGTCCCGCTAAAATTGAGGAGCCTCCACCCACTAAAGGTATGGTCTCTCTCACAAATGTGCAATTCTGTCTGTCTTGACATGTCTGGTGACATCTGTATGCATCATTAGGTTTTGTCAGAATTTGTACAAACTCTTTGTTAGCATAGTCATTCACGTTGGTGTATGTGTGAGATCTTTACAAAGAGGGCATGTGGTCCCCCAAATAATGACACTTTCTAAAAGAATACAAACTAATATTCTTAATATTTTCAAAGTTCCTGAACCACCAAAGAAAATTGTACCAGAGAAGAAAGTTCCTGCACCAGCTCCTAAAAAAGTGCCGCCAGCCAAAGGTATATTGGGGTCCACTTTACCCTTAGGTGACACCTCACTCCCTGTCTTGATAGTAAATTAATGCACTCTTCAGATCTTTATCACATTGGGAAGAAAGTAACTGTGCATAGGTTTGGCACTCTTTGCACCACGTTTGACCACACTGCCTGCTGTTTTCAAAGCACCTGAAGAACAAAAGAAACCAGTTCCAGAAAGGAGAGTTCCTGCAGAAGTGGTTGAGATAGAAGAACCTCCCCCAACAAAAGGTAAATGACGTTCTCCTAAAGAAAAAATAAAAACTTAGAGTCTTAACATTCTTCTTCCAGCCACCATCTATTAGGTCATAATTTTTCTGTATAGATTGTTGGTTACTGTCTGTTTGTGATGGTGGTGTATTATGGCATTATACAGTATACTTACTTATTGTGGTGTTTAGTTGTATGCGCCTTATAAATTCTTCTGTTCTAAAACCTACAGTACTTTCTGGCTTATATATATGTGTGTTAGTGTGTATGTATATGTATATATATATGTATATTATGTATGTATGTATGTTTGTGTGTATTCTACTCTAAATGTTATAGAATTCTAATTTTAAATTATCTTCCAAGTGACCGAAAGGCACATGAAAATTACCCAGGAAGAAAAAGTTCTTGTGGCTGTAACTAAAAAGGAGGAGCCTCCAAGAGCGAGAGGTACAGCAGCCTTTCCATACATCAGCATTGCCTTGTCTTGCTCTCTTTATAAGTACACTGACTAAGGGGCACAGAGGGAAGGGTGGTCATTGTCTTCTTTTAGAACATTGTAGAATGTCTGAAGTTTGGGAAGGGTTGAACTTTCATGTTTTTGTCACTCCTCTCTGGTTTGTATGTTTTGTGGTCTGAATGAAGAAAAACAATTCTTTAAAGTGAAATCTGTCTTTAAAGTGCCAGAGGAACCTAAGAAAGTTGTCCCTGAAGAGAAATTTCCCAAGCTCAAACCTCGAAGAGAGGCGGAGCCACCGCTAAAGGTATAATGACTCTTTAAAGGGATAGATATAAGCTTTTAGGTCTTGAGATGAGTAGCGTAGAGCTGGCATTGATGGGGAAGTAATGTAAGTGCATATTCAGAGTGGAATGAGTAAGCTGTTCCACATCACTGCAAAACTAAGCAATTGTGACTACAGAAAGTACCTTTCTCTACCCCACCCGCAACATTCACAGTTTACGTTAAAATGTATTTGTCATCTAATATGTCTGTTTGTTCCATCTCAAACGTATCTGTCTTGATGTTTGCTTTATGTGGTAAACTTTGGTAACAGTTTTGATTTCTTTAACTCCTCAATATTCTGCATTGTCCCAGTGGATCAGGGGTGAGGAGGATTGGAATTGGGGTGCCAATATTGTTGGTGAAGTTCAACTTCCTCCTGAGGTTTTACTCAGTTTTACATTCGTTGTTGTGCCTTGTCTCTCTTAACTCTCTCACAAATCCCACTTGATTATCCAGCATCTCTGAAACATTAAACAGCCTGGGGGGAAAAGTATCCTCAGGTATACAGAATGATGTGGACTTTCGGCCCATTGATTTTTCTCATGATTTTAGTGAAAGTTTAAAGGAGCGTCATGCTTGGGTTTGTTCTTGGGATGTTCTTGCCAAAGTTCTCTTAACACAATAATCTCCAGACTCTTGGAATTTACTTCTAATCATTGCTCTTTTAAAGTGACTGAAGTTAGAAAAAGAGCTGTTAAAGAAGAAAAGGTGTCCATTGAAGTTCCAAAGAGAGAACCCCGACCCACTAAAGGTACATTGCCCTTTGATTTGATCATATAAAGCATAAAGCTCTGTATGTCTCCTTGACTGCTAGTTGCCATTTAACCCTCTACTCTCCTTGCTTACCGCTAACTGGAGTCAAGCACTTGAACATTTGACATCACAACTAGTCAATGTGCATTTTATGATACTTTTACCATCAAAAGATAACCAAGGTCACCCATAGCCAGTGTGGGAGACTGCCATAAAGGAATGAAATCAAAGCACATTGTGACTAAATGGGCCTCGAATAAAATGCTGCCTGCTGTCAATATTATTCTAGAAGTAACTGTGACAGAAGAGAAGAAATGGTCTTACACCCGAGAGGAAGAAATTGTTTCAGAACACCGGGAGGAGGAATATGAGGATTACGAAGATTATGAGGAATATAAAGAGTTTGAGGAGTACGAACCCACTGAAGAATACGACCAGTACGACGAATATGCAGAGCGTGAGCTGGAACACTACGAGGTGTCTAAAGACATGAGGAATACATCACAGGTACGATAGCCCTGCAGACCACATTAAGTACACTTAGAACCCGCTATGGTAGGATGGCAATTGAGGTAAAAAGAACTTTGTCGTTTAGTAAATTCAGTGTTTTAAATCATTTCTGGAAGGGAAAAAGAGCTCTATAAATCTTAAGGCTATTGTTAGGTTTCCCTACTCACAGAGCACCCAGCATTGAATATTTGACACTGACTGCTTTTCTAGGAAAGACAAAGTAGTTTTTAGCCTAAGGAAGATAATGCATGTGCTTCTAGAGCTCTGACCCTGGGCATTGTCTTTACTGTAAAATAGATAAATTCATGCACATCAACCCCTACTAGAAATTTGAAATGAATCCATATCCTCTCACTACTTAAGGGTTTTTGTTTGTTTCTTTGAGAGGATTCTGCATGGTTTCATTGAGGCCCTTAAACACCAATGTCCAAGATAGAAAACTTTGCGTCACATGTCACATATCTGAAATGAAATGAGAATTTGTGAGCATTCCTATGGCCTAATAGAAGCGAATGGCCACAAGGAAAGCAGATATAACTGGCTTAGGGCTCTCAGAACCTATTCTACTCACCTCTAATTCTTATTCTAGAGATGGCAGTTGCACTGTGAACATAAAAGATTAATTATCTTAATGAGTATTTTTGACTTGTGCCTTCCAGTCTAACATTAAACACTTTGTATATGCTTTTAAAGAACCCAAGAAGCCTATTCCAGCGAAACCCGCCCAAGAACCGGTGCCTGCTAAACCCAAGGCTCCCCCACCAAAAGGTAGAGTGAGAACACTACCAGTTATAGAGTCTTTTGTTTTCTCCATCTGTCCACTGTGGGTATGTGTTGAAGTGGATATGTATAAATTGTGTATTTGGGACTGTTACGTTGTGTTGTATATTTCTTAACATTTTGTTCTCGCCCTTGAGAATCCAGTTTGGGTTTGTAAATCTCTTACTATTGGTCTTTTAAAGTGCTAAAGAAAGCTGTCCCTGAAGAAAAAGCACCTCTGCCCATTCAAAAGAAACTCAAACCTCTACCACCCAAAGGTACATGATAGAGCAGTAACTGTTCCACACAATGTCATCACCTCTGTTCTGTAACTGTGTCAGCCTTGACTCACTCCATGTCTGCTGCTCTCTGTTGTCGCTTAGTATATTGTCTGGTTCCATTTCTTACATGCCAGGTCTTTGTGCTTTGTGACTATTTATTCTATGATATTCATGAGATTCACTGTGATATTTTTCCATAATTAATATCTTTAAAGCTCCCGAAGAACCAAAGAAGGTTGTTGAAGAAAAAATACAAATTTCAATTACCAAACGTGAAAAGCAGCAGGTGACTGAACCAGTTGCCAAAGGTATAACTACCTCTTCCGAGAATGGAGCCTTTTCCCTGTCTCTTACGTTACTTGTCTCCAACATTAGCCCTAACGTTACTTCAAAATATTTCTACAGCCTTGTAGACAGTGGCTGTGCATTGTCCCAGAACTATATTGTCAAAATAGTTTTGTTTGAATGCAGTGGCCATTTCTCATATTCCTAGTATAGTTAAGTTAATATAAGGAAAATCCCCGAAAATTGGTAACTATTCCAAAGTCATTTTGAAGAACTTTTTAAAAAGCTAATTGAGCACTCAGGTTTTCTTACTTTAACTTAGGCAACTTCTTGCAATCTTTGGACTTTTGCAAATTTAACTTTTTAGGGTATCTTTGAAGGCACAACCAGATTTAAAAAAAAATACCATTTCCAATTTGTCTATGCTATTGGAAACGTGCTTGTGCCATCAAATTTGTTTGAGAACCCCCGTGGGTTAACTTTCCTGTGAGATTCAGAGTCCTTCCTATGAAAAAGGGAAAGGTTTTGACAGAGAACCTCTTATGTTCTATTAGAGACAGCTACAAAATTATTCTATTTAAAGTATAAGAAGTCTAGAAATGGTTAGATGGCCTGTTCTGACTCTAAATTCCTTTATACTTAATATTTCAAGTGCCCATGAAGCCCAAGAAAGTTGTCCCAGAGGCAAAAATACCTGCCCCTACAAAGGAAGTGGCAGCGCCTGTTAGAGGTACCCCCCCCCATTGTTTGTGTTGCTCCTCCTCTTTGCTGTTGAATTCATGCTCAGTTCTGTGTCTAACGTTATTCTGTGGGAAACAGAAAGCCTATCTTTTGTTATACATGGGTCTGTGCTCTTAAAAATGTCTCAACTTTATTGAGGAATTGGAAAATAGCCAACTTAAAGATCATATCTTTAAAGTGCCAGGGGTACCCAAAAAACGAGAACCAGAAGAGGTTGTTGTCTTCAAAGAGGTAGAAGCCCACGAAGAAGAATACATCGTAGAGGAAAGAAGAGGAATATGTCCATGAAGAGGAGTATGTCCATGAAGAAGAATACATTCATGAAGAAGAGTATGTCCATGAAGAGGAGTATATCCATGAAGAGGAAGAATACCTTCATGAAGAAGAGGAGATCATAGCTGAGGAAGAGGTGGTGCCAGTGGCCCCAGTCAAAGGTAGATGAATGCTCCTGCCAATGGAAAGGAAGTGGCAGCTCAGAGTCGGGGTATCTGACTGGGGTTATTGGCACTGATCCCTAAGTCCTTTTAGATGCTGAAATATATGATACCTGTGTGCTTTTCACATGTATATCTTCTACAATGTTTTCAAATCTTATTGCTATCTTTAAAGTGCCTGTGGTACCCAAGAAACCTGTTCCAGAAGAGAAAAAACCTGTTCCTGTTCCCAAAAAGAAGGAAGCACCACCAGCCAAAGGTACACACCACTCACATGACATGCACATAAACGACTTCATCTGTCTTCAGATGCTTACCTCTCTTCTGGCTACAGAAACCCTGTGTGTGTTACCATGTGCTACTACAACATTAGATGTGCTTTATGTGGGTGTTGTTCCTCACAGTCAGAACTTAACTATAAACAATGTCTTTAAAGTGCCTGAGTTCCCAAGAAGCCAGAGGAAAAAGTTCCTGTGCCTATTCCTAAAAGGAGAAGGCTCCACCTGCCAAAGGTACAGCTCTTAATGCAGCCATTTACCCATGTCGTGTAACTGGTGAGTCTTAGTCATCTCTGCCCTGTGATGCTGTTAATAACATTAACACCAGAACAAGAAACACTCAGCTGGTCAGAGAAGCCAATTGCCATATATTCATCTCCAAATGTGGCCAATGAAGCATGCTTCTGTTTAACACTTGTGCCTTCTTCCATAGAGAATTCTTGTGAAAATAAATTCACATCATCAAAATAGCCAAAACCATTACCAAGCCTTTTGTGCTGTCCGTGTCTCTGTTCCATGTTTATTTGGTGGTTTTATTGTAACTCTCTTGCATGTCTAGCACCTTGTTTTGTACCTATTATTAGCTTCTGTCTTACAGAGAAATTATCAACACATCTGTGATCATTCAATTGTCCCTAAGTCACTAGACTCCTCTGTGATTAAGAAAATGTGACAGTGCCTTATTTATTATCTTTTAAGTCCCGGAAGTGCCCAAGAAGCCTGTACCAGAGGAGAAGGCACCAGTACCTATTCCCAAAAAGGTGGAACCACCACCAGCCAAAGGTACACAAACGTGCTGGGACACACGATTTAATTTCAGATTTATGCAATAATAACATATTTAATTGGTTCAATAATATATTCTTTAAGTACATCACTTTAGTATCATCTCTTTACAAAAACAGATTTCTATTTTTAACATGAAATATTTCTTTGGGGTTTCTTCACTATGATTTTGTTGCCTTATCGTAATTTTCCAGAATATGCTTGGACTCAGTGATTTTCGTGTTGTATAAAAATTTCCCTACATCATTTCTTTTAAGTGCCAGAAGTGCCCAAGAAACCTGTGCCTGAGAAGAAGGTGCCAGCGCCTACTCCTAAGAAAGTAGAGGCTCCGCCTGCAAAGGTATGTTATTTCATCATTTACACACAAGGTGGGGGACGGGAATCTCACATTAGTTCTTATTCATAAGAAAATGTCCCTGTACTAACTACAAGCTTGTAAAAGTGTCTTGCTAAAAATGTCTTCCATGTTGTGTGATCCTTTGATCACATCTATGACTATAAAACTGTGGAAGGACACATTCTTAAAGACAAATGATATCTTTAAAGTGCCAGAGGTGCCCAAGAAACTCATTCCAGAAGAAAAGAAACCAACACCTCTTCTGAAAAAATGGAAGCTCCACCCCCAAAGGTACATTAATCTTGGGCAGAACCAGGGCATACGAGAGGCAAAGGGACTGTGACGTTCAGCCTCACTAGCCATCTCGATTGATAATGTGTACACTGATGGTCATAATCAAAGAATATTTGCTTTTCATGTTACCCTGATATGTTTTATATATTTTACACCAACATGGAATTTGTATACATTTAATAAATATCTTTAAAGTGCCAAAGAAACGGGAAGTAGTCCCAGTCCCTGTTGCTCTACCTCGGGAAAGAAGAAGAAGAAGCTCCATTTGAGGAAGTCACTGTTCCTGAAGAGGAAATTCTATCTGAAGAAGAAGTTCCACCTGAGAGACTCACCGAGAAGGAAGCTCCACCTGAGGAAGAGGAAGCTCCACCTGAAGAAGAGGAAGTTGCATCAGAGGAAGAGGAAGTTCTTCCTGAGGAAGAGGAAGTTCCACCTGAGGAAGAAGAAGCTCTTCCAGAAATTAAACCTAAGGTGCCAAAACCTGCACCAGGTACAGCAGTTCTTGGAATCAAGACCGTTTTTATGTTGGTCTGCCTTCCCATCTTTATTTGTCTCTTACTTTATATAATAGTTTATGATATCATCAAAGCCTTGTACTATCAAAGGCATATCTTCCTCTTACCTTCTGCACCTGCTTTATATGTCTGTCCATTGTAAATTATCTACATGTCTTCAAATTCTATTTGATGTTTGTCTGTTTGTGGTCCTCTCCTTGGATGTATTTTGATATAGATGTGATACTGTATGTGGTTCTTAATGTCTTTAAATGAAATGTTTTTAAGTGCCAAAGAAAACTGTACCCGAGAAGAAAGTCCCTGTTCCTGTTCCTAAAAAAGTGGAGCCTCCACCACCTCCCAAAGGTACACCCCTCAGAGTGAGCACACAGCCCGCTCCGTCTGACAGCTTTATCAGATGCGTCTCTTATAAAAGAAACAGCCAAATTTTACTTCTAAAGCTGATGAGGGCACTGATAGCCATTAATTTTCTATTGTGAAAGGCAGTATCATAAAGCTACTCCAAAAATGTCTACTCAACTTGTAATTTTATTAAAACCATGTAATGTCTCATATAGATTCTCTGGACATCTAAATTATCTATAAGAAAATTTTTGCCTAAAAGTATATGTTATGGTTTTTAATTAACTCTTTTATATATTTACATTCCAACTGTTGCCCCCTCCATAAGTTCATGTTTTAAATTGCATCCTTTATACTTGCTTCTAATAAGTGCCTTTGTGACACTAGCCTGAAAAGAAAAAATGATGTATTTATCAAAACACCAATTAATAGTTTATGTCAAAGCGCTGACTATATTAAAACATTGAGTAATAGTTTATATCTTTCAAAACATAAAAATAAATGGAAACACAACACGTTTTGACTTAACCTTGACTTTGAAATTTGCTGTTCTACTCTGAGTCCTTCAGCCAATCTGAGCCTTAGTTAGCTCCTTCATATAATAGGGATATTAATGAATATCTAATATTATTATAAGATAAAATAAGACAAGATATATTATTACATCATTGCATGAAGAAAATTAGTATTTAACATCATAGATCAGGTCATGGTACAGTATCTAGGAAGTATATTCATAACTTAAACTATAATGATGTTTCCCCAAAAGCCATGATGGCAATATTTTAAATAAGTATAATGTTTTCTACTAGGCTATATAGCACATGATATTTTCAGATAGGTATTAGCTAGATTATTAGCAAAATTTAAGTCAATGAAATGATAGCATCTGGCTCAGATGACCAGCTGTTTGCTGATGCCTTGCCCTGCAAATTCCAGTCATATCCTGTTGGGCTGTGGCTCCCATTCCCTCCCTTTCTGAGTGAATGTTGCATGATGGGTTTCCTGTGTGTATAGACTTCTTGCTTTCTTTCTGCTCTTCAAAAAAATTCTTATCATGAAACGATGTCTTTAAAGTGCCTGAGATCAAGAAGAAAGTGCCAGAGAAGAAAGTAGTTGTTCCCAAGAAAGAGGAGGCGCCTCCCACCAAAGGTATAATACTTCCAATGTTCTTGCATTCCCAAGCACATGGGACACACCCCTTCCTTCACACACTAAGTCAAAATGCCCTATTCAGTATTTGTGAGCGTAATTTCTCTTATTGTTGTACACGGTGTCCTTATGTTTGTGAGACTGAAATTTCAAAATATCTTTAAAGTTCCTGTGGTTCCTAAGAAACCTGAACCAGAAAAGAAGGTGCCTGCCCCTGCCCTTAAGAAAGCAGTGGTTCCTCCTGCCAAAGGTACATGCTTATTGGCTGCTCCATTGTTGACCTGAAGGGTCATCCACATAGGATGTTCTGCACACATGCTGGCATTCTCTGGTCTGTCACTGACCTTTGTCACCGTGCCTCTGTTGTACCTGTGCTGCTGTTGTGTTCATTTACCATTTCGTGTGAGTGTTGAGTTTTTGCCTTGTTTCCTCTTCTGTATGTTATTCCTGAAAATTAAAATGACAAAAATTATACATCTTTAAAGAGCCAGAAATGACCAAGTACTTGCCACTCTTCCAGCTACAAAAGATAGTCTCATGATGTACCCACAAGCCTCTTCATTTGTTCCTTAACTAACTGTGACCGTGTCAATGAGTCACACCCTTTCTGTGCTGTACTGTTTACTCTCTTGGGGTGAAAATGTGAAGTTTTGTCTTTAAGTATTCTTCTTCAGCATGTGAGTTTTAAGTGCCTAAAACAATCAATGTCTTTTAAGTTCCTGAGGTACCTAAGAAGGTGGAAGAAAGACGAATCATCCCCACGAAAGAGGAGGAAGTTCCACCGGCTGAAGGTAGATGACTTCCTAAGAAAACAGCGTCTCTAAGCACTCTTGTCTTATTATCTCATACATAAAGGAGAAAACATATACTTCACTCTAGAAATAAATAGACTTTCTAGCTCTGATAGAAAGTACTACTTGCCTAGAAGGATCTGGGCAGGCCAAAATCCTTCTTGTTCTTGCACATTTAGCCTGTTTATCTATGGCTTGTTTCAATGGAAAACTGAAATAGACTCACTAACCTCTTCATTCTTCTCTCTCTCATTAACTCTGTGAACGCAGTGTTTTGTCTTTTGTATGTGAATACTGAGGAGAATTTCCTCACCCAATGCCTTCAGGAGTCGTGATGGAAAAAGACTTTCCCAGAATACGCTCAGATAAACTTGAGCAACTGCTGCAGAAAATATGACTTCTTAATTATTTAGGAACAGGATGATTGCTTATTACAATAATTTGAATAATTTAATTAGAATAATTGCTTTAAAAAAATCTTCCCACCTTCAGTAAAAAATAATAATTCCAACCAAATCTCTGGGACCCCTTCCAGTTTCAATATTGGAAAGAACCTAACATATTTTAAAGACTGGGCATATATGTTTTCCCAGATTAGTGAGTGTTCATGAGCACTTAAAGAGGCGAGTGGTTTTCAAGATGGTGTAATTTTAATCTAACATATCTAATATTCAAAGGACTTAAAAAATAATTTACAAAATGATCTGTTTCAAGTATATGAGGAAGCGAAGAGCCCATGCCAGAAGAGGTTCCGGAAGAGCCACCTAGCATAGAGGAAGAAGAGATAGTGGAGGAAGAGGAGGAGGAGGTGCTGCCACCTAGAGGTACAGCCACTTTGATGAGTTGGACATTCCAAAACCTTGGTGCTCCGAACTATAACTATCTAACCCTAATCTTCAGCCATATGCTTTCCTGATAGCACATCCATAAGGCCTGGAGAGGGAGCACTCCTGGTAGCTGAAGCTTTGTGGTCCTTTCCTTCTCCCTAACTTTTCCTCTTTCCCTGCAATCTGACTATAAATGAGGGGACTTTTTTTTTTTTCCCTGTTACTAAATCCTTCCCCCTAGTTTGCAATCCTCAATTTCGCTTTCAGTTCAAGTGCTGGAGAACAATCTATTTGTGTGGTGAAAGCACTGGCTTTTAAGAATAATTCTTAAACCACTCATCCATGAAGACTGGAATCTTGGCAGAGTTGCTGTCACACTCACTCTTGGGGTGGCAGTATTGTCACTTAGGTTGCTAACATCGTCCTAAAATAACTCAATGGTTTGTGTTGCTCTGTTTGTACTTTGATAATGAGGTGTCATTGTGTTCATTGTGTGTGACTTTTTTCAACATGTACATAAAATATCTTTTAAGCACCTGAAGTGGTGAAGAAAGCAGTACCTGCAGCACCCACTCCTGTCCCTAAGAAAGCGAGGGCCCCCCGCAAAAGGTATAGCAACCCCTACCACTTTCTTAGCCCCACCATGATGTTTTTTTCTAAAAAGTCCAGTCTTCTTTCACCTCTTCCTTAAAGTAATTGTCACAGCAAATTGACTAATTACTGTTAAAAATGTCATGTACTCCATTTTCTTAGATGTTCTAACAGTTTCAATGGGTAAATAATGAATCCACACGTGTACCCAGTGTGGATTATTTAGAAGTCTCTTAATTTAAATAGCTGGAAATTTTGACGCCCCATTCATAATCTCTCTATACTTAAGAACATCACAAATAATCCTTCCTACCCTCATACTATTCCTAGACTTCTTTCTATTATATAACTACATTTTCATTATGTGTTATAACAGTTTTCACTATATGTACTACTTTATACAAAAAAATCTGTTCTGATAATTACTTTAAAGATCTCCATGTCCTTTTTTACCATAGTTAACCTGGAAATTCAAGGTTATAAAATTTCCGTTTCTTGTTGCTTCTTAGTTCAATTAATCCCCAGACTGCATCTTCAGCAACTAAGGTCCAGGTCCACTGCCCCTATCACAGCAGACTCCTCAGCATATAACATCATGTCCAACAGTTCCTGAGGCCTAGGTCAGGGTCCAAATACTCTAGGGTGATAATCAGGTCAAAAAAAAATTCATCAAATTAAAAATAGCAAAATTAGACTCAGTATTGGTAACATCTGTTATTTTAAAAATAGCAAAGCTTCTTTGTGGGCACATGTTGTCTTCTAAGGATATAGACAGCACAAGTGAGTGCTTGGAAAAGTATTCCTATGACCTGTAAAAGAGTTGTCCAAGAGCACAGGTTAACTTCCTAGATGCATCGAGTGTGATGTGTGTGTGTGTGTGTGTGTGTGTGTGTGTATTATTGAACATTGTTGTCTGACTGAAGCACCTAATGTCTTTAAAGTGCCAAAGAAAATTCCTGAGGAAAAAGTTCCTGTTCCTGTCCAGAAAAAAGAGGCCCCACCAGCCAAAGGTACACTTTTTCCTTTAAACCCAAAGTCCTTTAACCATTCTTTATCAAGCTATGTTTTATGTCATGTGTCTTATTTTTGGTGTGCAATGTCCAAACTTACTCTTGGTGGTTGTAAATGTTTAAAATGTGTCTTTAAAGTGCCTGAAGTACCAAAGAAATACCAGAAAAGAAGAAAATCCCCGAAAAGAAAGTCCCTGTGCCCAAAAAGGAAGTCGTTCCCCTGCTAAAGGTATTTTCTGGAACATTCTTTGATCTACATGTCCTTTCACAGGAGACTTCTTTTACTCGTTTTTCTTACATTTTGAATTGACATCTGATTCATCTTATTGGTTTGGTTTTTTTTTTTCTTAAAAAAAAAAAAAAAAAAGCAACTCTCTTAAAGTAGATGCTCTTTCAGGGAAAGCTGTTTTTGAAGAAAAAATATCAGTTGCCTACCAGCAAGAAGAAGTAGTCCAAGAAAGAGTAGAGCTAGAACTCGTGGAAGCAAAGGTGGAAGAGGCTTTCGAAGAAGAGGAATTCCATGAGGTGCAGGAATACTTTGAGGAAGAGGAGTTTCACGAGGTGGAGGAATTCATCAGGGTGGAGGAGCGCAGGTTCCAAGAGGAACACAAAGTGGAAGAAGTCCACAGGGTCATTGAGTTTCTAGAGGCTGAAGAAGTGGAAGTATACGAAAAACCCAAAATTCCACCTAAAAAAGGTATAGGGGATCCTGCAGATGCTATAGTTTGTTGTATCTTGCACTTACCAAGGTTGTTTTCAAAGTCCCTTGCAGGTTCCATTAAGGACATTAGCCCCATAAACTACTGTAAGCATGAGTTTAAGTTGTTTGATTCAGAAAGTGTACGGTGTAGAGGGTAACCACACAGAGTCATTCATTGTTAAAAGCACTGATTAATGGTATGATTGTGTGGATTCTTTTTATAGTCTAGCAAGAGTTACGTGATTATCACAGGTTCCAGCATAACAGGTGTCATTCATTCACTCACTCACACACTTCTCAATTTACTGAGGAATTTATAGTCTCAGCAAAGCAACCATTCATTTGAGTCACCTGTGCACTAACTGATATTTACCTATTGAAATCATTTGCCATTTTGTAGTTATCTTCATCAGAGAAAGAATGAAGTAAATGAAGCACTGGCCATGGTACCAAATTCTAGTAAATTCTAAGGACAAGACATAGTGCACATACATAGTCTAGGGACTACTCCAGATCATGCCCAAATGAATGCCTGATATAATGGAATATGTATGTTTTACATAGCAATGTATTATATAAATAACAAAATCACAGCTTTCTTGAAGCAGGCATAATAGGTAAAAAATATAAACTGTTTTATGAGACCCCATTGTTCAGTTTAAATTTAACTAGTGCTTCATAGTATTTTATGAGTCTATTCTAAACCAAACACTAATATCTTTAAAGGACCTGAGGTATCTGAGAAAATCATCCCTCCAAAAAAGCCACCCACTAAAGTCATTCCTCGAAAAGAGCCACCAGCTAAAGGTATTTTATGCCAAAACTGTTCTTATGGAACTGTCTTCAGTTGCTCCTTGTTGCTTGGCAACTTTGTGTTTGACTTGGTGTTTTTGTCTCTGTTTTTGTTAGGAGAATGTTAAAACAATTAACATCTTTAAATGATCAAAACCCCAAAGCAGGTCTACAAACACAGGTGTCACTGTTGTTATCCTAAAACAGCCAAACCCAGACCACTGACCAAAGTGTGAACATGGGCATCCTTTGGTATTTGATTATCTGTTCACTGATATCCTTATTGATAGACTTCTATTTAGCTATTCATTATTGACAGACCTCTGTATCCCTATTTATTATTGACATATTAAGCTGTTGGTTGTAAATACATCATGAATATGTCGTAGTGCCCCTCCTTTATTCATTTACACCATCCTCATTAATACATAATTTGAGGCTATGAATAAGAATATAGTAAAGCTATCACTGAAGAAAACGGTGCAGTTATCCTGCCAGGGTGAGCAGAAAGGTGTTGTCAGTTGTCCTTGTCAAGTTTTGTTGGTATAACTTGGGTGTTCCATGGACTTTCATGGTCATGTTTGTTGTCAAAAGTTAACTCTGTAAAGTGCCATCTCATGTGTGTCTGTAAGCAATGTCTCTGTTTTATAACTGACTTTGTTCTGCTTTCATTGTACATCTTTTACATTTTGCCTGCTAAGATCTTTCTGAGTGTTTCAAAGTAAAGGAAATTATCACTACTGTCTTTAAAGTACCTGAGGTGACCAAGAAAAGGTGGTTGAAGAAAAAGTACGTGTTACTGAAGAACTGAAGGTGCCAGCACCCAAAGGTACCCATCTCTGCTGATTCTCCAGCAGCAGTAAATCCTGTGAATCACTTTCCACAAAGGAGAGAAAGAGCAAGCACTCTTTCCTCAGGACCAGTAGACAGATGCAAATGGCAGAAATTGCAATTTATATTCTGTCCTACAATCTTCCTATTTTTTGCTATCCTCTGGGGGAAAAATGTCATAAGTCCAAAGGTCTTTCTCATTTTGGCCATCTTATTAGGCAGTCATAAATATTGGTCCCTCAGCTTTTCTTCCCTATGGAGTTGACATGGAATCTCTGCCTTATAGCACTAGAAATAAGTTCTAAATAACAATAGAAAGTGCTACTGAGCCCTAAGAACGAGTTGTCTCTAATAAGAATCATCAACAAGGCAGTTGAGAGACATAGAGTGCTCTGACTTAACATTTTAGACATTCTATTTAATAGATCTCCCCTCACCCCTGCCCGGCTTTACTCTTTATATTTTATACCTAATTATGACATTCTTGAAAATAAGACAAATAAATATCTTTAAAGCACCTGAAGTACCTAAGAAAATCACTCCAGAAGAAAAAGTCCGTGAAGCTGTTCCTAAAAAGCCTGAGATTCCACCACCTAAAGGTATTGATGCTAACCCCAATGTGAAATGACTCTGGCTGTGTTTATTGTATAGTGTGAATGAGTGTCCCATCAAATCTTTGTGAATCTTTTTAAAGAATATTATATTCTTAATATCTTTATGTGTATTTAATAGTAATTAGGTATACTAATATCTTTAAAGTTCCTGAGGTGCCTAAGAAAATTATTCAAGAAGAAACATTACCTGTTGTTCTTCCTGAAGACACAGAGATATACAGTGAGTGAAGGAAGCTGACGGTTCTCCCCTGTGTTGTCGGATTCTGAGTCTACTGTGTCTGTCAGCATAGTGTTAAAATTCAAATATACTAATATCTTTACAAAAGCCATGCATGCTAAAAATGTCGGCTAAAATTAAGACATATGAACATCCATTAGCCTTAGAGAAGTTACTTTTCTTCATCAATTTACAAACTTAAGTTGTCCTACACTTATAACATCAAATTTTAGAAAAGTCATATGTTCTACTAAGTTATCTGTTCTGTACATAAACATTTCATCACTTTGAAATCAATTACATTTCCCAGACCATGAAGTAACTCACCTTAACTCCATACTAATATTGTAGATAGAGTTTTCAAAATCAAGATGACTCAGTGTTGCCATAAGTAACATAGGTATGTTTTTACTCTTCACAGTAATAATTAAGGTTTGGACAGTGCTGCTAAAATGATCATAAATTTATATAAGTTTAAAATACCACTACAGCCCTAAGAGAATTAGCAATGCTATTTTTTCTTTTTCAAAATTAGAAAATAATTTAAATAGTAAGATAACCTAAGTAGTGAAATGTTCTGAGTAGACTCGCTATTCTAAATGGTAAACATGCTAATACTCAATATAATCTTCCACTTTTTTTTTAATCTAGAAAGCTCCTGATTAAAACTGGTCTTATAGTAGTTTGAGATTAATGTACATGATCACCTCCTCCTGCCTGTTCTATCCTAAAAATGGCTATTGTTACCAGATGATGTTCCTTTGTGAACACTGGAGGAATCATTTATTCTTCTAATATGCTTTCCTCCCATTTATTGCCTCACTTTAATTTCTCTTCAAGCATTGTACCTCAGAGCTATAGCCTCCTCTCTTTTCTCTTTGTCTTCTAATCTCTTAAATCTTGTTTCCATATGTATATCACACTATGAAGCCATAAATCAAATTTGATTTTTAAAATGTACATAAGTATTTGCCTAGAAATGCAGACAATCACACGATTCTGGTAGGTCAAATACAGAAAGTGGATTTCCCATATTCAACTCAACATCATCCCTATTCTTAATGCACACATGAATTAAAAATGACACCCATATGACTTTATCAATAGCTTCCCTAAGGTAAAATGAAAAAAAATTATATGGTTCCTGTCTGGCAAATTCCTCAATTTTGTTACCATAATTGTGAAGAAACTCTGAGCATCCTTCATCCTAAAACTGGGAATTAAACTCATTGCTTCTTGGTTCATGTTTGTCACTAATTTGTGTATATTCACCACTGTGAACTTGGGTGATGATCATGTATAATGTGTCATATATGTCTTAGTACTGTTCACCATCTATCTTGAAACACTTGTAGTTACACATGCACTAATATCTTTAAAGTTTATGAAGCATCTGAAGAAACAGTCATAGAAGAAGAGCATGTGACTCATCCTCAGAAAGCAAGACTCAAAGTGGCAAAAGGTATCTAGCACCACTGACTCGATCTGAATGAAATTTACTTGGGAGCTCTCTTTAGAAACATAATATTTTTCTTTACCATTCGTAATATAATTGCACCTGTGTCTTTTAAGTGCCTGCACCACCTCAAACAGTTGTTACAGAAGAGAAAACCTATGTGACCATTCGTAAAACGAGGGAAACCCTGGCACTCAAAGGTATATTTCAACTACTTCAAAAAGTAGATGGATTATCTTTGGCTTTAAGATCCCCAAACTACATGTTATATAATTCACTGGTTTTTCTTTTACAATATCTAAGTATAAACCTACTAATATCTTTAAAGAGTCTGAAACAACCCGGGAAGTGTTTCCAGAGCTGAAGTCATATAAGGCTGTTCCTGAAATTCCTGAACCTCCCTCACCTGAAGGTACAAACTCTTGTCATGAGATTCTAAACAAGAAAACCTTTCATCTTGTGTTTGTCAAATATTCCTGGTTTTATGTGTATTGTCCCAAGCTCTAAAATACTAATATCTTTAAAGCATCTCTCAGAAATGCCCAAGACTAGGAACTATCTAGGACTTGCCCCAAACAAGTCAAGACCCATTCAGACTGTGTGCAAAGACAGGCTATTAGAAGAAAACAAACGTTCTAACTTAAAGTCTACTTGCGTATCTTTCTTTGTGCATCATGTCATTGCTTTTGCCTCTTCTCAATTATGTTTTTTTTTTTTAAAAAAAAAAAAAAAACTAATATCTTTAAAGACTTTGAAATCATCGAAGATGTACTTCCAGAGAAGCGACCTCCTGCAACCAAAAAAGAAAAACTCTGCTTCCGGCAGGTACAAGCAAAGAGATCATCAAGTTTCTTATCTCATTTGTAGTTCTGGCTAACATGTGTGATCATACTAATCTCTTTAAAACCCTATGGTTGCCAGAAAAATGGATCCCCAAGGATTACACTCAACCAACTGAATATGTACAGTGAACCATTTAGAAGGAAGAAAACTCACACACGAAAGAACTTAGTTTATCTATAAGAACGGCAGAGAAAACATGAAATGTTTGATGTTCAAATATGGCTCATATATGTTCTTTAATGGGAACATTACTTACAAAATAAAAGGCAGACTAGCCAGAAAGAACAGGAAAGCATCATGACATGTATAACTCTACAACTAAATTGAGCTGGCTTAACTCATGTGCCACTAAAGCAGGAATCAATGACATCAGGGACAAAGGTTCTGTCATTTGCCTCATGATAGTGCTTTAACCTTCCATAGAGTAAAAGTCCAGTGTATATTACCATGCGTACTGTTAGTGGTCAGGATTGCTTCCCTACTAAACTCATTGCTCAGACAAGCATGACTACACGATTGACTTCAAGTTTGACTTGAAAGTCATAGAAATAGCTTTACTGAAAACTCAGGACTTGATGTGAAGTTGATTTACCTGTGATACCATCCTAGAACCAAGGACAAGTCATTCCGGTCCCATGGTCTATGTTTTTCAAGCATCATACTTTTTTTTTTACTTCAATTACTTTTAGATAAATTAAAACTCAGGAAGTATCAAAGCTTTCGGGATCACAACCTCTAAGTGTTATAGATGATATTCTATAATTTAGAAAATATCCAAGTAATTTGACTATTTTTTTCTCTATCTGGAATCTTTTGCTCATCTTCTCAGAGCTCCTTTAGGGTAGGTGTGAGGAAGTTAAAAGTAGAAGGAACAAGACTTGGTTCCTTTCCTCAGGAGCCCATACTCCCTCATATCCTTGAAGGACCCCAGTAGCAACAGAAATTACCTTGGTTCACTTTGTGGGACTAATGTCTCTACTGACCATTTTAACCTCTGACTCTGATACTAATATCTTCAAAGCACCAGAAGCTGTAACAGAGATGCCTCCTGAAATGAACACCTTTGAAGATATTTCTGTAGAGGAAGAAAAGCCGCCCATCCAAGGTACATATCACCGCCTAACACATATGAAAGAAGAAATTACCCGCCTTCAACACTTAAAAATATTTTTCTAATACTCTTCCTAACTCCTATATAAATATACTAATATCTTTAAGTCAGCTGAAGTTCCAGTGTGTTCCATCTAGAAAGTATTTGTGACATTTTTGCCAAAACAAAAATTCTATTACGAGCATTCACCCAATAAGTAGAGTCCTGTCTCAGGCTCTATAGGGAATTCCAGGATGTCCATGCCCCACCCAGATGCCAAAATCTGTGGGTTCTCAAGTTCCTTACATAAAACAAGATCAAATTTGCATATAACCAAATTAATGACTTTCAAGCATCCTCAGGTCATTTATAGTCTCATAGAATGTAAACAGTACATCAGTAGTCTCAAACTGTGTTGGTTGGGAACAAACTAACAAAGATATAATATATGTATAGGTTTGGTGCAGATAGCTTTTCCATCCATGGCTGAATGCAGGAGGCAGAAAGCTGACTTTTATGTACAGTGACTATGTAGAAAAACTGCAAGCCCCTCTTCTTGAGAATTACACAAATTATTATAGTTTATTGCATATTAGTTTATTGATGGATGAGGGGGAATAGCAATGAAAGAGAAACAATTTCTAGAAAGTTACAAGCTATTTAAGTATGGCTACTGTGTCCATTAATCATTTTAACTCTGAAATGTGAAATACTAATATCTTTTAAGAACCTGAAGCCCCCGCTGAAGTTGATGTTGCAAAGAGAGCCCCTTCAAAACCCAAAGGAGCTCCCTCAGTTACAGGTACAAGCTCTTGCAAGCCTCAGGAGCTAGCATAGTAGTTTTTGAACATACTTTCTTCTTCCTGGCGACTTTCATAACACTAAATGTAAAAACAACAATTTCTTGAAGTGCTGGACACTTACCAAGAAGCCACAGTTGAGAAGAAAACACTTCGGATTTCTCGAAAAAAGCCTGAGCTTCCTTCAGATGAAGGTATATCTTTCTAGAAGTGTGAGGGACAGGAAATGTCTTCTGCTGTCTATATGTATTCTCTGTTTGTAATGATTTTGTTCAGCTCCTAAATGTCAAAATATTAATATCTTTAAAGTACCCGAGGCTCCCAGAGAAGTTATGGCCAAAAAGAAAGTAGCCCCTGCACAAGTACCTGAAGTTGTACCTGTGAAAGGTACATGCTTGACTGTCTCTTTCCGTGGGAGGGCAAGGGGAAACAGAGGAAGTCTTGAGGTGCCTGTGATGTGTAAATGTAACTTCTGTATGTGTGGGCTGCTTTGACTCCGTGTAAATGTACTAATGTCCTCAAAGAACCTGAATCTCCTAAGGAAGTGTCCTGCCAAAAGAAAGCCACCAGTGCAAAGCCCAAGGTGCCAGCCATTACCAGTGCTTGTTAATACTGAAAGGGTTCAGGGGATAAAAATGAAAGTTCCTTTGTCTTAAATACTGTTCTTGTGTGTCTATTGATATTTGTACTTTCTACCTGTAAAACATACTAATCTCTTTGAAGTGCCTGGGACTCCTAAAGAGGTTGTCTCTGAAAGGAAATTGTCTGAGGAGCCACCTAGAAAGCCAGCAGTCCAGCCAGTCACAGGTATTCCTTAATGACCTGAGGATTCGTAGGACCTAAGTCTGCTCTTGAAAAAATTTCATTCTGCTGGTCTTCATAAATCTTAGACAGAATCTCACTAATCTCTTTGAAGTGCCCGAGGAGCCCAAAGAGGTCATCCCTGAAAAGAAAGTGTCCCTTGTGCCTCCTAAAAAGCCAGCAGCCCCACCTGCCACAGGTACTTGTCCCTGGCCTGAGGTTTCACAATATCTAACTCTTATTCTTCATCCTACTAGTCAGGCATCCTAATGTGCTTTTACTAATCTCTTTTAAGTGCCTGAGGCACCTGAAGAGGTCTTCCCTGAAGAGGAAGTGCCCCTGGTGCCCCTCAAGAGCCAGAAGCCCCACCTGCCAAAGGTATTTCTCACAGACTTTAGGGTTCATGAGATCTTACTCTTGCACTCTTGAAAATATTTTGGCCTACTACTCTTCTAAGCCTAAGTGGACTTTCACTGATCTCTTTGAAGTGCCCGAGGCTCCCAAAGAAGTTGTTCCTGAAAAGAAGGTGTCCATGGTGCCTCCCAAAAAGCCAGAAGCCCCACCTGCCAAAGGTACTTGTCACTGGCCTGAGGCTTCTTAAGACAAAGCTCTTCTACTTGAGAAAATATGTTGTCCTGGTGTGTCATGTGTCTGAAATGTGCTCACTAATCTCTTTCAAGTGCCAGAGGCACCCAAGGAAGTTGTCCCTGAGAAGAAAGTGCCAGTAGCACCCAAGAAAAAGCCAGAAGCCCCACCTGTGAAAGGTATTTGCTCTTGACTTTAGGCATCCTAGCATCTAAGTCTTCCTCTCTTGAAAAATCTGTCCAGGGGCCATCACTGGTCCTAAGGATAATTTCACTATCTCTTTCAAGTGCCAGAGGCACCCAAGAAAGTTGTCCCTGAGAAGAAAATGCCAGTAGCAGCTCCTAAAAGGCCTGAAGCCCCAGCTGCTGAAGGTAGCTACCCCCATGTCACTGAGCTTGGTGGTGTCCATTTGTGTTTACTCTGTCTAATCATGAAACTACTAATATCTTTAAAGTGCCCGAGGTGCCGAAGGCAGCTGTTCCCCAAAAGAAGATTCCTGAGGCCATTCCTCCCAAACCAGAAAGTCCTCCCCCTGATGGTATGGTCAAACTACACTAAGAGGAAAATAAATATCCATTTTAACCAAAATGTTACATATATGTTTATATGTTAATGTGTATATGTAGTATGTAAATGTATTAGTGCATAAAGGTAATATAAGTAAAAAATGTCAATAACTATCCAAAAATGTCTCCTATGATCATATGGTATAGGTATCAATTGATTTCACCTTTTCTAAACACAAATTACAAATTATCTTTGAAGTGCCTGAAGTACCACCCAAGGAAGTCACTCCTGAAAAGAAAGTTCCAGTAGCTCCTCCCAAGAAGCCTGAAGTCCCGCCTCCCAAAGGTATGTGTCCTTACAAGTTGTTGGCCAGCTGCATCAGGGGGTGAGGGAATTGTGTCCACCTGTCTGTCCACCAGTTTCATTAAGTATATTAGCTTGAATAAATATATCACTAGAGTGCCCTTTATAGTTCTAACTAAAGCCACTAATATCTTCAAAGTTCCTGAGGCTTCTAATGAAGTTGTGCCTGAAAAGAAGGTATCTGTGTTCAAAACTCTCAGGTTTCACCTGCAAAGGTCTTTTACTTTTTCCTCCTATCCTAAGGAACAAAAACATACCTTGTATGTCTCATATTCTTGCAAAATACACCTTCGTAATTCATAATTTCTGAAACTACTAATGTCTTTCAAGTACCTGAAGCCCCTCAAGAAGCTGTCCCTGAAGAGAAAACCCCAAAGGCACTGCTAGAAAGGCGGAAGCCACCCCTGTCCCAGGTACTTGTCAGCTGAACTAGCCTTCAGAGAAATCTTCCTCCATTCTTGAAAGTCAATGAAGACCGTTGTCTCCACTAACCTAAGTAATAAACTACTAATATCTTTTAAGTGCCTGAAGTCCAAGAAACTGTCCCTGAAAAGACAAGACTTCCTAAAAAGCCAGAAGCCACACCTGTGCCAGGTACATGTCACACAGACCTTCTTCAAAAGAAATCTCTCTACTGTTCTTGAATACAAACATAGACCATTGTTCTTTATTAACCTAAGTGTAAAATTACTAATATCTTTAAGTGCCTGAAGCCCAAGAAACTGTCCTGAAAAGACAAGACCAGCGGCACCTCCTAAAAAGCCAGAAGCCACAACTGTCCCAGGTACATGTCTGCTGAACTAACCTTCAGAAGAAATGTCTCTCCCATTCTTGAAAGAAAATGTGTGTTTTGCTGTAATTAACTAAATATAAAACTACTAATATCTTTTAAGTGCCCAAAGTCCAAGAAACTGTCCCAGAAAAGACAAGACTTCCTAAAAAGCCAGAAGCCATACCTGTGCCAGGTACATGTCACACAGACCTTCTTCAAAATAAATCTCTCTACTGTTCTTGAATACAAACATAGACCATTGTTCTTTATTAACCTAAGTGTAAAATTACTAATATCTTTAAGTGCCTGAAGTCCAAGAAACTGTCCCTGAAAAGACAAGACCAGCGGCACCTCCTAAAAAGCCAGAAGCCACAGCTGTCCCAGGTACATGTCAGTTGAACTAACCTTCAGAAGAAATGTCTCTTCCATTCTTGAAAACAAACATAGACCATTGTTCTTTATTAACTTAAGTATAATACTACTAATATCTTTTAAGTGCCTGAAGTCCAAGAAACTGTCCCAGAAAAGACAAGACCTCTTAAAAAGTCAGAAGTCACACCTGTGCCAGGTACATGTCAGCTAAATGAGACTTGAGAAGAAGTGTCTTTCCATTCTTAAAAACAAACATAGACCATTGCTCTTTATTAACCTAAGTGTAAAACTACTAATATCTTTTAAGTGCCTGAAGTCCAAGAAACTATCCCAGAAAAGACAAGGCCAGTGGGACCTCCTAAGAAGCCAGAAGCCACAACAACTGTCTCAGGTACTTGTTACCCAGACCTTCAGAAGAAATCTCTCTTCTATGCCTAAAAGACAATGTAGACCATTGTCTCCACTAACCTAAGTAATAAACTACTAATATCTTTTAAGTGCCTGAAGTCCAAGAAACTGTCCCTGAAAAGACAAGACCAGTGGGACCTCCTAAGAAGCCAGAAGCCACAACTGTCCCAGGTACATGTCAGCTGTATTAATCTTCAGAAGAAATGGATCTCCCATTCTTGAATATGTACATTGCTGTTAACTACATATAAAACTACTAATATCTTTTAAGTGCCCAAAGTCCAAGAAACTGTCCCTGAAAAGACAAGACCAGCGGCACCTCCTAAAAAGCCAGAAGCCACACCTGTGCCAGGTACATGTCACACAGACCTTCTTCAGAAGAAATACTGTGTTTGCTCTTGAGAAGCTTTAGTTGATGGCCTGTCCCTAACTTGAATCCATAACTACTACTATCTTTCAAGTGCCTGAAGCTCATCAAGCAGTTGGCCCAGAAAAGAAAGCTCCCATGGCCCCACCCAAAAAAGTTGAAGCCCCACCTATTACAGGTATTTTTAAGTTGTCTTCTTGTTCTTCAGAATGAACAACTTCTGTTCCTGAAAACATTTCTAGTTCACTTACTTCACTGCCCAAAATGAAAAACAAAAAAACAAAACAAAACAAAAAAAAAAACCAAACAACCCCTAAAACCAGACTACTAGTCTTTTCCAAAAACCAGACTACTAGTCTTTTTACTGCCAGAAATTGTCCCTGAAAAGAAAATAGTTGTCCCTTCTAGAAAGCCAGCAGCCCTACCTGTCACAGGTACTTGACAGTGACCTACATTTTCAAAATCAGTAATTCTGCAACTCCTGAAATACAGTGTGCTCTGTGGTCTCCATAAGATCTAAGTATAATACCACTAATCTCTTTGAAGTGCCCGAGGAGCCCAAAGAGGTCATCCCTGAAAAGAAAGTGTCCCTTGTGCCTCCTAAAAAGCCAGCAGCCCCACCTGCCACAGGTACTTGTCCCTGGCCTGAGGTTTCACAATATCTAACTCTTATTCTTCATCCTACTAGTCAGGCATCCTAATGTGCTTTTACTAATCTCTTTTAAGTGCCTGAGGCACCTGAAGAGGTCTTCCCTGAAGAGGAAGTGCCCCTGGTGCCCCTCAAGAGCCAGAAGCCCCACCTGCCAAAGGTATTTCTCACAGACTTTAGGGTTCATGAGATCTTACTCTTGCACTCTTGAAAATATTTTGGCCTACTACTCTTCTAAGCCTAAGTGGACTTTCACTGATCTCTTTGAAGTGCCCGAGGCTCCCAAAGAAGTTGTTCCTGAAAAGAAGGTGTCCATGGTGCCTCCCAAAAAGCCAGAAGCCCCACCTGCCAAAGGTACTTGTCACTGGCCTGAGGCTTCTTAAGACAAAGCTCTTCTACTTGAGAAAATATGTTGTCCTGGTGTGTCATGTGTCTGAAATGTGCTCACTAATCTCTTTCAAGTGCCAGAGGCACCCAAGGAAGTTGTCCCTGAGAAGAAAGTGCCAGTAGCACCTAAGAAAAAGCCAGAAGCCCCACCTGTGAAAGGTATTTGCTCTTGACTTTAGGCATCCTAGCATCTAAGTCTTCCTCTCTTGAAAAATCTGTCCAGGGGCCATCACTGGTCTAAGGATAATTTCACTATCTCTTTCAAGTGCCAGAGGCACCCAAGAAAGTTGTCCCTGAGAAGAAAATGCCAGTAGCAGCTCCTAAAAGGCCTGAAGCCCCAGCTGCTGAAGGTAGCCACCCCATGTCACTGAGCTTGGTGGTGTCCATTTGTGTTTACTCTGTCTAATCATGAAACTACTAATATCTTTAAAGTGCCCGAGGTGCCGAAGGCAGCTGTTCCCCAAAAGAAGATTCCTGAGGCCATTCCTCCCAAACCAGAAAGTCCTCCCCCCGAAGGTAATAATGAAACCCTTTAAACTGTTATCTTTGAAAAGATGAAATGTCTCTGTATTGTAAAAGTCTTTTTTTTTTTTTTTCTAAATGTGTCATACATGTCAGTCGAGCCTACCACTAACAGGGGTTACTGTCTTTAAAGTGTATGAGGAACCTGAAGAGGAGATTGCCCCAGAAGAGCCTCCAGAGGAGGAGCTGTGGAAGAACCAGCACCAGCTCCCCCTCCGAAAGGTACTTGGCCAACCTCCTGGAGTGTCTAGACTTGTCTTTACCCTTCTGGTTCTCACAGTGCAGGGCTGATTGGGCTGTCTTTCTTCTGCTTGTCTTTGCTACTTCTAAAGCATAAATTCTCCTACCTTTAGTGACAGTGCCGCCTAAGAAGCCTGTCCCTGAGAAGAAAGCGCCCCCTGCTATTGTCAAGAAACCTGAACCCCCACCAGCGAAAGGTATATTCGCTGCTGATTTTCTTGCAGATCAGTGTCTCTGAAATGTCATATTCCAAAACTGTTCTTAACGATTTCCACATCATTGAAACTTCAAGTAAAACCTACTAATATCTTTTAAAGCGCCTGAAGTGCCTAAGGAAGCTCCCCCTGAAAAGAAAGTGCCTTCTGTGGTTCCCAAAAAGCCAGAGGCCCCGCCTGCTAAAGGTACTTATGGAGGTGGATTACTGGATAGAGGCGAGAATGGTCCCCAGTTCTTAAACAGTGTTTTGTTGTGTGGATGTGATGGATAACCAGTGCCACTTGTTCACAATGTTAAAATACTAATATCTTTAAAGTGCCAGAAGTTCCGAAAGAAGTTGTCCCAGAAAAGAAAGTGGCTGTTCCCAAAAAGCCAGAAGTCCCGCCAGCCAAAGGTACATGTCAGTAACCAGACTCTTCAGAAAGGTACTCCGTCTCGGTCCCCAGTGTTTTCAATGTCAAACTCTTTGTCAGTCTTCTCATAGGCGCACCTTTAAAAGTGTTTCTGGGAATTTAGAGCTTACAGGATGTTTTTAAAACATCACCACTTTAAAAAAATAAAAGGTGAATGTCTTTGTTTACCAACACGGAAGAGTTTTGCAATCATCATTTTGTAATACTTTATAGCCCGCACATTAGATGAAGATCCAAGTACAGGCACTGACTTTACCAGTTTCCTTTTGGATCTATCTGTCTTTGGGTTATTTGGGCAAAATGTGATGTCAAAATAAAATAAATGTCTTGTGCTTCTTGACTACCCAAAAGTAAAACTAACTACTATCTTTAAAGTGCCAGAAGTGCCAAAGAAACCTGTCGTTGAAGAGAAACCAGCCATTCCTGTTGCCAAGAAAGTGGAGTCTCCTCCTGCAGAAGGTACACACGGGGCCATTGTTAAATTTGCCATTTATGACTATTTGTAACTCAGACTTTATCTTCTTGACTCTCCTATCACTCTCTCTTCCTTGGTCATGTTCTTCCTTTTTATTATCTAAATTAGCTCTGACCTCAAATTGCCAGTCGGCAATGGCTACGCAAGTCACAGGTCGCAGTCACTGTGATCTGTACTGAGCAAAGCTTCTCTGACGTACATAAGAAATGAGATGGGAACATTGATGGGTGTGAATGACATTAAAAAGCAAGGGTTTTCCAAGCATTCAGATCAGTACACTCAGAAGTCAGGCAACTGGGACACATGTCATCTTGATAAAAACCACGTCAAGGGAAGAATTCAAGATGACTTCTTTGGCTGTTTTCTGTGTTTTATAATTTTGTCCCACACACTGAAATACAATTGACTAATATCTTTAAAGTATATGAAGAACCCGAAGAAGTCACTGCTGAGGAGGAGGAGCCAGTCCCTGTTGTAGAAGAGGAAGAATATGAAGCTCCACCTCCACCTGCACCAGGTCAGTCAGGATCTGCTGCATAGTCAGGAAAGTGTGCTTGCTTGGGTTTGGTGTGGATTACACAGCATATGGCAGTATCCATCTTCTACCTTCTTTATGAAATTTGCCACTGCTGGCAAAAGAAACAAAAGAGAACATTATTTTCACTTATAAAACCTACAGAAGTTTGAAAGCTACCTACCTACCAAAATCTACTTTCTACCTACATATAAAAATGCATGGTTTTTTAAATGAGTTTGTCACTTGCTTTGTGCTTGCAAATACCTGATTCTAAAAGAAATTCCTATTCTTCAAGTGCCTGAAGAGCCTAAGAAGGTTGTCCCAGAGAAGAAATTTCCTGTCATCAAAAAACCAGAAGCTCCACCTCCTAAAGGTACTCATGTTAAAATACATGTTTACGTAGTTTCTATGCTATTTAAAATGCAGTTTGTTGTGTATCATGCTGTGCTGTGTCTATATGTTACAGTGTCATCTATATGTTTCAGTGTTGTCCAGACTTGCAGAGCTAATGTGAATATCTTATACTTTTATATTAAACACTACTAATATCTTTAAAGTACCTGAGGTGCCAAAGAAAGCTGTGCCAGCGAAGAAAGTTCCAGTTGTTAAAAAGCAAGAACCACCAGAAGCTGAAGGTATTCACACCATCATCTGATGCATCCTTTTTAAAAGCTTAGTCTAGAAGTGGGATCCAGTAAGAGTCCTTTTACTTATGACAAACCAAGGACAAAACTGCCCTCACTTGTTTCCACTAAATCTAACACTACTCTGTTAATTACAGATATTTTTACTCTTAAAATGTTCTCAAATTGTCTTTCTAATACAAAACTAATATCTTCAAAGTCCCGGAGGTGCCGAAGAAACTAGTTCCAGTCAAGAAAGAACCTGTGCCTGTTACCAAAAAACCAGAAGTCCTGCCAGAAAAAGGTATTTGTCAGGAGAAAGCATCCATCTCCAATCACTAAGCATTTGATAACAACTCTTAGAACAAAAAAGACGGAGCTCATGTAAAAGCACATCTCATAGAAATATGACGGCAAAGAGAGACCAACAAGATGGAGAAACGGATCCTTGGGTTGATGTAGTCCACAGTTACAGGGCTAGAAAGGGCATCAGCAGTTCAATTCACCAAATTGAATTGAATATTGCTATCAAGAAGATGATGTTTTAGAACATGTAAAACATGCTCCCATCTTCAGGCAACTAAAATATGGTGGGAGAATAGGAAGATTGGACAACTCTATAGATAGGAAGTGATAACATTCCAAACAGTACAGCGAGTGACAGAAACAGACCAAGCAAAGATTTAGGTAGAGAGACCATAGAAAGGCTATAGCTTTCTATGGTCTATAGAAGAAATGGTTTTTATTTTGATAAATTTTTTTTTTTTTTTTTTTTACATACAGAAATTAGAAAAAGGTGGTGGTGGTGGTAGGGTATATTCAAAGATCCAAAGGCAGAAGTATCTAAAATTTCATGGGCTCTCAGATAAAGTATAATTTGGGTGTGGATTTGTAGATCATCTTGAAAGATAACACCAGATAGATATTTTTGCAGGAATAAGATTTTCTCATTTTGTACGCATCTGCAGTGGAAGGCTTTAAAGATTTTGCAGAATATAAATGAGTAGACTTGGATTATATAAAATAACTGCCCACAGTGCTAAGAAAACAAGATCAGTGTAGGAGCTGAAGTCACGTGACCAAGAGAATAATTCACTAGATTCCAGGCTGTTTGTTAGATAGAAATGGTGAACAGATTTTTCAGGTATGGAAGTTAGGAATAAGTATGAGGAGCATAGGGTCAAGGTTACAGCTGTCAATCCTAAGGTCATTTGCATTAAAAAAGAGTTACATTTGCAGGACTGTTTACCCAGACAAGATAAAGCAAGTGTTTTCTCATGTGTTGACATCTGTCTAGTAAGGAATACTATATGTAAAAATCATATGAAGATGCAAATAAATAAGGCTGAGAATGCACACTCACATAACCCAAAGGCTGTCATGACTCAGAAACCATTTTCCCTATGACATCTTCTAAGATCAAGGTCCTAACTCTCTGCACTAGCCTTTCGAAGAATCTTGTTCATCTTCTAAGTTCTTAATGATGAAACAAAATTAATGTCTTTAAAGTGCCGGAAGCACCCAAGAAAATTACCCCAGAAAAGAAAGAGTCGGTTCCTGTGCCTGAAGAGCCAGAGGCACCTCCTGCCCCAGGTACATGGTGCTCTTTACATCTTGGAAAGATGATACTAGCTTCATCTCTTTGCCCTAGTTATTGGTGGTCTTATATAGTTATCTGTTGTCTGTCACGTGTGTTGATACTCTTGGTGTTTTAAGATAGCTAAATAATGTGTTGAAGGGTATAACTTAGCAGTTATGGGGTTCTAGTCTGAATATAGCCTAAAACACTGTAACTGTTTTTAAGTGGAAGAGACTCCTGAGGAGACAATCTATGAAGAGAAAGCAACCATTACCATTGGTAGAAAAGAGACGCCCCCTGTTGAAGGTATACACATACATAAACGTCTGTCTTTCCCATCCTGGGAACTTCTTAGTGATGCAAAGATACCTAAATCATATACAGGAGCATCCCTGACTACCTTTTTTGCAAACAATTATGCTTCTTTTTGAATTAGAATCTTTCATGTGCTTAGTCTCAATGAAAACTAACAATTCGGAAAGGTTCAGCTTACTGATGCAGAGTTTGAATAATGACATTGGATCCCCAAATGATTGCCAGTAGGGAGTTTCAAGTCAGCTCATCTACCATCAACATAATAGACTGGTCATTAACAGAAAGTTCAAGTGTAAGAAAATTAACATCTGGAGGCTGGGATGTAGCTCAGTGGTAAGAATGATTCCCTACCATATGTAAAACCCTAGGCTTGTGACACCTGCCTTTAATCCCAGCTTTCAAAAGAGAGAGGCAGGTGAGTCTCTGTTAGTTGGAGATCAGCATGGTGTGGTCTACATAGTAAGACCTGGTCTTAAAGAAAACAAGAAAGGTAGAGGAAAGGGAGAGGAGAGAGAGAGGAAAAGGAGAGGAGAGGGAGAAGAGAGGGAGAGGAAAGGAGAGAGAGAGGAGAGGGAGAGGAGAGGGAAAGGAGAGGGAAAGGAGAGGAGAGGGAAAGGAGAGGGAAAGGAGAGGGAAAGGAGAGGGAAAGGAGAGGGAAAGGAGAGGAGAGGAGAGGAGAGGAGAGGAGAGGAGAGGAGAGGAGAGGAGAGGAGAGGAGAGGAGAGGAGAGGAGAGGAGAGGAGAGGAGAGGGAGAGGAAAGGGAGAGGAGAGGAGAGGGAGATAGATGGAAATAGACTCTGGACCAATGCCCAACACAAGTAGAAAAAGAAAATGGAATCTCCCCTTCTTTGCAGCAACTACCTTGCATGTGTTGTATGGTTTTGTTTTGTGACTCTTTGCATCTATGTTCAATTTTTGTGTGTCTGTGTGAACACCTTTATGTTACAATTGTACATCCTCTGTTGACATTCTTTAAAGAACGTGAAATTGAAAAGTTTATTCAACCTGAAGAACCCGAACTGGAACCACAGCCAGAAGAAATTCCAGTACAAGGTATCCAGTTAGCTGGACATAAATCATCATACTTGTATCTTCTTCATCTTCATCTTGACCTATATGTGATTTGTGTTGTCCTATATGTATAGTAAGTCTTCCCATCTATACGTAGGAAATTCTTTATATGTGCGTCTGTTCTTATGTTGTCCGTTATACATGCTCTATCTAATGCAAATGTGGTTCATCTGTATGCTTTTGTTAATTTCTTGTTATATATGTCATCATTTGTGTATTCAATGTTATTTTGTGTTTTATGTCAAAATACACTTTTTACTTCATATATATATATATATATATATACACTATAATATTATATATAGTATATATTATATATATGATTCTACCACATATACTGTATATACACATTCCAATGAACACTTCTGCAATACTCTTTCAAGAACCTGAGCCTGAAAAGAAGGTTATCGAGAAACCAAAACTCAAACCAAGACCCCCAGCACCTGCTCCTTCTCCGCCTAAGGAAGATGTGAAGGAGAAAATATTCCAACTTAAAGGTACAAAGTGCCACCTCCATTGCCTTGTTAACCTGCTTCAAAGGTCTGTGGAAATGCTGCTTTCAAGGAATGCATCGAGGCTGGGAGTGCCTGTGTTCAGTCATGGCCGTGCTGTGGTAACTGTAGAGATGTATTTACACTGCCCCAGGGGTCCTGGGTCATGTTCTGAAGCCATGCCTGCTACCCCAATGTCAGACTGTTCAGTGAGCAGCACCCTTGACATCTGAATGCAGAGGGTACCCAACTAACTTTCCTTGTGGAATGGGGAGGAAGACTTTTTATTTCAAAGCCTGATTGCTATGCTTATCTTGGTCATAAGCATGTGGAATGTCTAAAGAGTCTCTGAAAGATATTTTTAATATTGCAGTAAATAAGTTTATGTAGAAGTCAAAACTTGGTTCTTAAGTAACTGCATGCTCTTTGAAATAAAAGTAGCATCCTGTGGGATCCAATAGCTGGTGTGTGCATATACCATGAAAAGACTGTGTGAGCACCTCATCGCTGCTGCTCTCCCGCCTTTCTTTATTTTAAGCCTAATAGAAAGCCAGTCGTGGTCTATATGGTCCTCAGGGCAGCTGGAAAGTGTGTTTGTAATGCATTTGATATCTATCACCTCTTTATTGCAGCTTCTTCATGCTTTCATTTTTTTCCTTTGAATTGATGCAGTATTGTTTAATATCTTGAATTTCAAAGTCATATTTTCTGATCATATGTTTTATATGATATACATGCAATAGTTTTATTTTTTAATATTTTTATTTTCAAAGCTATCTTGTTTGCCATGTTATGGTTTCCAATCTGAAATGTTCAGATATAATCTTATATAAGGAATTCTCATAAGTGTTTATACATGCACAGAGTCAAAATCTTCTAGAGATACTTTGAGTGATTCTTGGCCTGTTCAAACCTTCTTGGGTTTTAGGTGACAAATGAAGCAGGTTCCTCTGAATGTAATCCATCTGTTGATTGATGTATTGTGGGGACACATATTTGATATACAGGTCCCTTGCTTTAAAATGCCCTCTGTGAAGATTAGAAATCCTCTTCTTTCTTGACTGGTCGTTATATACAATCCAACCATGGAACAAAACTGCACTTAACTCTCCTGCCTTGCGGCTTCTTTCTGGATGTTCTTTTGTGGCTGTCCTTGGCTGTTATTAATGCTTTCTGGTTATAAGAGAAGCTTGGCTTTGATTCTTGTGGTTAAAACAATAATTGTTTGCTTCAGATTAAGTATACACATAATGAAACTATATGCTTTAAAATTCTTTAAAGCTGTTTCAAAGAAGAAAGTTCCTGAAAAACCCGAGGTTGTGGAAAAAGTGGAGCCTGCACCACTAAAAGGTATCTCACAGGTTGCCTGAGCCACATGCAAGGTCTCACGGTTGTCTCTCCATCTGACTCCATGCCACCCAACTCCATGCTCTCTTTGTGCTGCCTTAGGGTGTTCTTCCAACTCCCCCTCTTTCTCTTAATGATAGGGAAGTAGAATCGTTTCATTCATTTCTTGTACTTTTGTGGCTTTGATGGTCCTAGCTCACGAGTGTTGGTGCTTCCTTTGTCTCCCATCAATTTCATATATCATATGGATGCATACTGTTGATCTGTCTTACATTTCCATATGTCCACTTGCATTTTTTTTTTTTTTAGCTAAATAATAGCAAACTCTACTAGTTAGATGAAATTGATATCAGGAGACATCTTAGGTCAAAATGCTGAACAAGCAAGCTTTGGGGGGTTTGCTTGGACATCAGCATTTTCATCTGTGTGAAAAACATTGCAAATCATATTCTCCTGGCATACTGTTGGACAATCTCTGGGGATTTCCAATGCCTCTGACTTCCTGCCTGCTTTCTTCTCACTAACTTGAGGCAGTCTTGCAGGTGCCCAGAGTTTTAGGGAAATACCATCAGTGTAGGTTGTTTTTTCAAAGCAATTTTTCTTTGGATAGTCATTTCTGTATTTAATTAACCCATAAAGACAAATAAGATCATATAAATCTAAAAAAAATCAGTTAAGAATAAATAATGTCTCTAATTAGTTCAGTGGATGTCAGAGCTCTGTCACAGTAATTGCATAACCCATCCCAGAATTTTAGAATAATCATCCATATGATCTTTTATTTCCTGATTCATAAAATGGAGTTTCTAAATAATTTTGGTTAATTAAACTATAAAAGGATTAAATTTGTAGATTATTAAGGATTAAATTAGTATGTATTAATCCATCATTTCTTTAAGAACAATAGCTACAATAATGTATGACCTTTGAACATCAACATCTTAAAAATAAACTAAAAATGATATGACAAAAAAGTATTAATATACTTTCATTATATGTATTGTATAAGTAAAGAAATGTGTGTTTTGCCATTTTATTATATAGGTTCAATCAATGAAAATAATTTTCCATTAAAACACCAATAATTCACAAATAGTAATGAAGATCAGCATAATTTATCAGAGTTAAAATTTATGAATGTTCACCTGAAAATTTTACTTCAAACATTTAGCATTATCAAACATGATTATTTTAAATCAAATATGCATTTGACTCTTTTATGCTTACATTTTTTGAAGTAAAATTTAAGCAGGATGATCTTCATCACATTAAAAGAAAGTCAATGAACTGCTGAAGAGCACCAAACAGGAAATTTATTAAAAATATCTAAGAAACGCAAATTAATTGTGATTGAACAAAACTGTGCATCAAAAGAATAGCTTCAAAGCGGTTCGGTTCAGTGGTCACTGGGTTCTGATTTGGAATCATCTTCATATTTAAATCCATGTATTATATGAAGTTGGTTCTACAACATGGCATCATTTCTATGCTTAGTGTTCACTGTAGAAACAAGACATGTATAATTCTTTGCTCATTTAAGTTCAAAAAGATTATCGGAATTCCTGAATAATTTAGCTTCCTGACACTGGCTTTGAAATCAGACTCCTATAATTTTTGTTTTATTTTTTTAAAAAGAGAATGTTCAGAAAGGGAAATCCAATCTTTCCTCAATATCAAGGTTCACAGCACATGCTCTGGTTTCCTGTTCCCATCGATGGAATAGATGACACAATGGCAGGAACCTCTGCCTGCATCCTGCAGTGTGTGTCATTCAGGGGACAACAATGCCAATGTGCACAATTAAAACAGCTACAGACTGAAGCAAAGGTGCCATTGAGAACCCTTGCATTTTGATGAAAGATTCGTAAAACCGTTATAGACCAACAGATTCTAAACTCACTAAAATAGATTTGCAGTGTGATTGAACCCTTGAGAGATGGTATAGACATTTGAGGAGGAAAGAACTTCAAGTCTATCATCTGCTTTTGAATTCGGTAAATGTGTGTGAAAACAGAAATGGCTCCTTGACATGCTCTAATTAAACTGGTTTGAGTAGAGTCACATTTTGTTGAAATTCCATTTTTATATGAATTCACACCAAATTTAAACTCATATCCTTTTAAGTGCCTACAGCTGAAAAGAAAGTTCGCAAATTACTTCCTGAACCTAAGCCTCAGCCAAAGGAGGAGGTGGTGCTGAAAAGCGGTACAGTACTTCTCTACCAGATGTCAATTGTCAACAGCTCGAAAAATGGACTCACCTTGAAAGCTCACAAAATACTTCTGCCCTTGATTTTATTTTATTACATTCTCCATCAAAATTTGAATGTAGTTCCACTAAAAATTAAAAGTTATCATTTCTGAATCTTTTTAGAGAGAAGGTAGATATTTTGTGAGCATTCATAGTATTTTGAAATTGATAATGTTAACAGATATAACTAAACTGATAATATTCTAACAACAATGACCATGGGTGTCATTTTTCATAACTAAATCGTGAAATAAAATATACTCAACTTTTAAAATACTGTATACACAACTACTTAAGCCTAAATATATTGAATTTCAGTATGACACAAGATCACCACAACCAATAAATAATACTTTTTATAAAACTAAACATCTTTCCTACTAAATATGAAAAAAATTAGATGCAAAGTACAAAAATAAAATTCTAACCTTCTTTCATATACAGTTATTGATCTCTAAGCTTCATTCTGATTTCTGCACTTAAACTACTCTTAATTCAAGTAGTTGTCAATAAATTGTTTAATTATTAGAATTTGTTGCTACTCAAACAATTTTTTTATTTGAACCAGTTTTGCCCCACAGTTGTCTCTGGGTATAGAATCTAGAGAGATATGAAGAGTTTCTAAGTCTGATATGAATTAACATAACAAATGTTGTTTGGGGGATTGTGGGAAATGAAGGCATTTCTCATGTACATGCTAATCTCTCACTGTGCTAGCTGCATGCCTTTCATTGCCCTTGCTTGCACATCATCTGTGTTTGTTAAGCTTATTCAACATCTTCATTCGCTCATCTTGGTTTACATATAAACCTTTTTGTCTTTTAAGTTCTAAGAAAGAGACCTGAAGAAGAAGAACCTAAAGTAGAACCTAAAAAAGTAGAAAAAGTTAAAAAACCAGAAGGTAGGAATCATTTTCATAAATGATAATTTATGAAATTCTCTTTCATCAAAGTGGACAATTAACAAAAGGTTTATTTTGTAAACGTAATTGAAGTTCAACATCAACATAGTTCATATTTCATCTGTCTGTTTTTTATATGTTCCATTGTCTGCTTTATGTATCAATATTTTACAGTACTTCCCAAATACAAACACTTCTTGGTCTTTTGGCTAGGGACAAGTAGAGCATTTGTTATCAGTATTAATAATTTCCAGAACCATTCATGAATGTCTCTATATCAGTATTATTATTTTTATTTATTATTATTATTATTTTATTGCTTTGCTATATAAGTTCTCTCCATGAGAATGACTGGAATCATCTAGTTGGCCATGGAATAAATTCATGAGAGAGTTTTAGCAGTGCTTCCTAAATCTGGGAATTGACATCTCCCATTTGCCTATTGTCATAGGGAGTTATTACTCAGACTGTGGGAGGTAGGTTTGGTTTACAAGGGGAGAGATATCAGAAGTTGGAACCAAGTAGATAAAAGAATGAAAAAAAAATGGAAATGCAATCGTGAGAAAAAATAGAAACCAGTCTATAAAATACGATTTGCATAAAAACCATCACTAGACTTTTTGAGAATGCCATGAGAGTTTCAGTGAGTTTTTTCTGGTAGCCTGCTTTCTGAGTTAACACTAGACAATGACCTTCTCTCCTTAAAGAGCCACAACCACCTCCAAAAGCTGTTGAAGTTGAAGCTCCTCCAGCGCCTACACCAAAGGAAAGGAAAGTTCCAGAACCAACCAAAGGTATGATTCTCCTGACATGTTCTTGGTTGTCTCTAAGAATGCATCCACATAGCATCCCAGTATCATGATCCTGACCCCCTGACCAGGCACTGCAGGCATCCTGTCTTCCTCACCTTCCTGTGCAATTTGCTAAAAATCACATTCTTGTTAACTAAGTTACTAGGCATAGTAATGAGATAAATAACAACTTCAATCCAATCCAATTCTTGTGATATTTTTGTAATTCTTTGTTGATAACCATATATGTATGATGATCATATATGTATAAATAGTAATATCCTTGTGTATATTAAATTTGCTTAGTTATAGTTCTGACTTTCTGAAAAACTTACAAAGTATTGTGATAACCTGATTATTTCTGTGAATTACTTCTTTAGTTCCTGAAATTAAGCCAACAATACCTCTCCCTGGACCTGAACCAAAGCCAAAGCCTGAGCCAGGTAAACAAGCTTACTCTCAAGGTGAATGGTTTTTTTTAGCTCCACATAAATAACATGTATCAAATGAAAAACAGTAAAAGATACTTTTATATTAAAGTGATGTACATTAAACAACAACATGAAAATCACTGTGCTTCAAATGATTTCTGATATTTCAATATGCTTAGCACTCTTAGAAAAACTAGGTTTTTAGAGATCTCAGCATTATTACATCATCAAAGGCCAATAGGCTACCAAACATAGTTATCCTAGGAGGTGACAAGCAGATGCCTTAATACAGTGGGCATCTTCTCTCCACAGAGGTGAAAACCATGAAAGCTCCGCCCATTGAGCCCACGCCCACTCCCATCGCCGCCCCCGTGACAGCACCTGTGGTTGGAAAGAAAGCAGGTATGGATCCTCTTAACATGTATGGATGGTTTCACACTGGATTAAAGTTAGAACATCCTGTCAAATCCTGGGCTTTATGGTTCAACTCTTACATTTTTTTATCTGATATACTCCACCTAATAAGTCACCCAGCGGATACATGATGTGTCTTGACTGTGCTCTGCAGTCCTGCAAGGCATTTCTTACATATTCTTTTGAGATTAACTAATGGGCGTTTGGTGGTGATGAAACTCTAGGAGACAAACTCTCACAAAACATAAATGGGGAATTCCCGTGGGACAAATCATACCCTTGTGTCCTATAATGACATTTCAAAAACTACTGAATATTGAGATGATAAAAAGTTTCACAAATAAATATTGATGGTTTCACAATTCTGTGGATATATTTGATGAAACTAGACCCAAACTTAACATACTCACTACTGATGTTTGAACTCTTTAATATAATTTAAATTTTCTATAAAATAAACTGGATTCTCTTTATATATTAATATTTATAATCAAGAACATGACTCATCCCAGATGGCTTACTGATAAGTATAAAATGCCAATCTTTTAAATTTCAGAAGCCAAGCCTAAGGATGAGGCTGCCAAGCCAAAAGGTCCCATCAAAGGTGAGTTTCATGTCCCTCAGACCTATGCTAGCATTTTGCCTTGTGAATTCTGAGACGTTACACTCAAGGGGAAATGTTTTCAAATTCTATAGTAATCTTTATTTCTGACATTGCTACTAGTTTTATTCATGTAGGTATTATAAAAAGAACAAACTTTACCATAATGAATTCATTTCTTGATTTTGTATTCGTGTGTGTGTATGTGCATGTGTGTGAATTCTACATTAATCTGGATATTTTATACACAGAAATGAAAGTTGAGAAAATGAAATGTGCCTATTATTCTAGGGCCTTTTCATCTTCATGTCTGAGTTTCCAATTGACAAGTTTTTTTAAATTTATTTATTTGTGTGAATATAGTAGACTTTGCTCTCTTCAGATATACCAGAAGACGGCATTAGATCCCATTATAGATGGTTATAAGCCACCTTATGGTTGCTGGGAATTGAACTCAAGACCTCTGGAAGAGTAGTCAGTGCTCTTAACTGCTGAGCCATCTCTCTAGCCTGATTTTATTTCTCTATTCCTATCTCATCACTTTTACATAGACTTTGTGATGCCTATGGAGATGCCCATTAATCTCCACTTTGCTTTGAATTAGGTGTAGCCAAAAAGACTCCTTCACCAATAGAAGCTGAAAGAAAAAAGCTCAGACCAGGAAGCGGAGGAGAGAAACCTCCAGATGAAGCCCCGTTCACCTACCAACTGAAAGCCGTGCCACTGAAATTCGTGAAAGAAATCAAAGACATCGTTTTGACAGAGGCAGAGTCTGTGGGCTCTTCTGCCATCTTCGAATGTTTGGTCTCCCCATCCACCGCCATTACAACCTGGATGAAGGACGGCAGCAACATCCGTGAAAGCCCAAAGCACAGATTCATTGCAGATGGCAAAGACAGGAAGCTGCATATCATCGATGTTCAGCTTTCTGATGCTGGTGAATACACCTGCGTGCTACGTTTGGGAAATAAAGAAAAGACTTCCACTGCTAAGCTCATCGTAGAAGGTAACTTTCAGTTCTGCACATGATCTATATTAAGCTTTACAAGAGACGACCTCAGTAGCAACATTCATTGAAAACTTTAAAATCTCACTGAAATTCTCCACAGAACTTCCTGTGCGCTTTGTGAAGACACTGGAGGAAGAAGTCACGGTGGTTAAGGGGCAGCCGTTGTACTTGAGCTGTGAGTTGAACAAAGAACGGATGTGGTCTGGAGGAAGGATGGTAAGATCGTGGTAGAGAAACCTGGCAGAATTGTGCCTGGTGTCATTGGCCTGATGCGGGCCCTCACCATCAACGACGCTGATGACACTGATGCCGGAACATACACCGTGACTGTGGAAAATGCCAACAACCTGGAATGTTCTTCCTGTGTAAAAGTAGTAGGTAAGTACATGTGATGCAGAGGGGAGAGGGATGCTTGAGCAGATGAACCTGAGACCAGTGTAGGCAACCAAGTGAGACCTATATCAACAGATACACTACAGTATGTATATTATATGTGTGATATCTATGAATATGTATGTTACATATAATATTAAGAACTATTCTTACTATTGTATATATTCATATATAAATATATACCTATATGTACATATATGTGCATATATACACATATATATACCTATATGTACATATATGTGCATATATACATATACACACATATATACATGTAGTTAGGAAATTTTTTCTTTTTTTGCTAAGGAATTGAATAACTTTCTCAATGTCTGAAGACCAGAAGTCTCATCGATACCTTATCTAAAAGGAGGAATATCAGTATATTGTACATGAATTACATCCAGTCTCATGAATTTTTTTCCTATTTTTGAAATCTCCTAAAGGACTCATTCACTCTCACTTTGTCTCCAACAGAAATCATTAGAGAATGGCTTGTGAAACCTATCCGAGATCAGCACGTGAAGCCCAAGGGGACAGCTGTCTTCACCTGTGACATAGCCAAAGACACGCCAAATGTCAAGTGGTTCAAAGGCTATGATGAGATCCCCTTGGAACCCAACGACAAGACTGAGATATTGAAGGAGGGAAACCATCTCATTCTCAAAGTTAAGAATGCTATGCCAGAAGATATTGACGAATACGCGGTGGAAATTGAAGGGAAAAGATACCCAGCAAAGCTGACGCTTGGAGGTATAAGACTCTTACCTGTTACTCTTCAAGATCAGTTTTATGTGTGCGAAAAGCAAAATAACATGCCAAAAAAAAAATACAAAAATGAAATAGTAGCTGAGCCTACACCCAGGCACACAGAGGTAGCACTAGGCAGACTCAGTAGTTCTGTTTGTTTTTTAAAGTAGTGATTACATGATGTTGGGAGGGAAAAGGAGTGGGTAAGTCAAGAATTGGAGGGGGTGGATTTGATCAAAACATATGCAATATGAAATTCTTACATTAAAAAAAGTGGTGTATGGCTAGATCGTCTAAAGCATTGTGTTGCTTTATCTCTGACTGATACAGAGCGCGAAGTCGAGCTGCTTAAGCCGATAGAAGATGTCACCATTTATGAAAAGGAAAGCGCCAGCTTTGATGCAGAAATCTCAGAGGAAGACATTCCTGGGGAGTGGAAGTTGAAGGGAGAGTTGCTGCGGCCCTCGCCTGTGAGTGTCTCCGTTTGAAGTTACCAGTCATGTACAATCGCTCGTCTCATTTAAGTTTGATATACAGGCTTCATTTAATAACAGTGCCTGTGGATTTCTAAACTCTCAAAGGAGGGAAATCATTTACTGCATTCTTGGTGGACAACTTGGGTAGAATTTGGTGAACTATTCTAATGTCCAAGCTCTGCTTATATGTTTGTTGATGTATTGTGTATTGTTTGACATTTGATAGAAATCAGAAATACTCTCTAGGGAATTCATGTCATGCAAATAGTAATGAAAGTGGCCATTTTGTTTCTTTCAGACTTGTGAAATCAAAGCTGAAGGTGGAAAGCGCTTCTTAACTTTACACAAAGTGAAACTGGACCAAGCTGGCGAAGTCCTCTACCAGGCTTGCAATGCAATCACAACTGCCATTCTGACAGTCAAAGGTCTGGGACTTTAAAACCTTCGGAGTAGGTTCAGCTCCGTTTCCCCTCCCTCTGCACCTGAAACATCTTATTTTTTCTTACTGTTCTTTTCAGAAATCGAGCTTGACTTTGCTGTGCCCCTGAAGGATGTGACTGTCCCAGAGAAGAGACAGGCTCGGTTTGAATGTGTCCTCACCAGAGAGGCCAATGTCATATGGTCTAAAGGGCCTGATATAATCAAAGCATCTGACAAATTTGATATTATTGCTGATGGAAAGAAACACATTCTCGTGATCAATGACTCTCAGTTTGACGACGAAGGAGTCTATACTGCAGAGGTGGAGGGCAAGAAGACATCAGCACAACTATTTGTGACAGGTAACAACCCACGAATGAGCTCTGAATGAGCTCCGTGTGTAGGAACCCATTTTTATTTCCTGATTAATTAAGACAGGACGCCATGCAGTAGTGGCAAATGTCCACTATTACTTCCTAGTGTTACAGAAGATATGCACACACAAAATAAACCACACCTCCCAAGCAAAACATTTAACTTTTAAAATGAAGAATAACCCCATCTCAAAGGAACAACTAAAGAACTCATGAAAGAGCCACATTTACCCCGATACAGTAGACTAGGCTCTTTGTGTAGGCGAACTGTGTCCCTGAATGTGTTACCTGCTTGCCCTGTAGGCATAAGACTGAAGTTCATATCACCTCTGGAAGACCAAACAGTAAAAGAAGGCGAAACAGCAACTTTTGTCTGTGAGCTCTCTCATGAAAAAATGCATGTGGTCTGGTTCAAAAACGATGTCAAGCTGCACACAACCAGGACGGTGCTCATGTCTTCTGAGGGAAAGACTTATAAACTGGAAATAAGGGAGACAACACTGGATGATATCTCCCAGATCAAAGCTCAAGTGAAGAACCTCAGCTCCACAGCCAATCTGAAGGTCTTGGGTAAGTGGGACCAGCTTCCAAATGGGTAGCAATTCTATATGTCCAGCCCTAGAGTATTTGATAGGCGTCAGTCCCTATGTCTTTTTCTGATGATATGATGGGTGTCTCCGGCAGAGGCCGATCCCTACTTCACTGTGAAGTTACACGACAAGACTGGCGTAGAGAAGGATGAGATCATCCTCAAGTGTGAAGTGAGTAAAGATGTGCCGGTCAAATGGTTCAAAGACGGGGAAGAGATCGTGCCTTCGCCCAAACATTCTGTCAAGACTGATGGCCTCCGCCGCATCTTAAAGATCAAGAAGGCAGAGCTTAAAGACAAAGGGGAATATGTGTGTGACTGTGGTACAGACACCACCAAGGCCAACGTCACTGTTGAGGGTGAGTTACCCCCAAATGTAAAACTTTCTATCTCAGAGGCTGCAATGTACTTGGCTCAGTTCCACTCACAAAAGTCTGTATACTTTCAGCTCGACTCATAAAAGTGGAGAAACCCCTGTATGGCGTGGAAGTGTTTGTGGGCGAAACTGCTCGCTTTGAAATTGAACTGTCTGAGCCTGATGTGCATGGCCAGTGGAAGTTAAAGGGAGAGCCTTTGACTGCTTCTCCTGTAAGTGAGCACAGAAGAGCGGATCAGATAGGAGGGTGTTGACTGTTTTTTAGGTCCCCCTTCCCCAATAGTACAGTTCCTTGGTGGCTTGCAGGAAGTCCCATATATGTAAATACTATGTATGCTCTGTCTTCATAGGACTGTGAAATCATCGAGGATGGGAAGAAACATGTCTTGGTTCTTTATAACTGTAAGCTGGACATGACTGGAGAGGTTTCCTTCCAGGCCGCCAACGCTAAATCGGCAGCCAACCTGAAAGTGAAAGGTACACCATACACAGAGGCACCTTTTAGGATTTTCTGTACAAAGTTCCATGCTAAGACCCAGAGCTGATGGGGGTGAAGGCAAGCATGCCCTGATGTGGTCCACTCTGGCTTCTCTTTCAGAACTGCCACTCATTTTCATCACCCCTCTGAGCGATGTCAAAGTCTTTGAGAAAGATGAGGCTAAGTTTGAGTGTGAAGTATCCAGGGAGCCCAAAACATTCCGCTGGCTGAAAGGAACCCAGGAAATCACCGGTGATGACAGATTTGAGCTCATCAAGGATGGCACCAGGCATTCATTGGTGATCAAGTCAGCAGCTTTTGAAGATGAAGCCAAATACATGTTTGAGGCTGAAGATAAACGCACAAGTGGCAAACTGATCATTGAAGGTAGTTTGGTTGTTGTTGCTGTTGTTGTTGTATAGGCTGCCTATAGAATTATGTTTTCTGCATTTAATTTTACATTCCTTTGTTAAATGAGGGAACTAAAGAGTTGGCCTTTCTTTAACAGGAATCCGTCTCAAGTTCCTGACCCCACTCAAAGATGTGACAGCCAAAGAAAGGGAAAATGCTGTGTTTACTGTGGAGCTGTCCCATGACAACATCCCAGTGAGCTGGTTCAAGAACGACCAGCGTCTGCACACCAGCAAGCGGGTCTCCATGCACGACGAAGGGAAAACGCACTCGATCACATTCAAAGATCTGTCTATTGACGACACCTCCCAAATTAGAGTGGAGGCCATGGGATAAGTTCAGAAGCTAAACTCACTGTGCTGGGTAGGCATTTCTTAAGACTGAAATACATTATGCATTCAACAGAAAAGGCTAGAATATGTGTGATGTGAAATAGTCTTCTGAGGGTAATACCGCATGAAAGTGTGCCTGAGAAACCATCACATGCGTTGTCAAGTGTGTGTCTGAAATACATTTACCTGAATCTACATAGAATCGAGGTGCTTATCATTCTCTTAGGCTCACCAAAAATTGTAAAAATCAGATTAAAACTGGCTTGTCATGTAAAATAAGCATGCGTAAATACTTTCTCCTTCCTTTACCAAAATAATCTCAGAGTAGTAACAGGCTTTCAGATTCCTACAGAGAGAGGCAGAAAGAATATAGTAAGTCTCATTATTCTCCTTGATCCTTTCTATAAGAAAAGCTGTTTATGATGTATAATATATAGAGACACTTTTATGGCAAGCTATAGACACTCTCATGGCAAACTGTTGATAGAAGAAAATGATTCAAATCTGAAGCTTAAAGACTTAATAAGAATGGATAAGAACTTGGAATATTGGACACATAACAAAGGAGCATGCACAAAAGCTCAACTGCGTGATATCTTTTAAGTTAAAGTCCAAACATACTACAGATGAGTTTGAATCACGTTAAGTTCTGTATACCTTTCCAACATTTAGAAACTGAAGATAACAAATGATGAACAATTTTTGGTACCATTTTAATGCATACTTGGAACTCTCTGAGATACCAGTAAACCTTCTCAGTGATCCCTAGCTTTTATGGTGTATGATTGTTCTCCACTTAATCTTTACTTGCAGAGGGAGACCCATACTTCACAGGCAAGCTTCAAGATTACACAGGCGTGGAGAAAGATGAAGTGATTCTTCAGTGTGAAATCAGCAAAGCAGATGCACCTGTGAAATGGTTTAAGGATGGGAAGGAAATAAAGCCGTCTAAAAATGTTGTTATTAAGGCGATGGCAAGAAGCGTATGCTGATCCTTAAGAAAGCCTTGAAATCAGATATCGGCCAATATACCTGTGACTGTGGGACAGACCAGACCTCCGGGAAGCTGGACATCGAAGGTGAGGAAATTTCCATGAGTCTCCTTCTAGATGCCATGGGAGTCATTTCTGCCAGAGACTAATGACACATGATGACCCTTCATTTTTCCAGATCGGGAAATTAAACTGGTGCGACCCCTGTACAGTGTGGAGGTGATGGAGACGGAGACAGCCCGCTTTGAAACTGAAATCTCTGAAGATGATATCCATGCCAACTGGAAACTCAAGGGAGAGGCACTGCTCCAAACACCTGTACGGCTATTTCTGAACCTGTCAGCACTTAAGAGGGATAGTGTGAGATGGAAAAAGACAGGCGAAAAGTCAGAGTGCATGCAGGGCATTTAAAACATGGTATCGGGTTCTATGTGGGACCTGTAGAAAAAGGGAGATGTTGGGATCTATGAATGGACTTGGAAGGTCACCTTTGTATTGATTCGTGTCCAGTACACTATATGAATTCTATAATGTTTCTAGTTAAGAAGTACATACCTAAAAGAAGTAGTTTTCCTGACAGTACCCAGTAGCTGTATTTCATGCATAAAGTTGTGTGTATCACATTTACTTATTTGTACCATCCTTTTATATATTATATTTTATACCTATTGGGGAAAAGTCTCAACATTACTCACTGTGAAATATCTTTCTCTTCTTTGGCACAGGAATGTGAAATTAAAGAAGAAGGCAAGATTCATGTCCTTATCTTACACAACTGCCGCCTGGACCAGACTGGAGGTGTAGATTTCCAAGCTGCCAATGTCAAATCTAGTGCCCACCTTCGAGTTAAACGTAAGTAGCAAATGTATGTGATAAAATTTTAACTCCAGATTGGCATTAAAAATGAATACATGTGAAATTAATTGGGGTTAGAAAATGCTACTCTTGTATAAAAACTGGCTTTCTTGTATTTACTTTTTGATCTCCTGATATAAAAGCCCTTTGGATGCTGAAGTCTTGATATTTTTGGTGACTTTGTCATTTGAACAAAAGAACAAATTAAGCAAGTCAGATTTTCCCACTCTAGCAATCCTTTCCTTACGATAAAAATTGAGAATTAAAAATTCTTAAAGACCATTTTCACTCTGACTATCCAACTGTAGCCCATGGAGAAGACCTTTGCTGTGTGGGCATTTTTTGACTCAAGAAGGGAGGCAGAAAAATTAGGCTCCCATTTTTGGAAGGTGCAAAGTGGTTGACGGACACCGACAGGCTGCGGGGCCAAGGACCCCTTGCCTCTCCCAATCAGAGCCTTAGTTATTTTGGAGGTCACATACCTTATGTAGCAAGAGGAACTTGACGCCTGGCAGAGAGACAGATGCAGCACGGATTTCTTGCTGACCTTGTATATCTGAAGAAGGGGCTCCTACAAATACCAGCTCTTTGGCTATCAGCTCTCCCCTTCTCAGCACCACGGGGCCACACATACATGGACGTTAAAGCAGCAGCCAGTCTTGTGGCTCTTTCCTTCTTGAAGAAAACAACCATGGAAATGAAGAACTAAATCGATTTATCCTTGGGGAATTACAGAATGAATAACACAAGACATTTTCTTTCGTCTCGCAAAGCTCGGGTAATTGGTCTGCTGAGGCCTCTAAAGGATGTTACGGTGACCGCAGGGGAAACAGCCACCTTTGACTGCGAGCTCTCCTATGAGGATATCCCAGTGGAATGGTACCTCAAAGGGAAGAAGCTGGAGCCTAATGATAAGGTAAAAAGCAGGCAGGCGCTAGTGTTCTGCCTTTCCCTTGGAGTTGCTTTCCCTGTCCTTTGCTTTGTTCTTTCTAACATTACGTCCATGGTCTTTGAATTTTTCCTTCCTCTAACTTGATTTCTGCTGAAATTGTAATGCAGAGTTTTCAAATTTACGTTAGGTTTAACCTTACGATAATTTTTTTTTTTTTTTTACTAAAATAGAAACAATTTTAAAAACGATCAGGTTATAGTTTTTCTGAGAAAGGATTAAAAGAGGCAGATGTTCAGTAGCCATCAAGGCTAGCTTGTAGGAGTGCTGAAAACCCAGCCTGGAGCAAAGGGACTTTCTAACTGGGCTCCTGGCAATGGTGCTGTTCATTAACTTTTCTGACTCCTTCTGTGCTATCTAGTATTCTGCATATAAGCAGACTAAAAGGAGACTGGAACTCCATTTCAGGCAGTTGATAGAGCCGGAGAGATAACTTCTGAGCAGATTTTCTCTTCTAGCATTTCTCCAGGGCTATTTTTAACACTCAAGTGCTGTGGGCTCTGCAAATTCTGGAATGCAAGGGGACTATTTAAAGTGCAGCTGGCGGAACAGGGGAGAAAGAAGGGTGCCCCGAACCCTGTGTATAAATGATGAGACTCTTGAGAAGTTTCAGTAAACTACTTCAGCTTTTACTAACATTCCTGAGGCTCAATATTCAACCCCAAAGTGAAAACTGAGCCATTTATTCAGATAGACCCAAATATAATTTGCCTAAAATTTACTACAACTTGTCTAAAATTTGCCTACAGTATGTACCTCTGGGGTTCTGTCTAGATCAGGAAATTCAACTTATGCAACCCCTATACAATTAGAGATGATACTCAAATTCGCTTCCATTGTAATTTATCATGTATTTTGAATTCTTAAAATAAAACAAACAAAAATACAGGACATTTCATTGTTTTGTGGCTTTCACATTGCTCTATGTTCTAGAAATAATACTGACCATATGTAAAGCTTCCATACATATCTGATTTTAATACAACCAGAAATCATCGGAAGGGGATTTAGTCTCACAAAGGAAGCTGGAGTACTAGAGGACATTGCCTTCATGTAGATGTTTGAAAACAGGTTTTAAAAATTAGCATTCTACTAAAGAAGTCATAACTCTGTAGCAGTCACATGGGAGGTAAGGGCCATGACCTTTAGTTTCCACTGTTAACTAGAAAAAGGCAGCCGAACTAATTTATACCCCAGAAAACTTCCCACACAACAAAGTCTTTAAATACTGAACCAGGACTGGGTTTATCTCAAGTTTCTTGCTTTTATACATACATCTTTTTTCCTATCCAGTCTAGTATAGTTACTTTCTTATTTGGGAGTCAAACTAGGAGTTCTTTATTAGAAAAGAAAAGAAGAGAAGAGAAAAGAAAGGTGACTCTCCATTCTAATGTAAAAACTCTGCTACTAAAATGTAGACTTAAATGTAGATTCCTAAAAATCTTGCATTTGTTTTACTCAAAAAGGAAAATCTATTGTCACTAAATTCTTCCCTAGAGTTAGAAAGGGTGGGGCCACTGGAGCCAGAGGGCTGCTCACTGTCCCTGTGCATAGGAATGTTAATCCGTCCCTGGACCTCCCAAAATAGGAATCCTTTGTGGAACTTGTTCTTGTATAAATGAAAAGTTACATGTTCACTTATTACATTTTATAGATTTTGTTTAAGTCTGTTAGCACAAACTTGTTCTTGTCAGTTAAATTCAGGCCTTGTATCTATACCATACTCTGTAAAATCTTTAACCTCTCCACCAACAGTCAAATAAAAGAGCATACAGACATGGGTACTGGAAGACAGCATTTTAGAACTAACCTATAATTTTCTTTCACTTTTTTTTTTTCCTTTTGGCCAAGTAAAAACTGCTAAATTCTCAGTGGCTTTTGGTAATTGTAATAGCTTGGTAATGCCTTCTGTATTCCTCTAGTTTGCCCCATTATAAATTAATATTTTAAAGAATAACTGTTCATAATATCATTATATATTCTACCAAAAATATTTGGCATTCATTTTGTTGATTGTTTTATCTGTCTATTGTATTTCCTTTTTTGCTTGCTTTTCATTAGATTAAACTGACTGTATTTTACATAAGCCACTTATTGAAAACCCACTATATTCTTGGCAACACATTCAGTGACAGAGAATATTCTATATATGTCTCAGAATATTCAGGTGGCAAATCAGTGCATTGATAGATATTAAATATTTGTGCATGTGTTAGAAACTGAAGTTCATTTTAAATAGTTATAAGCCAAAGTTCAAAATTCAAAGTGAGACATTTTTTTAAAGTCCCAATTAGACCCTATGTCCTCAGATAAGTAGTAGCTGTGTGTACCTAGGATAAGTCTTAACTACTGTCCCCTAGCTGTGTATTGTTCTTTACTGTTGGTTTAGTGGTTCTCAATATTAAGGACAATATGAATAACTATACCATGTTCTTGTTTGAGGAAAATACTTTCGAGTGAAACTGTATTCCTGATTCTTTCTTCTACCACTAGCAAAATAAATAAAAATAATTTCACCAGAGAACCTGACATAATTCTAAAGTGTTTTAATGGACACTCAAGCAGTGTAAACCCAATCTCAATGAGAGCTTTTGAGGTTCTTAGAGTCCATAACTACACATATGCCAATCTTCTCATTACCTCAAGAATGATTCTACCTTAACAGCACCAATGGTGTCTGATTTTCCTGTTACTAACGCTCAAACACAGGAAACAGGAAGAATCAGTATCGATGACAACAAAATTCAGAAATTGTACAAATTACTTTTATCATGGATCACATTCATTTGCAAACTAAATTCAGTTGCTAAAATAAATGGGAGGAAGAGTTTCAGTTTGTATTTACATAATTGCCTTCCCTTTAGAACATACAATTTACTTATAGTGGCCAATCATTTTATTCTTTTACTTTTAGCTTTCCTATATTTTCTTTCTGCACATAAACCCTGAAGCCAAATAGAAATGCATACATATTTACAATTACATGTATGTTTCACAAGATCAGAAATACAAATAGAAGTTGGTCTGTGCAAGTTCAATGTAAAAGGTCACCTCATACTTGTATAATTAAGAAAGGCTAAAATGTTCCTAAAAGTTTTGATACTATTGGCTGAAGTCACTTTTTAAAAAAATGTATATATATATAATTATAAAACAATGTGGATGGTACTCTTCCATAGTTTACCTAAATGAATTAAGATGCATTCTGGGTGGCAATTTCATTTATGTTACCTGCACTCATTTAAAACACAACTAGGTGGTGACACGTTCAGAAGGAAGAGTTCACACGCTCACCCTGAGAGATGTGAAGCTAGAAGACGCTGGCGAAGTCCAACTCACAGCAAAGGATTTCAAAACTCAGGCCAATCTCTTTGTGAAAGGTAATTAGAAAGCTTATTCCTAGATACACACAATGAAGACAATCACAGATAATGCAACTCTTAATTGGTTTTGTGGGAGAGTACCACAGATCATTAAAATCAAGTATCCAAAAGTCTAATTTTACATTTTTGGCATAATAAAATACAAGTTGTTTTTTTTTTTATCAAGAGGCAGTGGTAGTGCATGCCTTTAATCCCAGCACTCAGGAGGCAGAGGCAGGTGGATCTCTGTGAGTTCAAGGCCAGCCTGGTCTACAGAGTGAGTTCCAGGACATCTAGGGCCACACAGAGAAACCCTGTCTCAGAAAAAAAAAAAAAAAAGAAGGAAAAAAAATATCAAAACTAACATGGGTTTTATGCTTATATATTCTTTCTGTCCTTGTTTTATTATTGTATTTTTTACTAGTTCTAAATACAACTGCTAAAATAATTATTACCAGTCCATTTTATGAATTAGTGTTAGCCATTATATCCTTTATGCTTCATAATTATTTTTCTTTTAAGTTGCAAGAAGTAGAGGATTGCCACAAGTTTGAAACCAACCTGATCTACAGAGTGCGTTTCCAGGAGAGCTAAGGAAAGGGGAAAAAACAAAACAAAACATAGAAAAGTGGTTTTTGTTTTTCCCCTCTGTATATATAAATCAATGACAAAACATCATTGTGTAAGGAAAACATCTAAGTGAAAAATAGCTTTACAAATGAGCAAACCGAGACACAGCCCTGGAGATGCAAGAGTGAATCAGAGAAAGTTCTGGAACTCTTGGAGAAGGGAAACAGCTAATAAGTATGATTCTTTCAGAACCCCCGGTTGAGTTCACTAAACCTCTTGAGGACCAGACGGTCGAAGAGGAGGCCACTGCAGTACTGGAGTGTGAAGTATCCAGAGAAAATGCCAAAGTGAAATGGTTCAAAAATGGGACAGAAATCCTCAAAAGCAAGAAGTATGAAATTGTGGCCGATGGCAGGGTCAGGAAACTCATTATTCATGGTTGTACCCCAGAGGATATCAAAACATACACTTGTGATGCTAAAGATTTTAAGACCTCCTGTAACCTGAACGTTGTCCGTAAGTATTCCTCCAAAGGACTTGGCATTTGCAACTCTTTGTAGCCAAAACAACCAACACACATAATGCATGCCCTTCTTGGCCTAATTGTAATTCTTGGCAACTCACAGTATGGATGCTGACCTAACCTGATACTTCACATGTTTCTTTACAAACTTCCTTGTGCTCTGTCTGGCCTTGGAAAAGATACCAACCACTTTTCACTATACTGCTGCTACTCTTTTTCTGTATGTGGTTACACCCACTGTATGACTATCTTGCTAGAGATGAAAACAGAGTCACAAAGAGAAGTACAGAACCCTGATTCCATTTGGAAGATAAATTTCAGGCCTGGAAAATATCTAAAAAATAAGAATGAAAAGTTGTTTGAATACTTGAGAACAACTGTGCTATGATAACGACCAATCACATAATGCAATCTGAGAGTAAAGATGGATGAGAAGCTGAGTGAGCCCAGGACCTTTAAGTCCTGATTCTTTGAATGAAGAACTCTGTTGGTTTTTTACTATTGATTCTTCTCCTGGTAGAGAGATATCCCCTCTCTTCTCTCAGTATGCCAACTGCTAGCTAGCTCATTTGCTTTGTTTTTTCCTTTGTCCAGGGAAATATTTTTCATGGTTCATTTTGTGCAGTGTTTGTTTGGCTCTGTTGCTTCTCAACTGTTGACAACTAAAACCTAGTGGCTTTGACTGTGCTTCCAGCTTCTTGTACTCTGTCACTCCTTCCATGCTTGGGTGCCTCTACTGTATCATCCTATAGAGGAGTCCCTTGGGGTTCCTTCCCCTTGCCGTCTACTTCCTCTTGGAGAAGGCTCAGCCATGGTGGCTTATCTTCTAGCCTTCTATCTAGCATTGGTCTGAGAGCCTCATTGATCAAGAAGGGCTTGGAAAGGCTTCTTAAGAAGTTCTGAAAGATGGAAGGGCGAGGAGGCGGCTTCTCCATCCTGCACAGCAGCAGACAGATTTCTGGAGATGCATGAACCAACAGATAGAAAAGCCGAATTGTGTCCCATGCAGAACAGTGTTTGTCACACTAGTATATGTCTGACTTGCGTATGAAGTCTTTAAAACTGAGCTAAAAATGAAAAGCTGGATATACGTGGTTCCAATTAGACTTGTGCCTCGCAGCTATACGTACTTTATTGTCTTTGAATTCTACTGGGTTTACAATGATGTTTCTTTCCTTTCTAGTGTTTCCTTTGACAATTATCCTTCAGCTCTGATATAGTACCAAAAGAAAGAAGGCATTTGCTTCAGTAATCTTTCAAAAGAACTGAGATGGGTCCCAATTTGAAAGAACTAAGTTGTTAGCACAGTAAGACATAATTGATGTGAAATAGAAAGAGATCAAGAGCGAAGCATTATTCCCAGTGGAAGCTACAAGGGGTTTCTAAGTCAGTGGCAAGATGGCCACTATCAAGATGGCCACAAGTGGCACATGACTTTGATCCTAGCACCCAGGAAACAGAGGCAGGCAGATCTCTGAGTTCAAGACCAGCCTGGTCTACAGAATGAGTTCCAGGACAGCCAGGGCTACAGAGAGGAAACTCTGTCTTGGAGAAAAAGAAAGAAAGTCACTTTTTCTTATTGTATACCAGAGAAATACTGGGAAAAGTCTGCAGAATCCTCATTTGAATTCCTATATCATTCTTTTCCAGCTCCTCATGTGGAATTCTTAAGACCACTCACAGACCTCCAAGTTAAAGAAAAAGAAACGGCTCGGTTTGAGTGTGAAATTTCCAAAGAAAATGAGAAGGTCTGTAACAACATAAGTGTTAATTAATATTAATAAGTCTGATTATCAGGTTGCTTTGTTTACTTATGGCCAAAATGAAAGAAAAGGAGAAACCAGCTAAGGCTTTCTTTCTGGCTTCCATTTTAGATTAAATTTATGCTAATATTAAAGACAGACTTAATTGTTCTCTTAAGTGCCACTTATTACTGTCACATAAACTCTGGACTCACAAGAGATTTATTATTTTGAGCTACATGGAATTGATGGTTTCTTAGATTAAAAAAGAAAAACAGTAAAATAGCAGTAATTCCGTGTCTTAGCTAAGTAGTTCTGGTTGCCATGAACTATTATTATTGCCAAACAGCGTTTCAGTCCCCATCAGTGGAGATGGTTTGTGTGATATCTAAGGCCCCCTTAGACACAAAACCCCATCATTTGTTTTTCCATAATTGGTAAGAGTATCACAGCAGATAACTTTGTTCTTAATTTTTTATTTTTATTTATATTTTTCTCTGTCTTCCTTTATGTATACTATAATATTTAAGGTCCTCTTTTAAATATACTATAATGTCTTATGATTGATTTTAAAAGGACCCTTGGGATCCTAGTTCATGTCATGGATACCATGTGAAGGAATAACATAAATGCTTAAGAAATCTATTTGTCATAAAATATAGGTTCAGTGGTTTAAAGATGGTGCTGAAATTAAAAAGGGCAAAAAGTATGACATCATTTCTAAGGGAGCAGTACGAATTCTTGTCATCAACAAATGTCTACTGAATGATGAAGCAGAATATTCCTGTGAAGTGAGGACAGCAAGAACTTCTGGCATGCTGACAGTCCTAGGTAAGTGTGTAGGCTTTCTTTGCCTAACCGTACTAGTCAGGAAAACCAACTTCCAGTTTTACTGACTGCATCTGGGTTCTTTTCTGCAGAAGAAGAAGCTGTCTTCACAAAAAATCTTGCCAACCTTGAAGTTAGTGAAGGAGACACTATCAAACTGGTGTGTGAAGTCTCCAAGCCTGGGCAGAAGTGATTTGGTACAAAGGGGATGAGGAGATCATCGAAACAGGAAGATTTGAAATACTTACTGATGGAAGGAAGAGAATCTTGATCATTCAGAATGCACAGCTTGAGGATGCGGGCAGCTACAACTGTCGACTCCCAAGTTCTCGAACAGACAGCAAAGTCAAAGTACACGGTATGAAAATCTCAGTGAAGGACATGTCATTCCTTGCATCCATTTTTGCCATATTAAGATACAAATGTCAATGTTTTCACTGTCTACCAACTTTTTCTTTTCAGAACTTGCTGCTGAATTCATCTCAAAGCCTCAAAACCTTGAAATTCTTGAAGGAGAAAAGGCTGAGTTTGTCTGCACTATCTCAAAGGAAAGCTTTGAAGTTCAGTGGAAGAGGGACGATCAGACACTTGAATCTGGAGATAAATATGACATCATTGCTGATGGCAAAAAGAGAGTCCTAGTTGTAAAGGATGCCACATTACAAGACATGGGTACTTATGTAGTCATGGTTGGGGCTGCCAGAGCTGCGGCTCACCTGACAGTCATTGGTAAGTGTGTCCTTGCATCATTGGAGTCTTGTATCTGTGGTTTTCATCCCACATCATACTACAAAATCTTATTGATTGTTTACAGAAAAACTCAGGATCATAGTTCCTCTTAAGGACACCAAGGTGAAGGAACAACAAGAGGTTGTCTTCAACTGCGAAGTCAATACTGAAGGTGCCAAGGCCAAATGGTTCAGAAATGAGGAAGCCATATTTGATAGTTCGAAATACATCATTCTCCAAAAAGACCTGGTCTACACCCTCAGAATCAGAGATGCACGGTTAGATGACCAAGCTAACTTCAATGTGTCTTTGACGAATCACAGAGGTGAAAATGTTAAAAGCGCAGCCAATCTAATAGTGGAAGGTATGCGATTTACATGCCACTAGAGAATTTTTCCACAGCAATCTATATTATGCAAACAAGTAGATTCAACCTTTTTTCTCTCTATCACCACAGAGGAAGATCTTAGGATTGTTGAACCTCTTAAAGATATTGAAACAATGGAGAAGAAGTCAGTCACATTCTGGTGCAAGGTGAATCGTCTCAATGTGACACTGAAGTGGACCAAAAATGGAGAAGAAGTGGCTTTTGACAACCGTATATCATACCGAATTGATAAATACAAGCACTCTCTAATCATCAAGGACTGTGGCTTCCCAGATGAAGGTGAATACATCGTTACTGCTGGACAAGATAAATCCGTGGCAGAGCTGCTCATCATAGAAGCCCCAACAGAATTCGTGGAGCACCTGGAAGACCAGACGGTCACAGAGTTTGATGATGCTGTCTTCTCCTGCCAGCTCTCCAGAGAGAAAGCAAATGTAAAATGGTACAGAAACGGAAGAGAAATCAAGGAAGGCAAAAAGTATGCAAAAAGTGTCTGCCCTCGCTGTTGTTTTGTGTGCACTTTGACATCAGACATTTGCCTAATATTCATGCTACAAGCTAACTAATCATTCAATCTCTTCTTTAGATACAAATTTGAAAAGGATGGGAGCATACACAGACTCATCATAAAGGACTGCAGGCTGGAGGATGAGTGTGAATATGCTTGTGGTGTAGAGGACCGGAAGTCCCGAGCTAGACTCTTTGTAGAAGGTTAGTATTGGCTTCAAGACTAATTCTAGCTGAAGGGACAAGTTTTTACAATGCTGATAAAAATACAAGCACATATCTGTTTTTATTTTTACATTTTTCTCTCCAGAAATCCCAGTTGAGATTATCAGACCTCCCCAAGACATTCTTGAAGCCCCCGGTGCAGATGTTATCTTCCTGGCTGAGCTCAACAAAGATAAAGTGGAGGTCCAATGGCTTAGAAATAACATGATCGTTGTCCAGGGTGACAAGCACCAGATGATGAGTGAAGGAAAGATACACAGGCTACAGATCTGTGACATTAAGCCACGTGACCAGGGCGAATACAGATTTATTGCCAAAGATAAAGAAGCCAGGGCCAAACTTGAGTTAGCAGGTAAATTGCTTTCTTTTGCTTTGCTGTGTCCTCATCATATCACAAACCTCCATAGATTTCAGATTTTACAATTAAAGCAAAACTTCTGCTTTATCTATCTACAAAGAGGCAGCGGTCAGCAGCATCTTGACATGTCAAACCACTGGGTTATTCCTGGCACATGGCAGCTGCTCATGACTTCATAGAGTCAACGAGAGTCCCTCGCTCTACTGATATACAACTCCTATGGCTCTTTTAAATATGTTCTCATCATGACCTAAGAAACCTGCATAGGTTTCCCCCACAAAACCCCATTGTACACACACACACACAAGCTATCTGATTTATCCTGAACTAAGTATGCAGTACTTTATCAAAGACATATTTTATAAGATAATTTCAACAAGAAAAGCAAGACCTGTTTCAGCAATTCTAGGTCCTCTGTAATTATTTATAACTAAGACTGGAGATTAATGATTGCATGCCATCTTCACCAAACCTCTGTTTCCAAACACTGATCATTTGGAGTAGGAAAAAACTATAATAACTCTCCAACAGAATTCACTGCTATGAAATTATTGTGGTATACTTCCAAAGTTATGATAATGTTTGTTATCAAATCTATAGTAAAAAAAAAAAAAATCTATGCCATAGCATGATTACAGTACATAACTCAAACATGTCTGCATGTTCTCTGTCTCTCTAGCTCCACCTAAAATCAAGACAGCTGATCAAGATCTTGTGGTTGATGCTGGCCAGCCTCTGACAATGGTGGTGCCCTATGATGCCTACCCCAAAGCAGAAGCTGAATGGTTTAAAGAAAACGAACCTCTGTCTACAAAAACGGTTGATACTACAGCTGAACAGACTTCTTTCAGAATCTTAGAAGCCAAGAAGGAAGACAAGGGGAGGTATAAAATCGTGCTTCAGAACAAGCATGGAAAAGCAGAAGGCTTCATCAATTTACAAGTTATTGGTAAGCCACCAAATCACTCAAACTTGATTGATTGACTCCAGCACAAGCTTAAAAACCTAACACCACTAAAAATTCTGTGATGTGCCAATTGCAGATGTTCCTGGGCCCGTTCGTAACTTAGAAGTGACAGAAACATTTGATGGCGAAGTGAGCCTCGCTTGGGAAGAACCACTGACAGACGGTGGGAGCAAAATCATCGGCTATGTTGTTGAAAGGCGTGATATCAAGAGAAAGACCTGGGTTCTGGTCACTGACCGAGCCGACAGCTGTGAGTTCACTGTCACTGGACTACAGAAAGGAGGAGTGGAGTACCTGTTCCGTGTGAGTGCAAGGAACAGAGTTGGCACTGGAGAACCTGTAGAAACTGACAGTCCTGTAGAGGCAAGGAGTAAATATGGTAAGTGTTTAAGTAGATTGCCAACTAGCTTAGCTTTGTTTTTATCCACAACATAACCCAAATCCATGTGTGTTTTTTCTATGGCAACATTCAGATGTTCCAGGCCCTCCTTTGAATGTAACCATCACTGATGTGAATAGATTTGGTGTCTCGTTGACATGGGAGCCACCAGAGTATGATGGAGGTGCTGAAATCACAAACTATGTGATTGAACTGAGAGACAAGACTTCTATCAGATGGGACACTGCCATGACTGTAAGAGCTGAGGACCTGTCAGCAACTGTCACTGACGTGGTTGAAGGACAGGAGTATAGTTTCCGTGTCAGAGCCCAGAACCGAATCGGAGTTGGGAAACCAAGTGCAGCCACACCCTTTGTCAAAGTTGCCGACCCAATAGGTAAGGTCATTTAACAACAACAAAAAGGAAATAAACATTGCATGTGACCCATGAATTAAATCTATTAATTCAAGTAATTCTAATCCAAACAAAAGGTAGAGCATCAAAAAAATTAGAACAAAATTATAAAGGTCAAGACTGTGCCCACATAGTTCATAAACTTGTCTTGATAAGCTCATTACGATCAATGTTTTAATAAATTGCCATCTAATACAATTGTATTGTTTCCTGCCATTTTAGAGAGACCAAGTCCTCCTGTGAACCTAAGTGCCTCAGAACAGACACAGTCATCAGTTCAGCTCACATGGGAGCCTCCTCTGAAAGATGGAGGCAGCCCCATATTGGGCTATATAATTGAAAGACGTGAGGAAGGAAAAGAGAATTGGATTCGTTGCAATATGAAACCTGTCCCTGAACTGACTTACAAGGTAAAGAGTTTGCATCTAAAGAATGTGATTTTTATATATCTATCTATATCTATATCTATATCTATATCTTTATATAGATAGATATATATTTGCTTATATATATTATAATATAATAAATTGTAATATATAACATGTAATATGTTATATTATATATAAAATATTATGTCTAAGTTCATGGTTTTAAAATTTAAATGGGTATGCTATTAACAAATACTAACTTGTAATTCTAGGTCACTGGATTGCAAAAAGGGAACAAATATTTATATAGAGTATCTGCAGAAAATGCAGCTGGTGTTTCAGACCCATCTGAGATCCTTGGTCCTCTCACTGCTGATGATGCCTTTGGTAAGTAGATATTTTACTTTTTAGATTAGGGAATAGCACAGACTTTCTTTGGTGTACCAGGGACATAAATATGGTACTAAAAATTCATTGATTTTTCTTTTTGGTAGTTGAACCAACAATGGACTTGAGTGCATTTAAAGATGGTCTGGAAGTCATAGTCCCCAATCCCATCAAGATCCTGGTCCCAAGCACAGGCTATCCAAGACCAAAAGCAACCTGGACTTTTGGAGATCAAGTACTTGAAGAAGGAGATCGTGTGAAAATGAAGACAATATCAGCCTATGCTGAACTTGTCATTTCTCCAAGTGAGCGAACAGACAAGGGCATTTACACACTCACGTTAGAAAACCCTGTGAAGTCAATTTCTGGAGAAATTGATGTCAATGTAATTGGTAAGGAACTAAATTCTTGCTATCTAATGTGATTTGGTTAAATTAACCCATACTGACTTAAATCATACTGACTTTCACTGTCTTTTTTTTATTAGCTCCTCCAAGTGCACCCAAGGAACTGAAATTTAGTGACGTAACAAAGGATTCTGTACATTTGACTTGGGAACCACCAGATGATGATGGAGGAAGTCCACTAACTGGATATGTTGTTGAAAAGAGAGATATGAGCCGGAAAACATGGACTAAAGTGAGTGTCGCTTACTAACACAGCAACTTTAGAGTCCCAGGAGGAGGCTGGGAGGCCATACAGACCGGGCCATGTGTCACAAAAAGTATCAAAACCTTTTTAACATATTGATACTATTGCTTCCTTGGGTAATTTAACCTGCATTTGGCATATTTGCTCCCTTTTGTCCTCAGCTTGGCTTATTGAATACATAAAAGAAAGCCTACCTACATACCTGCTATCTAAGGAGTTCCCCAAATGCATGTTCTGAGCTGTAAGCATTTCAAAGGAGGCATTCATTGTCCTTGTGGTCATGTGTTTACTCACTGCACTGGATTTACCTTAGTTGATTGATCTGCCACTGTTTTCTCCATTTATGCTTGTTTCAAAGCTACAATCTATACATTTTATAGTCCTAGAAATAGAATGTATATGCTTGTACATGCTAGACAGCAACTGTACTACTGAGGTCACCCCTAGCCCATTATTAGTCTCATTTAAAATTAAATTTCTAATAAATAAACTACCATCTTTTTAATGCACACAAGCTATGAATCGATTTCTCATTGTATTGAGAATACTATTATAGTCTCAATATTATTATAATCCACCTTGACATTTTTCCCTAATATAAAATTATTATGAAAATAACACTAAGTTTTCATGCAAAACAACTTTAGAGTAAGCAGAATGTAGTGGCACATGCTTGTAGACTCTGAGGCAGGACTGAATTTAGAGCCAACCTGGATTATACAGTAGATGTAGACTCTAGGCCAGCCTGGGCTACATAGAAAATCTCAGTTTCTTAAAAACAAATAGTTTGTATCTGTACTCATGGTAAGAAATAATATTTTTGTCTTGAGAAAATACTCAAGGAAGATAATCAGTGAACTATTTCTTTGTCCCCAGGTTATGGACTTTGTTACTGATCTAGAATTCACAGTTCCTGATCTTGTTCAAGGAAAGGAATATCTATTCAAAGTCTGTGCTCGAAACAAGTGTGGTCCTGGAGCGCCTGCATATACTGATGAACCTGTGAATATGTCTGCTCCTGCAAGTAAGTGCATGTCCTATGGGTTGATGCCTGATCTGATTTTAAACCCAGAGTTGAAGTTCGGGGAAAGGTTGGTAACATGGAGGTAACTTGGAGCAGCCTGTCTAAGATTAACTCCCTCTTTTAAATATTACAGCGGTACCTGACCCACCAGAGAATGTTAAATGGAGAGACAGGACTGCCAACAGCATCTTCCTAACATGGGATCCTCCTAAAAATGATGGTGGCTCACGCATCAAAGGATATATAGTTGAAAAATGTCCACGTGGTTCTGATAAATGGGTTGCCTGTGGAGAACCTGTTCCAGATACAAAGTAGGTGTTTAGTTGTTTTTTTAATTAAATTTTTTTTTTAAAAAAATTTAAATCGAATTATTCTGATTTCTACCCAGTAGAATGGGTTTTACCTGAGCAATGTTAACTGTTAATTTTCCTCACCAACAATTCCCCTAGTATAGCTGTCTGCTTTTATAAAGTTCAGCTGAGCATAGTCTTGTTCAAGGTTTTCATTAGTTATAATAATAAAAAGGCCAGAAAAGAGCCAAGCACAGCTTAGTCCTGAAAACCTGACTGGGGCAGCCCAGGAATGAAGAAATGGAAGACACAACAGATAGACATAGAAAAGCTGTGGTCCGAGGGGTGTGCTCTCTGTAAGGAAGGCATCTTCTGTGAGGTCAGCAAACTCAGCAGGTTTATTATGTACAGCAAAAAGAGAAGGGGTTAGACATCTCAGTGGGAGGTCTTAGTAGGAGAGATGTAAACACCTAGGAGGAAGATGCCCAGGTTGATAGTTTGTATGCATCAGTCTTACCTGAAGGTCAACTCTCTTGTCAACAACAGCACTTAGGCCAGAAGAAGGCTTGGCCATTTCCATGGCCCTGAGGACATGGTTGTGCTTCTTTCAAGAACACAATTCTTCAGGACTTCATCCATTCCTGACATCCTGACACATTCAGTGCTTCCTCCACTCCCCACAGCCCAGATATTTGAAAAGCTACTACTATGTTAGTGGTGTAAATTTTAGAAAAATAACTACTATATATGATATATATTTTCACACATATATTACACACATATGTATCACTATAAACATAATAGATTATCTACCTGGCAATAAAACCCCTGTGTTTATTTTGTTTTTTGGTTTTTTTTTGACAGAATGGAAGTGACAGGTCTTGAGGAAGGCAAATGGTATGCCTATCGCGTGAAGGCCTTGAACAGGCAAGGTGCTAGCAAGCCAAGCAAACCTACTGAAGAAATCCAGGCAGTGGACACACAGGGTATTTATCATTCCTTCTTGCTTGTCCATCAGGCCTCTGACCTTGTCTACTTGAATTTGCTAACAGCTTAAATAATCTTTTCCAATTCAGAGGCTCCTGAGATCTTCCTTGATGTGAAGCTCCTGGCTGGTATCACTGTGAAAGCTGGAACAAAGATCGAACTTCCGGCCACTGTGACTGGAAAACCAGAACCTAAAATAACTTGGACAAAGGCTGATACCCTTCTGAGGCCAGACCAAAGAATCACCATTGAAAACGTTCCTAAGAAGTCCACAGTGACAATCACAGACAGTAAGAGAAGTGACACAGGCACATACATCATAGAAGCTGTGAACGTCTGCGGGCGGGCCACTGCCGTGGTGGAAGTGAATGTCTTAGGTAAGGGAAGCTCTTGTTTTTATGACGATCCAATTCACTGTGGCTACTTTCTGGAACAAAACACAGGTTAAAACATGTTTTTCCATGTACTATCACCCACAGATAAACCCGGACCACCAGCTGCCTTTGACATCACAGATGTAACCAATGAGTCGTGTCTTCTGACCTGGAACCCACCAAGAGACGACGGTGGGTCTAAGATCACAAACTATGTTGTGGAGAGAAAAGCTACAGACAGTGACGTGTGGCATAAGCTCTCATCAACTGTTAAGGACACAAACTTCAAGGCAACCAAATTAACACCCAACAAAGAGTACATCTTCAGAGTTGCTGCAGAAAACATGTATGGGGTCGGTGAGCCAGTTCAGGCTACTCCAATAATAGCCAAGTATCAGTTTGGTAAGATTCTCATTCTGCTAAGAAAACATAAAGGATTCTATGCTGACCTTGCATTTAGGTGTTAAGTACAGAACGTATGACTTTTTATATCTTTATTCTGTCTATAGATCCACCCGGACCTCCAACTCGCCTAGAACCTTCTGATATCACTAAAGATGCAGTGACGCTCACATGGTGTGAGCCAGATGATGACGGTGGCAGCCCTATCACTGGATACTGGGTTGAAAGATTAGATCCTGACACTGATAAATGGGTCCGATGCAACAAGATGCCAGTGAAGGACACGACATACAGGTAAGTTCCCCCCCACATCTCCAACCTCTCCATCATGTATTAAAACATCAGTATACTTAATTGTTGGCATTCTAGTACTCCTTTTGATCATGTATGATTACACATTAAGAGATTTTAATCACTTTTACTGCCAGTTGTCACATGATTTTTAAATGACATGAAGCTCGTCCAATGGCACATATCTGTTATCTATAAAATATTACCTAGTTATAGACAATTACAGATCTAATTAAGATGATATATTTGTGTCTAATATAAAGAATGTGACAATTAAAACTATTTTAAACTTATGTTAAAGTACTCACAGTAAAATTTATAAATTTATTCTCACTGTTTAAATAAATTAGCCTCTTCTGTACATAGTATATATAGTTACTACTTCTTACCATGATGTTACCTTGTCCCTGAACCAGGGTAAAAGGTCTCACCAACAAGAAAAAGTACAGATTCCGCGTGCTTGCTGAAAATTTGGCAGGACCAGGAAAACCAAGTAGATCAACTGAACCAATCTTAATAAAGGATCCCATAGGTATATTATTTATATGATTCTCTGTGGTTACTTTGAGGCATATATTAACTCTCTTTGGACAAAATAAATAATGATGTCATTGGCTTGCAGATCCTCCATGGCCCCCTGGAAAACCAACTGTGAAGGATATAGGCAAAACCTCATTAGTATTGAACTGGACCAAGCCAGAACACGATGGAGGGGCAAAGATTGAGTCTTACGTCATTGAGATGCTAAAGACCGGAACAGATGAGTGGGTCAGAGTGGCTGAGGGAGTTCCGACCACTGAGCATTTGCTCAAAGGGCTAATGGAAGGCCAGGAATACTCATTCCGAGTGAGAGCAGTGAACAAGGCTGGAGAGAGCGAGCCCAGTGAGCCAGCGACCCTGTGCTTTGCCGGGAGAAACTATGTAAGTCCCTCTTACGTTCTGAGAGTTACAGTCTAAGGGAAAATATAAACCGCACTATTGTTATTTCCATTTTTTGCCTTATTGTTTTGTTGCAACTATGAAAAGAATATTTGGTGAGGACTAAAATTGGAAAATTTTTCCTTTTTTTTTTTTTTTCTCAGATCCTCCATCACCACCTCGCTGGCTTGAAGTGATAAATATCACAAAAAATACAGCTGACCTAAAATGGACAGTTCCGGAGAAAGACGGAGGGTCACCCATCACCAACTACATTGTGGAAAAGAGAGATGTGAGGCGGAAAGGCTGGCAAACAGTGGACACCACTGTCAAGGACACCAAGTGCACAGTAACCCCATTGACAGAGGGGTCTCTGTATGTGTTCCGAGTTGCTGCAGAAAATGCCATAGGGCAAAGTGACTACACAGAAATTGAAGATTCCGTCCTGGCCAAAGACACCTTCAGTATGCGCTACACTCAGTCTTTGCAACAGCATTTGCAGTATGTTCTTAATTTTCTCTCAGCTTCCTCTAATCATTGAATATTTTGCTTTTAGCCACCCCTGGACCACCCTATGCCCTGACAGTGGTTGATGTGACAAAGCGACATGTTGACCTAAAGTGGGAGCCACCTAAAAACGATGGCGGAAGACCAATACAGAGGTAGAACTTCAGGAGTTTTTATTTAAAACACACACACACACACACACACACCAAACAGTCAAACATAGCTGGACATTATCCACTTCTGTTTTTCTCAATGCTAAATGGAATGCTTTGTTCTTGTAACAGATACATCATTGAGAAGAAAGAAAAATTAGGTACCCGTTGGGTAAAAGCTGGGAAGACCTCAGGCCCTGACTGTAACTTCAGAGTAACTGATGTCATCGAAGGAACAGAAGTCCAGTTTCAAGTTCGGGCAGAAAATGAAGCAGGAGTTGGTCACCCAAGTGAGCCCACAGAAATTCTGTCAATTGAAGACCCAACAAGTAAGTCATACTGATTATTCAAAGGAAATTATCTAAGGACCTGATGAGGATGAGGCTGTGGTATAAATGCCTTGCTGTCTTCCCAGGTCCTCCCTCACCTCCGCTTGATCTGCATGTGACTGATGCTGGGAGAAAACACATTGCCATTGCTTGGAAACCACCAGAGAAAAATGGCGGAAGTCCTATCATAGGCTACCATGTTGAAATGTGTCCAGTAGGCACCGAGAAATGGATGCGAGTTAATTCTCGCCCAATAAAAGATCTGAAGTTCAAAGTTGAAGAGGGTATTGTTCCAGACAAAGAATATGTTCTGAGAGTGAGAGCTGTCAACGCCATTGGTGTCAGTGACCCATCTGAAATCTCTGAAAATGTGGTCGCCAAAGACCCAGACTGTAAGAATTCAGTGTCTGTTAACAGTTAATCAGATGCACTTTCTTCCTCATCATTGCATTTTGACATATTTCCCGCATCTCTTGGTGTTTTGTAGGTAAACCAACCATTGATCTAGAGACTCACGACATTGTTGTTATCGAAGGAGAAAAGCTAAGTATCCCTGTGCCCTTCAGGGCTGTCCCAGTGCCAACTGTGAGCTGGCATAAAGATGGCAAAGAAGTTAAAGCCAGTGACAGATTGACAATGAAGAACGACCACATCTCTGCACACCTTGAAGTTCCAAGAGTGTCCATGCAGATGCTGGTGTTTATACCATCACTCTGGAGAATAAGCTTGGCTCAGCAACTGCTTCAATCAATGTCAAAGTCATAGGTAACAATTTTGTAATAAAACATGAGACATTCTTCATATATTCCAGAAATTGTAATAGCCAACTTTGTGATGGCCTGTACAAATAGCTTCAAGAAATTGCATTTGTAAATTGAGCACTCCCTCAGGATACTTATTTCCATTTGAAAAGTAATTTTGAAAAGATTAAATTGATAATTAAAGTATGATTAGACTAATTTACTTGTTTTAATTATTTGCATATAAAACACTAATTAAAATAAAATATCTAGCATACCCAAAGAATATTTCAATGATCAATATTTCTTTCTGAATTATATAAATTCAGTTTTCCATATTCGTCTCCTTCAGGAATAATAATTTTTTTTCTGTCCTTTACTACCATCTCTGGTAGTAGCTGGAAATTAATGGGGCAATTTTGCTTAACACAAAGACTTGAAAGCTGAGTCTTCTAATTAATGGATGAGGGACAAGGATGCTAAATACATTTTGTTCAGAGTGATGGTAGCACAGAAAAGATTACACTGTTCAAAATGTATATAGCCAAGTCCACTATTAAAATGATAATTTTCAAACATATGATAGTAATTATCAATTTTATGTGTAACAGGTCTACCTGGTCCATGCAAAGATATTAAAGCAAGTGACATAACCAAGTGTTCTTGTAAGTTAACATGGGAGCCTCCAGAGTTTGATGGTGGAAGCCCAATTCTTCATTATGTATTGGAACGGAGAGAAGCAGGGAGGAGGACATATATACCAGTCATGTCTGGTGAGAACAAACTGTCTTGGACTGTAAAAGATCTCATACCAAATGGTGAATACTTCTTCCGAGTAAAAGCAGTCAACAAGATTGGCGGAGGTGAATACATTGAACTCAAGAATCCTGTCATTGCTCAAGATCCAAAACGTAAGTTAGAACATATGATGAGTATAAAGGAATATACCATAGTTATTGCATTTGCTTTTAGAAGATTGCTTTTCTAACAGTAATATGTATTTTTCTTTGTTCACCAGAACCTCCTGATCCACCTGTAGATGTTGAGGTTCATAATCCTACAGCTAAGGCAATGACTATCACATGGAAGCCACCCTTGTATGATGGAGGAAGCAAGATAATGGGTTACATCATAGAAAAGATTGCTAAGGGTGAAGATAGATGGAAGAGATGCAATGAACATCTGGTCCCTGTCCTGACCTACACAGCAAAAGGACTCGAGGAAGGGAAAGAGTACCAATTCCGTGTGCGAGCAGAAAACGCTGCTGGTATTGGTGAACCTTCCCGGGCCACTCCCCCAACCAAAGCTGTTGATCCTATTGGTATGTTTTCTTGATTGGGGTGCTACATTCATTCTCTTTGTAAAATAAATGAGGATCATGCTTTGTCAAGAATTAAAAACAATTCTGGCTTTTAATTATTACAGATGCCCCAAAAGTCATCCTTAGGACAAGCCTGGAAGTAAAGCGGGGTGATGAAATAGCACTTGATGCAACCATTTCTGGCTCACCATACCCAACAATCACCTGGATAAAAGATGAAAACGTCATTGTACCAGAGGAAATTAAGAAGCGAGCAGCACCCCTAGTTAGGAGGAAGAAGGGCGAGGCTGAGGAGGAGGAGCCATTTTTCCTACCTCTGACAGAGCGTTTGAGCATCAACAATAGCAAACAGGGAGAGTCTCAGCTCCGTGTCCGTGATTCTCTGCGGCCTGACCATGGCCAGTATATGATCAAGGTTGAGAACGATCACGGGGTTGCCAAAGCTCCTTGTACCGTCAGTGTGTTAGGTGAGTAGTTAAACGTATACTTTCCAATAGAAAACAGGAAATCTATGTTAAGAAAAGTTTTAGCAGGGCATAAAAGTAGGAGTGTGGAAACCCATTAAAAGAAACAGCTTCAGCAAATAATTTTCAGGTACATTTTTCCACCTAAGCAGACCCTATTGAAAAAAGATCAACTGACCTTGTTATTTTTTTTAGCTAATGTAATAGAAAGAAAGAAAGATTTGGAAAAACTAGAAATTGTATCAAAGACCATACTCACATTTATATTTTCCATAGCTACCAGTTCTATACAAAATTGTAATCGTGTTCTCCTTTGATATATTAGATACACCGGGACCGCCAGTTAACTTTGTATTTGAGGATATTAGAAAGGACTCTGTCCTCTGTAAATGGGAACCACCCCTTGATGATGGTGGCAGTGAAATCATTAACTATACCTTGGAAAAGAAAGACAAGACCAAACCCGACTCAGAATGGATTGTTATCACTTCAACACTCAGAAACTGCAAATATTCAGTAACAAAACTGATTGAAGGAAAAGAGTACCTCTTCCGTGTGAGAGCTGAAAATAGGTTTGGACCTGGCCACCATGTGTTTCAAAGCCGCTTTTAGCTAAAGATCCATTTGGTAAGGTTCCTTTAGCATCATAAATTGACCTTTTTCACCATGTTCTTTAATGTACAACGTTATCAGGATTTTGTGAAGCTGTCATATAATAGAATTCAAATTCTTTTTTTTTTTTTCTATCAGAACCACCTGATGCACCAGATAAACCCATTGTGGAAGATGTCACCAGCAACAGTATGCTAGTGAAATGGAATGAACCGAAAGACAATGGTAGCCCCATCGTGGGTTACTGGCTTGAAAAGCGTGAGGTCAATAGTACACACTGGTCTCGTGTCAACAAAACCCTTATCAGCTCTTTGAAAACCAAAGTCGATGGCTTACTAGAAGGACTCACCTATGTCTTCAGAGTCTGTGCTGAAAACGCTGCTGGACCTGGAAAATTCAGCCCACCTTCCGATCCTAAAACAGGCTCGTGATCCAATCTGTAAGTACACTCCTTAAGAAGATAGCATGGGGGAATAGTCCACTCCGCATTTGGAAAGCAAATGTGAATCTGACCTGTGAATTCTGCATTCATCCTAGCTCCTCCTGGGCCACCTATCCCGAGAGTTGCTGATACAAGCTCTACGACCATTGAGCTGGAGTGGGAACCTCCAGCTTTCAATGGTGGCGGGGAAATTATGGGCTACTTTGTCGATAAGCAGCTGGTTGGCACAAATGAGTGGTCACGCTGCACAGAGAAGATGATCAAAGTCCGTCAGTTCACGTCAAAGAAATCCGAGAGGGTGCTGACTACAAACTTAGAGTGAGTGCTGTCAATGCGGCAGGCGAAGGACCGCCTGGAGAAACAGAACCTGTCACTGTGGCTGAACCACAAGGTACTTCACGTTTTTTCTAGGGGGGAACAATGAGTATTTTCCCCCTATGTGGGACTATATTTTCTTCTTCCTTGTGCTAACATACAGTTGTTCTCCTTCAACAGAGCCTCCAACTGTGGAACTTGATGTTTCTGTCAAGAACGGAATACAAATCATGGCTGGGAAGACTCTCAGAATCCCAGCAGTGGTGACTGGCCGTCCTGTGCCCACAAAAGTGTGGACCATCGAAGAAGGGGAGCTGGATAAAGAACGTGTTATAATAGAGAATGTCGGAACCAAATCTGAACTAATCATCAAGAACGCATTGAGAAAAGACCATGGCAGATATTTGATCACGGCAACGAACAGCTGTGGTTCCAAATTTGCTGCAGTCCGAGTTGAAGTGTTCGGTAAGGAATGGTTTGTGGATTTTACAGGATTTTTTTCTCTACATGATGTGATCTTGCTACACTTAATGTTGTTTTGTTTTGTTTACTGTTTTATTTTCCAGATGTCCCTGGCCCAGTTCTTGACCTCAAACCGGTTGTAACAAACAGAAAGATGTGTCTGCTTAATTGGTCCGATCCGGCAGATGATGGTGGAAGTGACATCACAGGGTTTATAATAGAGAGAAAAGATGCCAAGATGCACACTTGGAGACAGGCCATTGAGACTGAGAGATCCAAATGCGACATCACAGGCCTTATAGAGGGACAAGAATACAAGTTCCGTGTCATTGCCAAGAACAAGTTTGGCTGTGGGCCTCCTGTTGAAATAGGACCAATTCTTGCAGTTGATCCACTAGGTAAGAAAAGACTCCCACTGGATTTACTAAATATTCTACTTATAGATATGCCAAGTATTTGCTGAGACTTATGTCTCTAAACACCCAATAGACTCAAGATCATAGACTAGGAAGAAGGCAATAAAGTCATGTATCTCCTAGCATTTTAAAGATACAATATTTGCTAAATTTCCATGTATTTTTGCTTTATGTATATAAATTATGTAGAGTTTTCTGTGCCAAAAATTTTGGATCTACCAAGTCTTGTTAATAAGACTTACAAATAATTTAAAATCATTCAATCTTTCCATTCTTATATACTAGGGAAAATTAAATGTAACAATCTAGTAGTTTTACAGAATTTAATTTGCTGCTTTTCTAATATAAACCTATGTTTATATATCTAATATATTTATATGTCTAATATAAACATACATATGACTATATATAATTATATATTTATTTAATTATATATATAATTAATTGCCATAGGATAAATTGCTTAGTTTTACTACACTTCTAAGAAGTCTCCACAGTCAAAGGATAGGAAGACCCAATCTGAAAGAGCCACCAAAGAAGAGAAAACAAAGTCCATTAATTTCAGGTTATGATGGAAGCCTCAGAATAGAACTGGGATTCCCTGGCTTCTAGCTGCAATAGCAATCATCTAGGATGGGACAGGTCTAGTTACACCAGCCAGAACCATTTCTTAAAGACACAAAACATTTCATAAATGATCTTTCCAGTTATGACTCAAAGGGTGTTCAGTAACCACATCTACTGTCTGGTCACTTTGCTCTCTGCTGGCATTGAAAGCAGATCTTCACATATCTATTTTCCCAATTTTGTAGGATTAGAAGTTTGTAAGTATCATAGGGAAACAAGATAAAATACTAAATACAAAGCACACATACACATATTCTTGATTTATTTTTAATTAATGATTTTGATGGGGCATTCACCAGGAATAAAATACCATTAGTGAGATTGGCTATCATTGTTGTGACTGGTGTGCTTGAAAATGCCAATTAATCTATTTTTTCACACAAATAGAAGTGAAATGCTATTCTTATGCAAATACTTATTTCATGCGCACCATTTTCAATTGTTTCTGCTTTAAGGCCCTCCAACATCTCCTGAAAGGCTCACATACACAGAAAGAACCAAATCCAGTATCACACTTGACTGGAAAGAGCCCCGCAGCGATGGTGGCAGTCCCATCCAAGGATATATCATTGAAAAACGCCGTCATGACAAACCTGACTTTGAAAGAGTTAACAAGCGACTCTGCCCAACCACATCATTCCTGGTTGAAAATCTTGATGAACACCAAATGTATGAGTTCCGTGTCAAAGCCGTCAACGACATTGGTGAAAGCGAACCATCTCTGCCTCTTAACGTGGTCATACAGGATGATGAAGGTATGAATTCTATATTTAATGTTAATGTACTTTATGGTGACTTGAGGGAACATCCTTAAGACTTTTTCACTCTTTACTTCTTTTGGCAGTTCCTCCCACTATTAAGTTGCGCCTGGCTGTTCGAGGAGATACTATCAAAGTTAAGGCAGGAGAGCCAGTTAACATCCCTGCAGATGTGACTGGACTCCCCATGCCTAAGATTGAGTGGTCCAAGAATGAAAAGGTGATTGAGAAACCCACTGATGCACTAAATATAACCAAAGAAGAAGTCTCCCGAAGTGAGGCAAAGACTGAGCTTAGCATCCCCAAAGCAGTCCGAGAGGACAAGGGCACTTACACAATCACAGCTTCCAATCGTCTTGGCTCCGTATTCCGCAATGTTCACGTGGAGGTGTATGGTAAGTGACGTGCCTCCCGTGTGGGAAAGAAAGCCACTTCCTGTTTATGAATGATGTCTCAGTCCTGTCTGCTGTTCCTTCCTAGATCGTCCATCTCCACCCAGAAACCTTGCTGTTACTGACATCAAAGCTGAGTCTTGCTATCTGACATGGGACGCCCCTCTAGACAATGGAGGCAGTGAAATTACCCATTACATCATTGACAAACGTGATGCCAGCAGGAAGAAATCTGAATGGGAAGAAGTCACTAACACTGCTGTTGAGAGAAGATATGGGGTAAATGTTTCCAAACTTATGCACACTATGTGATACCATTTTTAATATGACTTTAGTATTATTAAACTCAAAATCCTATACAAGCAGTAGTTATTTGTTAGTTTTGGCATTTATCATTGTGCACATAAGGGCTCTTATCACATTAGTTTGGCATTTATCACTGTGCACACAAAGCCACTTATCACATACAACCTACTACTCTCTCTTACTTGAACTCCACCAGAAACTATAAATACCGATGTCTTGTTTTTAAAGGGTTTTTCTTTTCTTCTGTCTTTACTATGATTTAAGTTTATGTGTTTATTTCTTATGGTGATCCAGCCCCAAATAAAATGAGGTTTAAAATAAGTAAAGCATCAGCCCAAGCATATTTGTTCTGATTTCTTTACTCACCTAAATTTCTAGATCTGGAAGCTCATCCCCAATGGTCAGTATGAGTTCCGAGTGAGGGCAGTGAATAAATATGGAACCAGCGATGAATGCAAATCAGATAAAGTTGTCATTCAAGATCCCTACCGCCTCCCTGGACCTCCTGGAAAACCAAAAGTCTTAGAACGTACCAAAGGATCTATGCTTGTGAGCTGGACTCCTCCTCTGGACAACGGAGGGTCTCCAATTACGGGCTACTGGCTAGAGAAGAGAGAGGAAGGCGGTGCCTACTGGTCACGTGTTAGCCGAGCACCAATAACCAAAGTAGGACTTAAGGGTGTGGAATTCAATGTTCCACGTTTGATTGAAGGTGTGAAATATCAATTTAGAGCCATGGCAATAAATGCTGCAGGAATCGGCCCTCCAGTGAACCATCAGACCCAGCTGTTGCAGGAGATCCCATATGTAAGTATGCTTTATTTCTAGGACCATTTCTAATAACTAAAGTTACTAAGTAGGTCACTGGTAAATCTCTCATATTTTATTAGAATAGTTCATAGTGAAATATGTATACATATACACACATACATAAAATAGTTTTTAAATTCTTAGATTAAAGTTAGTGGATTTTTTAAAACCACAACAATAAACACATGCACTATAAGCTAACAATTCAAAACTCTATGTCATTAGCTACTATGAAAATTGTTTTCCCCATTAAATAGATTCTCTTGTAAAAAGTCAATAAAAAAGTAAAATGTTAAGTATTTGTTGACAAAGACATCACATTCTCAGAATATCTGAGATCAAATAATGAAAAAATTTTACTGGATCATATATGAGCAGATTGCCTCAGAAATTAAAATACAGTGATTTTTATAACAGTGCATTTTGTAAACAATATGGATTCTTTGAAGAAAAAGTTGAACTGTTTCTTTCAGAGATTTAAGACACTTTCATGTCATTGAGAGCAAATATATCATAAGGTAGTCACATTATCATTTAACAAATGAGTTTGGAACATGGACTGAGCTAACCACAAGAAGGGGGAAAGATTTAAGCCAAACAGGCAACTGGGATAAAAGAGCTTCATTCATTGTTAGGCTCCATCAGAAAAGTGTTCTGATGTGATAAGCAGAAACATTGATGCCTGAAGTGCATTGAGATTAGTTTATATGCGAAGGTTTTTCACACTAGTGATGAAAGTATTTTTTATTTTCATATTGTAGAAAGTAAAAATTTCAGTTCTAGATCACTTTTCAAAGTAAAATATACTGTTGAATCTTTTCAGTAGGATTTCAGACATGAAATAGCTCTTCATCAATGCTGTGTTCACAGACTAAAGATCTAGCCAGAGATGACTAGCAATCCTCTCCCCAGGGATTCATTTGCTTTCTGTTTCTGTATTAACACTAAAAGAAAATATACTCTCTTGTTTGTTATACTTGTCCAGCACTTCAGTTTTAATATTATAATAGACTACAATAAATGTCTTATATAGTGAATATCTTATGATATATATAAAAATAGCATTCCATTGCTTCAAAATGTGATGTCTGTTTATTTGTTCCTTATTAGACCCCCCTGGGCCACCTTCTTGCCCAGAGGTTAAAGATAAAACAAAATCAAGCATCTCACTAGCATGGAAACCTCCAGCCAAAGATGGTGGCAGCCCAATCAAAGGCTACATTGTAGAAATGCAAGAGGAAGGTACCACAGATTGGAAACCAGTCAATGAGCCTGATAAACTTCTCACTGCCTGTGAATGTGTGGTGCCTAATCTGAAAGAACTCAGGAAGTACAGGTTCAGGGTGAAAGCCGTCAATGAAGCTGGAGAGTCTGAACCAAGTGACACGACTGGAGAGATTCCTGCCACTGATATCCAAGGTACTCATTCAGCGTATGTGGTCACCTTTGGATGATACTGGGAAATCAGTATGCTGGGTATGTATCAGTTACCTCTCTAAGAAATGTTAGCTGACTGCTCTCCTGTTACCTGGGATATTCCAGAAGTTCCAGAGGTTTTCATTGACATCGGTGCACAAGACTGCCTGGTTTGCAAAGCTGGCTCACAGATCAGAATTCCTGCTGTGATCAAGGGACGCCCAACACCAAAATCATCTTGGGAATTTGATGGAAAGGCAAAGAAGGCAATGAAGGTAATAATTCTGTGATTTCTTTATTCTATGCCTTCCATTAAATAATCTGAAATGGTATTTAAAACATAATTGTCTTCTTTTCTAATAGGATGGAATTCATGATATACCTGAAGATGCACAGGTAAGAGACAATAGCGTATTTAATTAGGAATATGGTGAACCTTAGCAATGCTATGATCTCATTCAATGTACTACTACAATTTTGTTCATATAGCTGGAGACTGCCGAAAACTCATCGGTCATCATTATCCCAGAGTGTACTCGAGCTCACTCAGGAAAATACAGCATCACAGCCAAGAATAAAGCAGGACAGAAAACTGCCAACTGCAGAGTTAAAGTCATGGGTAAGAAAGACGTTCATAGCTATGACACAGTCAAAGCAAGTTGTTTTCACCTTCTAAGGAATGATATTTACACTGTGGTTTGCAACCAACAGATGCACCAGGCCCTCCCAAAGATTTGAAGGTGAGCGACATCACAAGGGGTAGTTGCCGCCTCTCATGGAAGATGCCAGATGATGACGGAGGAGATAGGATCAAAGGCTATGTCATTGAGAAGAAGACCATCGACGGGAAAGCCTGGACGAAAGTCAATCCGAACTGTGGAAGCACCACATTTGTGGTGCCAGACCTTATCTCTGAGCAGCAATACTTCTTCCGTGTGCGAGCAGAAAACCGCTTTGGAATTGGCCCACCTGTAGAAACCATCCAGAGGACCACCGCCAGAGACCCAATATGTAAGTTTCAAATGCAAGTTTAAAATACAGACTTAAGAATGCGCTACGGTACTCACAGCAGGGCTTACCCATTCCTATAATCATTTTTACAGATCCTCCTGATCCTCCTATTAAACTCAAGATTGGTCTTATAACAAAGAACACAGTGCACCTGTCATGGAAACCTCCAAAGAATGACGGGGGCTCTCCTGTCACCCATTACATTGTTGAGTGTCTGGCATGGGACCCTACTGGGAAAAAGAAAGAAGCATGGAGACAGTGCAATAAACGTGATGTGGAAGAGTTGGAATTTACCGTTGAAGACCTCATAGAGGGCGGAGAATATGAATTCAGAGTCAAAGCTGTCAACGAGGCCGGGGTCAGCAAACCTTCAGCCACTGTTGGTCCTGTGATTGTCAAAGACCAGACGTGTACGTATTTAACAGAGAATTTCCTCCTCAAGGGTTACTGTCTTGTGTCTAATAATAAAGAGACAGTACACCTTTCAGAGGGCCCCCATGGACTACATGTAGGCATGGACACGTTATTCAATTACTTATTACCTCATTATGGACAGAATTAGCAAATACCTCCCATATTGCTTTCACTACAAACAAGAAACATCTAATTTCCTTCTTCCAATTTTCTACAAGGCAAGCTCTCACATCTATCAAAAACAAAAGGAATTAAAAAGAGCAGAAAGCAAGGAATTTGCTTAGCACCTACTAAGACCAATGTAACTTTCCAACAAGACTTTCCCTCTGTTTGAAAAAACTCTTTTTAGTTTTGGAAGATAAGATACATATACAAATAAGTTTCTTCAAATTATCATTACCATCTCTATTACATTATATTTTATTTGCTCTTGTGATTGTGACAATCCATTTTGAACACTTATAATAAATTTGTAGAAAATAGAAAACTGTTTGGCTATTACTAGCAATTCTATTTCTTATAAAAAAAATTTATATCAGAATCACTAAATGAGCATTGAAATGACTTCACAACTCTGAAAATTAGTTTTTAAAAAAAGCATGACTAAAGTGCCAGGCATAAACTGATATGGCATTCACTCCTTTGTCAGAATTTCCACATGTATATATATTAAAGCATGATAAGGGAGAGACAATAGCAGACAGGTGTCTGTGCACAGATCCAATAAAGGATAGCTACATGTGTCCAATAAAGGATAGCTCACAGACCAGTATAACAGTGCTAAAGAGAGACTTGGGCTTTCTATGGCTTGGACAATGTAGTGTAACTACAGTTGACCCAAACAGGCTTCATAACCACAGTGAAGTCCACTGTCTGTTCTTTAGTGTGCTTTGCTCCTTATGTTAATATTTGTTTTATCAATAATCTAGGCCCACCATCAATTGAGCTAAAAGAATTCATGGAAGTTGAAGAAGGAACAGATGTTAACATCGTGGCCAAAATCAAAGGTGTGCCGTTTCCAACTCTCACCTGGTTTAAAGCTCTTCCAAAGAAGCCTGAAAGCAAAGAGCCTGTTGTCTATGACACCCATGTAAACAAACAGGTGGTGGATGACACTTGCACTTTAGTCATTCCCCAGTCTCGCCGGAGTGACACTGGCTTATATTCTATCACAGCTGTAAACAACCTGGGGACAGCATCAAAGGAGATGAGACTCAATGTCCTTGGTAATTGCACTGTTTGGTTAAAACATGGTTTTGTTAATCATAAATAAAATTTGGCTTTAAAATCCTTCAACTAACACAATATTCTTTTTAAAAAATTTTTTGTAGGTCGTCCTGGCCCCCTGTGGGACCCATAAAGTTTGAATCTATTTCAGCAGATCAGATGACATTATCTTGGCTTCCACCTAAAGATGACGGTGGGTCTAAGATTACAAACTATGTCATTGAGAAAAGAGAAGCTAACAGAAAGACATGGGTACGTGTCTCCAGTGAACCTAAAGAATGCATGTACACAATTCCCAAACTGCTGGAAGGCCATGAATATGTCTTCCGAATCATGGCCCAGAATAAGTATGGCATTGGAGAGCCACTTGACAGTGAACCTGAAACAGCACGGAACCTCTTCTGTGAGTAGGATGCCATTTTCTCATATGACGTCATCCTTTTGATGTTTGTTTTTGTTTTTAATAACTTGCCAATCAATACATTTTCCTCACAGCTGTCCCTGGAGCTCCAGATAAACCAACCGTGAGCAGTGTCACTCGTAACTCCATGACTGTCAACTGGGAAGAGCCAGAATATGATGGAGGCTCTCCTGTGACAGGGTACTGGTTAGAAATGAAAGACACCACTTCAAAGAGATGGAAGAGAGTTAACCGAGATCCTATCAAAGCCATGACTCTGGGTGTTTCTTATAAAGTAACTGGTCTTATTGAAGGTTCAGACTATCAGTTCCGGGTATATGCGATCAATGCTGCTGGTGTGGGTCCAGCAAGTCCCCCCTCAGATCCAGTGACTGCTAGAGACCCAGTTGGTAAGACTTTAAACCATTCTTTAAAAAGAAAATGTTTGCCGGGCGGTGGTGGCGCACGCCTTTAATCCCAGCACTTGGGAGGCAGAGGCAGGCGGATTTCTGAGTTCGAGGCCAGCCTGGTCTACAGAGTGAGTTCCAGGACAGCCCGGGCTACACAGAGAAACCCTGTCTCCAAAAAAAAAAAAAAAAAAAAAAAAAGAAAATGTTTCCAAAAGCACCATAGAAATTAAGATTGATGTATACTGGTTCTTTCCAGCTCCCCCTGGTCCTCCATTCCCCAAAGTGACAGACTGGACAAAATCATCTGTGGACTTAGAATGGTCTCCTCCATTGAAAGACGGTGGATCCAAAATAACTGGCTATATTGTTGAATATAAGGAAGAAGGAAAAGAAGAATGGGAAAAGGTAGTTAAAACATTCAATAAAGAGAAATGCTGTGAATGTGTTTAAAAAGTTCTTTTCACTCCCATTTGTTTCTGCCTACATTTTAAATTAAAAATCAGAAAACTAACATGATGTCAAACTGATCAGGTCAGGAGTGGAAATGCAAAGAAGATCCTATATCGGGTACCAAAATAGTTAGATAGAATAAGTTCCAGAATTCATTAGCATACTGTGATGACTATAGTTCACACGAATTTATATATTTAAAAAAAAAAATCTAGAAGGGTTTGAAATCTCCCAACAGGTAGAAATGGTAAATATTTAAGGAGATGGAAATGCTTATTGCCAGCTTTTTATACATAATGAGTTATTGTACAATGAGTAGATATAATCGTGATGGATCAATTAAAACTAAAAATTGAAAAATCAAAATTTGTCATGTTATTCACATATCTTTTGGTTATGACTCCTGGAAAGATGGAACAAATGAACAATACTTTTTTTCCATCATTTGGCACTAATTTTAAACACAATTTTCTGACCAGTTAATCACTCATTTTCTATAATGTCTGGTCCCTAATGCCTCCTGAGAAGAGTAGGTAGGTGTGGTTATACCTGAGAGAATGATTTAAGCAAAATGATTATATATTAGATATAGTATACATGTTTGTATTAGAAATCCTCTAATTATAAAATGTTTGTTACTTCCTCCCAGGGTAAAGATAAAGAAGTGAGAGGAACAAAACTGGTTGTGACTGGATTAAAAGAAGGAGCATTCTACAAATTCCGAGTGAGAGCAGTCAATGTTGCTGGCGTTGGGGAACCTGGAGAAGTCACAGACATTATTGAAATGAAGGACAGAATTGGTAATTACCAAAACTTCTGTTAGTTTATTGATATTTTTGCTATATATTGAAATATGGAAGTAACATTTGCCATTTCTAATTGTTTCCCAGTGTCTCCTGACCTTCAACTTGATGCCAGTGTCAGAGACAGAATAGTGGTACATGCTGGAGGGGTGATCCGAATCATCGCCTATGTATCTGGGAAACCACCTCCCACTGTCACCTGGAGCATGAATGAGAGAGCCTTGCCTCAAGAGGCTGCCATTGAGACCACAGCAATTAGCTCATCCATGGTCATCAAGAACTGCCAGAGGAGCCATCAAGGCGTCTACTCTCTTCTGGCCAAAAATGAAGGCGGAGAAAGAAAGAAGACAATTATCGTTGATGTATTAGGTAAATACTTTCAATTTGTCTATGCAACATTTTATTTTATTTTATCTTACTTTTTTTTCAAGATAGGAGTCTAACTGTGCAGCTCTGGCTGGCCTAGAACTCACTGTGTGGTCCAGGCTGGCCTCAAACTCCTCCAGAGCTGGCTGCCTCTGCATCCTGAGTGTTAGGATTAAAGGCACGAACCACCAGAAATGCAACTTCTTAATTTTAATTTTATTTTAAATTTAATTATAATATCTACAACAGTGCTACATTGTAATAAGACTATGTTATAAATGTTTTGGAAAATAAGAAACATCATTCCTAATTCACTGTCCATTTTAGAATTCTTTAAATGTTCCTTCTTATATTTTTTATCCTATATGTATTCCACATTGCTGTGTTCCTAATACACATGAAGGTTTGTTTTAATATCTATTTAGTGTGTATCGTGTTTTCCCTACATATATGTCTGTGTGCTATTGTGTGAGAAACTCAAGGGATAGAAGAGGGTGTCAGATCCTCTGAAACTGCCATTCCCTATATGAAGTTTTGTATACTACATTTTTTTTGACAAGACATACCACCTTAAGGTCCTCCTATATGATTACATGGTCATTATAAAAGTACCTTTCCTGAAAATGTTTGTGAATGCTTAAAGTTTCACCAGCAGTAACAATTTTCATATCATAGAGTAATTAATAAATAAGGATAGCATTTTAACAATGTAAAAACTTCTCATAGGGATTCTGCATTCCAAGAAAATCAGTGTGTGTAATTATCAGTGTTGCAGTGTTCATCACCGAGGGTAAAGTTCAGTTCTACCAGCTTCCTATGTGTGGTTTTGTCTGCTTTAATCCCTGTTTGCTCAGAAAGTGACACTGTCTCCTTAGCACTCATAACTCAGTAGAGCCACACTCCAAACAGCTATCATTCCAATATAGTATTAGAATAAAAAGTGGTCAAAAGGATTTCACGCACCAGTAACTCTAAAAGCTTTTAGGTTTCAAGTTTCTAAGCCCTTATACTCATCAACAACTATTACTCTAATTGGATAACTGGTATGTTTCCATATTAAAATCCCAACCTCTAAAAATCAAGGCCTTCTGTACCCATCAACTAACCAGTCACTCAGAAAACTTCCTCTCCCTGTTTTCCCTTTAGAAAGGGCAAAAGAGATCAAACTACTGTCTACCCAGTCTCGTAGCTCCTCCTTTATGTCTCACAAATTTTCTTTAAAATGAATTTTATTCTCTCTACTTTTTATTAAAACATGGTAGCACAGACCTACTTCATTTTAAAATATGATTGTGTTCTAATCTCAGCTCTTTGAGAAACTGAGCAAAGAGAATTACGAGATCAAGGCCAGATTAGCCAATGAAGAGAGCCTGAGTGAGCTAAGACAGACAGACAGACAGAAGATGATAGATAGATAGATAGATAGATAGATAGATAGATAGATAGATAGATAGATAGATTAGATTGGTTAGACAGGTAAAGCAGGGAAAGAGATAGATAATATAAATTACAGAAATACAGAGAGATGTAGCCAAATATGTAAGAAAAACCCAAACTTTATTAACAAGCACAAAAACCTTATTTTCTTCGATCTTCACTTTAAAAACATGTCAATTGAGCAAGGGAGACAAATGTCTTAACATGTTTTCCTCTTGTCCCCAGATGTCCCAGGACCTGTTGGCATACCATTCCTCTCTGACAACCTAACCAATGACTCCTGCAAACTGACATGGTTCTCTCCAGAAGATGATGGTGGCTCTCCAATCACCAATTATGTCATTCAGAAGCGAGAAGCTGACCGCAGGGCATGGACCCCTGTGACATACACAGTCACTCGACAAAATGCTACTGTACAGGGCCTTATTCAGGGAAAATCCTACTTTTTCCGAATTGCTGCTGAGAATAGTATTGGCATGGGCCCGTTTGTTGAGACACCAAATGCACTTGTCATCAGAGACCCAATAAGTAAGTAAAATTGAGAACAAATATGATTAGCTCATTATTCATTTAATACAACACTATGATGTGTATATGAATGTGTGCTTGAGTAAATGTGTACACATGTGTGCATGCCATACATGTTACTCATTTGTCAAGCACTAAGACAGCTGTTAAATATCTGATGTCATTGTATTTGTGCCTGTGATAAAAATGGCGGCATTTTCCTAACTCGCAAACTGCTGACTCTTAAGATCTTTTGTTATTGAATCCAAATGAGGCTTCATATCCTCGTCTATCAGCTGAAAACACTGGGTCCCTTGGAATCTGTTCTCACTCTAATAGTAATGTGGCATAATAGTAACAGTAATAGTAACAGTTTTGAGATTCCCTGAAGCTGATGGTTTCAATTTAAAACTAATGCTCGGAAAGGATACTTCTGCCAATCTTCTACATTCTTATGGTGACACTCTTTTCATTATAAAATTGTTTACAGCTGTTCCAGAGAGACCTGAAGACCTGGAAGTCAAAGAAGTCACTAAAAATACTGTATCTTTGACTTGGAATCCTCCCAAGTATGATGGTGGATCAGAAATTATTAACTACGTCCTAGAAAGCCGCCTCATTGGTACTGAGAAGTTCCACAAAGTTACAAATGACAATCTGCTTAGCAGAAAATACACTGTTAAAGGTTTAAAAGAAGGTGATACATATGAATACCGAGTCAGTGCTGTCAATATTGTTGGGCAGGGCAAGCCATCATTCTGCACCAAGCCAATAACTTGCAAAGATGAACTGGGTATGTGTCTGCTATAGTTTATACTTTGAAAACTTCCATATCTATAGCCTTATCATAGAACAGCAAAAATGACTCCTATCTGTAATTCTAAATTTTAGCTCCCCCTACACTTGACCTCGACTTCAGAGATAAGCTTACAGTCCGAGTTGGTGAAGCTTTCGCCCTCACTGGTCGTTACTCAGGCAAACCAAAGCCTAAGGTTGATTGGTTCAAAGATGAAGCTGACATACTGGAAGATGATCGTACTCACATAAAGACCACTCCCACAACACTTGCTCTTGAGAAGACAAAGTCCAAACGCTCAGATTCTGGGAAATACTGTGTAGTTGTGGAGAACAGTACAGGCTCTAGGAAAGGTTTCTGTCAAGTCAATGTTGTTGGTAAGTTCTGTATATCAAGAATAATAGAACCTTTGTCCTTTTAGAAGCAGAAGTGATGATAACATTTTGTGCTGTGGTTTTTTTTTTTTTCCTGCAGATCGTCCTGGACCACCAGTAGGACCTGTCATTTTTGATGAGGTGACCAAAGAATACATGGTTATTTCTTGGAAGCCACCTCTAGATGATGGAGGAAGTGAAATTACCAATTACATTATTGAGAAGAAGGAGCTGGGTAAAGACATCTGGATGCCTGTGACATCTGCCAGTGCCAAAACAACATGCAAGGTCCCTAAACTACTCGAAGGAAAAGATTATATCTTCCGGATTCATGCTGAAAATCTATATGGAATAAGTGACCCTCTGGTGTCTGATTCAATGAAAGCCAAAGACCGTTTCAGTATGTAATATGGTGGGGGATGACCCAATGCTTGCTTGACACAGCTTAAAGAAACATTTAAGCTTTTAACACATTTGTCTAACATCTGTTACAGGAGTTCCTGATGCACCTGAGCAGCCAGTTGTCACAGAAGTCACCAAAGACTCTGCATTAGTAACCTGGAACAAGCCAAATGATGGAGGAAAGCCCATCACAAACTACATCCTGGAAAAGAGGGAAACAATGTCTAAACGATGGGTTAGAGTTACAAAAGAACCTATCCATCCATACACTAAGTATCGGGTTCCTGATCTTCTAGAAGGATGCCAGTATGAATTCCGTGTTTCTGCAGAAAATGAAATTGGTATCGGAGATCCAAGTCCACCATCCAAACCTGTCTTTGCTAGAGATCCAATTGGTACAGTATTAAAACACTCACTCAGTTTTCATACTATCCAACTTTTCTCTACCGCATTTTAATATCTTTACTTTTTTCTTTTATTGTATAGCTAAACCAAGTCCACCTATTAATCCTGAGGCAATAGATACAACATGTAATTCAGTTGATCTAACTTGGCAGCCACCACGTCACGATGGTGGGAGCAAGATCCTGGGATATATCGTGGAGTACCAGAAAGTTGGAGATGAAGAGTGGAGACGAGCTAATCACACTCCCGAATCATGCCCTGAAACTAAATATAAAGTCACTGGTCTCAGGGATGGTCAGAGCTATAAGTTCCGAGTGTTGGCAGTCAACGAGGCTGGTGAATCAGACCCAGCCCATGTTCCTGAACCGGTTCTAGTTAAAGACCGACTTGGTAAGTGAGATGTTGAGATCTTCAATTGTGAAAAAAATGGGTGTCTGCTGTATATGCGATATTATTATTGTAGTATGCATTAAGGAATCAAACCTGAAGGCATTTTCTTCATTTTAGAACCTCCTGAGCTGATCCTTGATGCTAACATGGCAAGAGAACAACACATTAAAGTTGGTGACACCCTAAGACTTAGTGCCATCATCAAAGGAGTGCCATTCCCGAAAGTAACCTGGAAAAAAGGAGACAGAGAAGCTCCAACAAAAGCACAAATTGATGTTACTCCAGTTGGAAGCAAGCTTGAAATCCGTAATGCTGCCCACGAAGATGGTGGAATTTATTCCTTAACTGTAGAGAATCCAGCAGGTTCAAAGACAGTCTCAGTAAAAGTATTGGTCTTAGGTATGCATTTTAATATTCGTGTTATTAAACAACTCAAATACATATTTTTTCTTGTCACTTATTCATTATTTAATACTTTTCAGATAAACCTGGGCCACCTAGAGATCTGGAAGTCAGTGAAATTAGGAAAGATTCTTGTTACCTTACTTGGAAGGAACCACTGGATGATGGTGGTTCTGTTGTAACCAATTATGTGGTTGAGAGAAAAGATGTTGCCACTGCCCAGTGGTCCCCTCTTTCAACCACATCAAAGAAGAAGAGCCATATGGCTAAACATCTGACTGAAGGCAATCAGTACCTCTTCCGAGTAGCTGCTGAGAACCAATATGGACGTGGTCCTTTTGTTGAAACACCTAAGCCCATCAAGGCTCTGGATCCTCTCCGTGAGTTATTCTCTCTGAATATCGAATTATTATTTGGATATATTTGAGATTATTGCTCATTCATCATAACTTTTCTTTCAAAGATCCCCCAGGGCCACCCAAGGACCTACACCATGTAGATGTCGACAAGACTGAAGTCTCTCTTGTTTGGAATAAGCCAGATCGTGATGGTGGTTCTCCAATCACGGGATACTTAGTGGAATATCAAGAAGAAGGTGCCAAGGACTGGATCAAGTTCAAGACTGTGAAAAACTTAGAGTGTGTTGTTACAGGCTTACAACAAGGAAAGACCTACAGATTCCGTGTAAAAGCTGAAAATATCATAGGTCTTGGTCTCCCTGATACAACTATCCCAATAGAATGTCAAGAGAAACTAGGTGACTTTTGGATTGGCACTTTTATATCTTCTTTAAATTATTTATACTATGAAAGTTCAAATGTAATGACCTCATGGTTTTTTTTTTCCAGTACCTCCATCTGTGGAATTAGATGTGAAGTTAATTGAAGGGCTCGTGGTGAAGGCTGGTACCACAGTAAGATTCCCGGCCATCATAAGAGGTGTACCTGTTCCTACTGCAAAATGGGCAACTGATGGGACTGAGATTAAAACAGACGACCACTACACAGTTGAGACCGACAGCTTCTCATCTGTGCTGACCATTAAGAATTGCTTAAGGAAGGATACTGGGAATATCAACTCACAGTTTCCAATGCAGCGGGTACCAAGACAGTAGCTGTCCATCTTACTGTCCTTGATGTACCCGGTCCACCAACAGGTCCTATTAATATTCTGGATGTCACCCCTGAATACATGACTATCTCATGGCAACCACCGAAGGATGATGGAGGGAGCCCAGTGATAAATTACATTGTTGAGAAACAAGATACAAGGAAAGGTACATGGGGTGTCGTCTCTGCAGGAAGCAGTAAACTGAAGCTGAAGGTCCCACATCTCCAAAAAGGCTGTGAATATGTTTTCAGAGTCAAAGCAGAGAACAAGATGGGTGTCGGTCCTCCCCTTGACTCCATACCTGCTGTTGCTAAACACAAGTTCAGTCCTCCATCTCCTCCTGGTAAACCAGTGGTAACTGACATTACTGAGAATGCTGCAACAGTGTCTTGGACCCTGCCAAAATCTGATGGTGGCAGTCCAATAACTGGCTATTATGTAGAACGCCGAGAAATAACTGGCAAATGGGTGAGGGTCAACAAAACACCTATTGCTGACCTGAAGTTCAGGGTGACCGGACTCTATGAGGGAAATACATACGAGTTTAGAGTTTTTGCTGAGAATCTTGCTGGTTTAAGCAATCCATCCCCAAGTTCTGACCCAATCAAAGCTTGCCGGCCCATCAAACCACCAGGGCCACCTATAAATCCTAAGCTGAAAGACAAGAGCAAAGAATATGCTGACTTAGTGTGGACAAAGCCCCTCAGTGATGGTGGCAGCCCCATTCTTGGATATGTAGTAGAATGTCAGAAACCTGGCACAGCACAGTGGGATAGAATTAATAAAGATGAACTCATCAGGCAGTGTGCTTTCCGGGTACCTGGACTGATTGAAGGAAATGAGTACAGATTTCGCATAAGAGCAGCTAATATTGTGGGTGAGGGAGAGCCAAGAGAACTCGCAGAATCTGTGATTGCAAAAGACATCCTTCATCCTCCAGAAGTAGAACTTGATGTTACATGCCGTGATGTCATTACCGTCCGGGTTGGTCAAACTATCCGCATTCTTGCTCGAGTCAAAGGCAGACCTGAGCCAGACATAACTTGGTCTAAGGAGGGAAAAGTACTGGTCAAAGACAAACGGGTTGACTTAATTCATGATCTGCCTCGCGTTGAGTTACAAATTAAAGAAGCTGTCAGAGCTGACCACGGCAAGTATATCATCTCTGCTAAGAACAGCAGTGGACATGCCCAAGGGTCAGCCATTGTTAATGTCCTTGACAGACCTGGGCCTTGCCAGAATCTGAGGGTTAGCAATGTAACCAAGGAAAACTGCACAATTTCTTGGGAAAATCCACTAGATAATGGTGGCTCAGAAATTACAAACTTCATAGTGGAATATCGCAAACCAAATCAGAAAGGCTGGTCAATCGTTGCCTCAGATGTCACCAAGAGACTGGTCAAGGCCAACCTGTTAGCCAATAATGAATACTATTTCCGTGTTTGTGCAGAGAATAAAGTAGGTGTTGGGCCAACCATTGAAACAAAGACTCCAATTTTGGCCATCAACCCTATTGACAGGCCAGGTGAGCCTGAAAACCTTCATATTGCAGATAAAGGAAAGACATTTGTCTATCTAAAGTGGCGACGGCCTGATTATGATGGTGGTAGCCCGAATCTATCATACCATGTTGAGAGGAGACTGAAGGGCTCTGCAGACTGGGAAAGAGTGCACAAAGGAAGCATTAAGGAAACCCACTACATGGTTGACAAGTGTGTTGAAAACCAGATTTATGAGTTCAGAGTACAAACTAAGAATGAAGGTGGAGAAAGTGATTGGGTAAGGACAGAGGAAGTTGTTGTGAAGGAAGATTTACAGAAGCCAGTACTTGATCTAAAATTAAGTGGGGTGCTAACTGTCAAAGCAGGGGACACCATTAGACTCGAGGCAGGTGTGAGAGGCAAACCATTCCCAGAGGTTGCCTGGACCAAAGACAAAGATGCTACAGATTTAACAAGATCACCAAGGGTCAAGATTGATACCAGTTCAGAGTCATCAAAATTCTCTGTCACCAAAGCAAAGCGAAGCGATGGCGGTAAATATGTAGTCACAGCAACTAACTCAGCTGGCAGTTTTGTAGCCTATGCGACTGTCAATGTTTTAGATAAACCTGGTCCTGTAAGAAACCTGAAAATCACTGATGTGTCCAGTGATAGGTGTACTGTCCGCTGGGATCCACCGGAAGATGATGGCGGCTGTGAAATCCAAAATTATATTCTAGAAAAATGTGAAAGCAAGAGAATGGTATGGTCTACCTATTCCGCTAACGTCTTGACACCCAGTGCTACAGTGACTCGTCTCATAGAAGGAAATGAATATATTTTCAGAGTTCGTGCAGAAAACAAAATAGGCACAGGGCCTCCAACAGAAAGTAAACCGGTCATTGCAAAAACCAAGTACGACAGACCTGGTCGCCCTGATCCTCCAGAGGTCACTAAAGTAAGCAAAGAAGAGATGACTGTGGTTTGGAATGCCCCCGAATACGATGGTGGGAAGTCTATCACAGGATACTATTTAGAGAAAAAAGAAAAGCATGCAGTGCGCTGGGTCCCTGTTAACAAGAGTGCCATCCCTGAGAGACGCATGAAAGTACAGAATCTCCTCCCAGGACATGAGTACCAGTTCCGTGTCAAGGCAGAAAATGAAGTTGGCATTGGAGAACCAAGCTTACCATCAAGACCAGTGGTGGCAAAAGATCCCATAGGTAAGATGGTCCTACTTTTTCTGATACTAAACCAATTCTTTTTTTTTTTTTTAAAGATTTCTTTATTTTATGTATACATTGTAGTTGTCTTCACGTACACCAGAAGAGGGCACCAGATCCCATTACAAATGGTTTTGAGCCACCATGTGGTGTCTGGGAATTGAACTCAGGACCTCTGGAAGAGCAGTCAGTACTCGTAACTGCTGAGCCATCTCTCCAACACCATTAAACCAATTCTTAAAATTGTGTGTAACAAACTTATCTGACAGAAGTTTGTTCCATAGTTTGTAAACTGCATTTTAGCTAATATTTTTCCAAATAGACCTTTTATTGTATTACTAAAATTATATAATATATATATATTATAGAGAGAGAGAGAGAGAGAGACACACATATATATTGGCATATTCTAATTTTTAGAAAGAAAAACAAAAGAAGTCTTGGGAATTGAGAAACTAGAATAACCTTCTTTGGAGCTTATTTGAAAATTAACTATAAAATTAGATATTAAAATATTATGAGGCTGGGTAAGTGACTTAGTGGGTAAAGTGCCCATCACATAAGCTGGAGGCCTAAGTTCAGATCACTAGCACCCATGTACAAAGCCATGTACATATATGTATAGATGTGTATATATACATGTATAGATATGTATATCTATAACCTCAGTGCTGAGAGGGAGATGGGCAGATTCTTGAAGTTCACTGGCCAGCCAGTTTAGCCAATTGGGAAGCAATAGTTTCAGTGAGAGATTCTGTATCAAAAATAAGATAGAGCATAATATAGAAGGACTCTTGGGGTTGACCTATAGGCTACATGTGCATGTAATTAATTGGATGTAATTAATTTATTTTCATATAATTTATTTTCAGAACCACCTGGTCCACCAACCAATTTCAAAGTGGTTGATACAACCAAAAATTCCATAACTCTCGCATGGGGAAAACCGGTCTATGATGGTGGTGCACCAATAATTGGATATGTTGTAGAAATGAGACCCAAAATAGCAGACGCATCACCCGACGAGGGCTGGAAAAGGTGTAATGCTGCGGCTCAACTTATCCGCATGGAATTCACAGTCACCAGCTTGGATGAGAACCAGGAGTATGAGTTCAGGGTGTGTGCCCAGAATCAAGTTGGCATTGGGCGCCCTACAGAGCTAAAGGAAGCCATCAAACCTAAAGAAATCCTAGGTGAGGCCCTTCTATAGTGGTAGATACTCATCTGCATTCATTCTTATGAGCTCCCTCATGTCTAAAGAGTCAGCTTATGTCTTTTATGTCATTTGCAGAGCCTCCAGAGATCGACTTGGATGCCAGCATGAGAAAACTGGTCGTAGTGAGAGCAGGCTGCCCTATTCGACTATTCGCAATAGTGAGGGGACGACCTGCCCCCAAAGTCACATGGCGCAAAGTGGGTATTGATAATGTGGTCAGAAAAGGACAAGTCGATCTAGTTGACACTATGGCTTTCCTTGTCATTCCCAACTCTACCCGTGATGATTCTGGAAAATACTCCCTGACCCTTGTGAACCCAGCAGGAGAAAAGGCTGTTTTTGTGAATGTCAAAGTACTAGGTGCGTTATCCAAAAGCTTATTTTTTTCTTCTCCAAAAACAAATAAGTTAATAAGAATGCTTATGAGACATGTGTTCTGAGTCTGTGGATCTTTACAGATACTCCTGGACCTGTGTCTGATTTAAAAGTTTCTGATGTCACTAAAACATCGTGCCACGTGTCCTGGGCGCCTCCTGAAAATGATGGAGGGAGCCAAGTGACTCATTATATTGTGGAGAAACGTGAGGCAGAAAGAAAAACATGGTCAACAGTTACCCCTGAAGTGAAGAAAACAAGCTTCAATGTAACCAACCTTGTCCCTGGGAATGAGTATTTCTTCCGAGTAACTGCTGTCAATGAATATGGCCCTGGTGTCCCAACAGATGTTCCCAAACCTGTGCTTGCATCAGATCCTCTCAGTAAGCAATCTCTTTTCTTCCCCTTTTTGACATTAGCCCTCTAGTTTAACAAGGTTAGGAGATCAGTATGATTATAATCCACCAGAAGGGACTTGCTTTGTGAAACCTGAAACCCCACGAGCACAGTGAATATCTCTCTCAGACAAGACTTGGCATTAGTTTACTTCGTCTTATACTTCAACATGTTAAACTACACGTCCCATATACTTGGCACAAAGGTCATACTGAAACTCTCACATATGCCTTACGCATTAACAAAGGGGATTATAAAGTTACCTAATTTTCTAAATTTTGTTTTTCTTCTAGGTGAGCCAGATCCTCCAAGGAAACTTGAGGTGACAGAAATGACAAAGAACAGTGCTACACTGGCCTGGTTACCTCCGTTGCGTGATGGAGGCGCTAAAATCGACGGCTATATCATTAGTTACAGAGAAGAAGACCAACCTGCAGATCGCTGGACAGAGTACTCAGTGGTCAAAGACCTCAGCCTTATTGTCACTGGCCTAAAGGAAGGAAAGAAATATAAATTCAGAGTTGCAGCTAGAAATGCTGTTGGAGTCAGCATGCCAAGAGAAGCTGAAGGTGTCTATGAAGCCAAAGAACAGCTATGTAAGTTGTTCATTCATTTTCATTTTATGTGTATGGATGTTTAGCCTGTACGGATATCTGTTCCTCCTATCTGGCTTTTCTGAGTAGTGTCTAAACTACATAACCAATATCTGTAAACAGTCATTGCTTCCTTTGTACCATATGATTAAAAAGCTGGTGTAGGCAGACATTTATCCTTGAGTTAACAAGTTCCGGACACACAGATTAGAGAACTGTACCCACCTAACCTTATATGTGCTTATATATAAATGCAACTTTCTGTTGCATTTAATAATTTTTGAAAATATCCTTTATAAATTCATGAATCTTCAAGTTGAAACCCCTAGTGGGCTACAACCCAAAATCTTAAAAAAACCAGAAAAATTCCCCACCTAAGGAACGGCTTTTGTCTTTGCTTTCAGTGCCACCAAAGATCCTCATGCCTGAGCAAATCACTATTAAAGCTGGGAAGAAACTCCGAGTCGAAGCACACGTATATGGAAAGCCTAACCCATCTGTAAATGGAAGAAAGGAGACGATGAAGTTGTTACATCCAGCCACCTGGCCATCCACAAGGCAGACAGTTCCTCAGTTCTGATCATAAAGGACGTCACTAGAAAAGACAGTGGTTACTATAGCCTCACGGCAGAGAATAGCTCCGGGACAGACACTCAGAAAATCAAAGTTATAGTCATGGGTAGGTTACACTGGAGACAAGTGGCCATTAAAATATAGAGATCAGAATGGTTGTTTTTTTTTTTTTTTTTAAGCTATTAAATCTCTGTTTTTACATTTCTTTCCTCTTGATTTATACAGATGCTCCTGGGCCCCCTCAGCCTCCATTTGACATTTCTGAAATAGATGCTGATGCTTGTTCCCTGTCTTGGCACATCCCTCTGGAGGATGGAGGCAGTAACATCACCAATTACGTAGTAGAGAAATGTGATGTAAGCCGTGGAGATTGGGTCACAGCTCTAGCTTCAGTCACCAAGACTTCCTGCAGGGTTGGAAAGCTGATCCCAGGCCAGGAGTATATCTTCCGGGTCCGAGCTGAAAACAGATTTGGCATTTCGGAGCCTCTCGTGTCTCCAAAGATGCTTGCTAAGTTCCCATTTGGTAAGAGCTTTATTGTGTGTATGAGGAAAAAAATATATGTATATATATTTTTACATACATATAATACACATACATATATATATACATACATATATATGAATATACATACATATATTCTTGGAGGCAGAAACTGACATTTCCCTGTCTTCATCTCTAGATGTTCCTAGTGAGCCAAAGAACGCACGGGTCACTAAAGTCAACAAAGACTGCATATTTGTCGCATGGGACAGACCAGACAGTGATGGAGGAAGCCCCATCACTGGTTACCTGATCGAACGCAAAGAAAGAAACAGTTTGCTCTGGGTGAAAGCTAATGACACTATTGTCCGGTCAACTGAATATCCTTGTGCTGGCCTTGTAGAAGGTCTAGAATATTCATTCAGAATCTATGCCCTAAACAAGGCTGGATCCAGCCCCCCTAGCAAACCAACAGAGTATGTGACTGCAAGGATGCCAGTTGGTAAGTACTCCTTGTTTGGAGTTACATTTAAATCTTGCTTCTGAAAGTTAACACTTCCATCCTAAAAGAGGACCTACCTCTTACCATGAAAATGTATCTGTCTTTCCTGTAAATGTAGAGCAGGCACTCAAAAATAGGTAATGGGGTGGATGGTTGGTTTGAGATAATTGTTAGCCTGTTGGACATCACAGAGGTGATGCTGTATGGTGTTTAAACTTCTAGTTAAGATCAACATTGAGAATATTTATTTTGACTTTAGATCCACCAGGGAAACCTGAAGTTGTTGATGTCACCAAGAACAGCGCATCGCTTATCTGGGCCCGTCCAAAGCATGATGGAGGCAGCAAAATTATCGGCTATTTTGTAGAAGCTTGCAAACTTCCTGGCGATAAATGGGTTCGGTGCAATACCACACCTCACCAGATTCCCCAGGAAGAGTACACAGCTACTGGGTTAGAAGAGAATGCTCAGTATCAATTCAGAGCGATTGCCAAGACTGCTGTGAACATTAGCCAGCCTTCTGAGCCTTCTGACCCAGTGACCATTCTTGCAGAAAATGGTAAGATTCCATTGCATATTATAACAAATAGAGCATCCATGATGGTCATGTCTCCTGACCTCCCCAAACAGACAAATAAAACACTAAACCCATACTTGTGGCAAAGAATAAATGATAGGGCATTTCTTTGTGAACTAAATTTACACAGCACTAAAAATTATGCTTAGGAAGAATCTCAATAAACAAAACAAGAAAGCACTTACAAGTCTGAGGACTGCAAGATTTTAATGATACATATTCACAGAAAGATGACAAAGAAACAATACAATGATAGCGCTGACATCTAGTCTTGGGATTTCTATTTGCAGTATTTTCAAATTTTTATATTAAACATATTTAACTTTCACAATGTATATGAAGCTTAAAAATAAGTGGCTGAGGGAAGGGAAGGGAGATAAGAAGGAGTGAATGTCAAAGTTTCAGTCTGACAGGAAGAATTCATTTGTGGTGATCTATTCCCCTGAATGGTGTCATAGTTTAAAATGTATTATAAATCTCAATGTTACTAAAGCCGTATATTTTAGGCGTTTTCCTCACACCTATAAAAACACTGAATAGGTGAGGTCACTGTTATATGAGTTTGCTTGATTGAATCATTCCACAATGCATACTTATGCCAAAATACTCATTTTTGTACCCATAAATGTAAATACAATTAAATGAAAATAAGCATGAAGGATAGGATTGTGGCTCAGTGGTACAGCATTTGCCTAGCATGTATGAAGACCTGGGTTCAATCCCAAGTATTAAAAGTTCATAATTAATAACAAGATAAAATCTCACTTATAAAAGAAATATGAACTTACCACCATATTCAGTAATAATTGCACAATACAGTTTTGAATACATTAATACCTTCAATCTTCTTTCTCTCCAGTTCCTCCTAGGATAGAACTCAGTGTTGAGATGAAATCTTTGCTTACCGTGAAAGCTGGGACTAATGTCTGCTTGGATGCTACTGTCTTTGGTAAACCAATGCCAACGGTTTCTTGGAAGAAAGATAGCACACCCATAAAACAAGCCGAAGGCATAAAGATGGCGATGAAGCGGAACTTGTGTACCTTGGAGCTGTTCAGCGTGAATCGGAAGGACTCGGGAGACTATACCATTACTGCCGAAAATTCCAGTGGCTCCAAATCAGCCACCATTAAGCTGAAAGTACTAGGTAATTAAAGCACTTGATTACAGTCCCATGCGTCAGTTAGCGTGAAGTGCTGTAAATAAGTTTACAAGCTGTACATGGCAATGAACTCCTGTAAGTCCAGTATCTAGGATGAGTCAGGAGTTCAAGGTTATACTCTGCTACTCAGGGAGTTCTGAGCCTGCCTGTTCTACATGATACCCTGTCTCAAGCACAGTAACAATAAAGTATTTCCTAAGAATAAAATTAATAGAATTACAGAATATTGTTTTTGATCTCTAAAGAGCATTATTGACCACATATTCCAGCTACATAGGATTCTGAGAAGTCAGGTGACTTCTAGAGTCACACAGGAGTTGATGACAATATTGAGTATAGCCTACTCTCTAGCCTTCTTCTCTATTTTCATTCCCCTTTTTAGTAAAGTGCTGTACTCTCCTTCTCCATTCTTTCAGATAAACCAGGTCCTCCAGCATCCGTCAAGATCAACAAGATGTATGCAGATCGTGCAATGCTGTCCTGGGAACCTCCTCTCGAGGATGGAGGCTCAGAGATCACCAACTACATCATTGACAAGCGGGAAACAAGCAGGCCCAACTGGGCTCAGGTCTCTGCTACTGTGCCCATCACCAGCTGCACCGTGGAGAAACTTATAGAGGGCCATGAATACCAGTTCCGTATCTGTGCCGAAAACAAATACGGAGTCGGCGACCCCATCCTCACTGAGCCAGCAATTGCCAAAAACCCATATGGTGAGTGAGAACATTGTCCAGCAGTTGGCCCTTTACTTTTTAAATACTATCTTTTCAATTAGGAAATCAACTTATCATTCCATCTCTACAGACCCACCTGGACGCTGTGACCCTCCTGTCATTAGCAACGTCACTAAAGATCACATGACTGTCAGCTGGAAAGCCCCAGCGGATGACGGTGGCTCACCTATCACTGGATACTTGGTTGAAAAGCGGGAAACTCAGGCAGTTAACTGGACTAAAGTCAACAGAAAACCTGTTATAGAAAGGACATTAAAAGCAACAGGTCTCCAGGAAGGCACTGAGTATGAATTCCGTGTTACCGCTATAAATAAAGCTGGACCTGGCAAACCCAGTGATGCATCCAAAGCTGTGTATGCTCAAGACCCACTGTGTAAGTGTACTTGAGAGAGTGCCATACTGTGTATTCAGCATTAAACAACCGGAAAGGAAGTTTTCCGCTAATCCTCTCTGCTGTCATTTATCCTCAGATCCTCCTGGCCCGCCAGCTTTCCCTAAAGTCTATGATACCACCCGTAGTTCTGTGAGTCTATCATGGGGCAAGCCGGCCTATGATGGTGGTAGCCCTATCATCGGTTATCTTGTGGAAGTAAAGCGAGCTGATTCTGATCACTGGGTGAGATGCAATTTACCAGAGAAGCTCCAGAAAACCCGCTTCGAGGTGACTGGCCTGATGGAAAATACAGAGTATCAGTTCCGGGTGTATGCCGTTAATAAGATCGGGTACAGCGACCCCAGTGATGTGCCAGATAAACACTGTCCCAAGGACATCCTAAGTAAGTACTACCAAAAGATAGAAATGAGACATTCTCTCCATCACATCCTAAGGGAGAGTTCTAATCAACTCCTATGCACACACAGCTACAAGTTCCAGGAGTACAGCTTAGGAGGAGGAGGTGGTACTTCACATTTTTTAGCAGGTCAAATGGAATGAAGGTCATAGGTGGTTTTCAAAGGAATACAGAATTTTACTCTAAGAATAAGGAGGGTTTTTTTAAAGTTACAATCTATTTATTCTCCTATTTGTTATTTACTCATCCAACAAACCTTTCAATAAGCATGCAACTAAGAGGCTCTTGTAAATTCTCTTCCTCTTATTTCTTCTACTTGTTTCATCTCTATAATGCCTTCCCACCTTTAAATTTTTTTAATAGCAGTATATTTTATCTATTACTTACTTTTCTTCCTACAATCAAATAAATGGAGTAACATATGTGCAGGATGCCTTCAGTGAATGGAAAAAAGAAAAATCAAGGACAGAGGAAGCATTCTTTTAATACAGAGCCTTAGACATGCAAGGTTCATGTGAAGAGGAATACAGGTCCTCTAAGGAATATTTGGTTGTATCAAAAGTTCATTGAAAAATGAAAATATCTTGGGGGCTAGAGAACTAGCTCAGTGGTTAAGAGAACATTTGGGTCCCAGCACTCACTTCTAGTGGCTTACAAGTGCCTGTGACTTCATCTCCAGGAACTCCAGTGTCCATTCTGGCTTCCATGAATTCTGCATTCACATAATCAAACATACACAGAAACACATATCTAAAAATAAAATAAAGTTAAGAGAGTATTGAATGATTAAGAATGTTTAAAAAAAAAAAAAACCAAGAAATCAGTTTTACAAAAGAAATGCATTTTAGGAATGATAAGGACAGTCTTTAAAAACATATGTGATGCTTACATTTTTATGACTTTTTCTTCACCCCCCAAATTACATAGTTCCACCTGAGGGAGAACTTGATGCTGAGCTAAGGAAAACACTTATTTTACGTGCTGGAGTTACAATGAGACTCTACGTGCCAGTAAAAGGACGTCCACCTCCAAAGATTACTTGGTCTAAACCGAACGTCAATCTAAGAGAAAGGATTGGCCTGGACATAAAGTCAACAGACTTTGACACCTTCTTGCGCTGCGAAAATGTGAACAAATACGATGCAGGAAAGTACATCTTAACTTTGGAGAACAGCTGTGGCAAAAAGGAGTACACTATTGTCGTGAAAGTGCTTGGTAAGTCTATTGAAGGAAAGAATCATGTGTGTTTGAAACCATAGTCTTCATATATCTTTCAATATGTCTGTGATCATTTCTTATTTAACCTCTAATTGTATTCAGACACTCCTGGACCGCCTGTCAATGTGACTGTTAAAGAAATATCCAAGGACTCTGCATATATCACCTGGGATCCTCCTATTATTGATGGTGGGAGCCCCATCATAAACTATGTGGTTGAAAAACGGGATGCAGAGAGGAAGTCCTGGTCGACGGTGACAACTGAGTGCTCAAAAACAAGCTTCAGAGTCTCTAACTTGGAGGAGGGGAAATCCTACTTCTTCAGAGTGTTTGCTGAAAATGAGTATGGCATCGGGGATCCGGGTGAGACACGTGACGCCGTCAAAGCTTCTGGTAAGCAGTGAACTAGGACCAATCACATTGAACTACAGCCCACCTTGGTTGCTTAGGGCTTAGACTCATCTCTTCTCCTCTTTTAGAAACCCCCGGGCCTGTGGTCGACCTGAAAGCACTGGCTGTAACTAAGTCATCTTGTACCATCGGCTGGAAAAAGCCTCGCAGTGATGGTGGAAGCAGAATCACTGGCTATGTGGTGGATTTCCTGACGGAAGAAAATAAGTGGCAACGGGTCATGAAATCATTGAGCCTACAGTACTCCACAAAAGATCTGAAGGAGGGGAAGGAGTACACCTTCAGAGTGAGTGCAGAGAATGAAAATGGAGAAGGAACCCCAAGTGAAATCATGGTTGTGGCCAAGGACGATGTTGGTAAGCATTTCTCTAAGATCTTCACTTTCTCCTGTTTGTCATCAGAAGTGTCTGCCAGAACCCCAACATACTGGCTTATCTGAGGTGACTTTCTAATCTCAATAATTTCAATACAAATAATTTGTCTCTACATTTTTTATTTTTAATAGTGGCTCCCGATCTTGACTTAAAGGATCTACCTGATTTGTGCTACTTGGCTAAAGAAAACAGCAACTTCCGTCTCAAGATCCCCATAAAAGGCAAACCAGCACCGTCTGTGTCTTGGAAGAAGGGGGAGGATCCTCTAGCAATAGACACAAGAGTCAGTGTCGAGTCAACTGCAGTTAATACAACCCTTGTAGTATATGATTGCCAAAAATCCGATGCTGGAAAATACACAATCACACTCAAGAATGTTGCTGGCACCAAGGAAGGAACCCTCTCTATAAAGGTTGTTGGCAAGCCTGGCATCCCTACTGGACCAATCAAATTTGATGAAGTCACAGCAGAAGCCATGACCTTGAAGTGGGGTCCTCCAAAGGATGATGGTGGTTCTGAAATCACCAACTATGTACTAGAGAAGAGAGATTCTGTGAATAACAAGTGGGTGACATGTGCTTCAGCCGTCCAGAAAACCACCTTTAGAGTAACCAGACTTCACGAGGGCATAGAATACACCTTCAGGGTCAGTGCTGAAAATAAATATGGTGTAGGAGAAGGCCTGAAGTCAGAGCCAATTGTTGCCAAGCATCCATTTGGTAAGTGTGTTAAAGTTTTTTTAAAAAGCAAAATATGGCTTTGTGGAGGCTCTTTCTTCTAAATCTTACATTCTCTACCTTTCTCTAGATGTGCCTGATGCTCCCCCACCTCCCAATATTGTGGATGTCAGACATGATTCAGTATCTCTAACATGGACTGACCCCAAAAAGACTGGTGGCTCACCAATTACAGGTATTAAACTTACTCTTATCCTCTGAGTTTTATATCAGTGTTTCTTAGAAATATTTTGTTTATACACAATTAATATTTAACTTTATTTTAAAAAGCAATATAATAGTTCATAAAGTAAGTAATCTTAGAGCAAATATTTACTGTTTTTCCAAAAGAAATGGTAATATTTATGTATATTGCAAGATAGAAAGTGGCACCATACCCAGAAAATAAAAATATAGATAATAAGCAAAGGTTATCTTTTCCATATATCTGCAAATAACTAACTTGGGTAAAAGTATGTGCCTATGCATACACACACACACACACACACACACACACACACACACATATATATATAGCAAACTGATCTGTATAATCTCTATCTCAATTGAATATATTCATGGTCATTTGTAGGGTATCATATTGAATTCAAGGAAAGAAACAGCCTTCTGTGGAAGAGAGCTAACAAGACTCCTATAAGGATGAAAGATTTCAAAGTGACAGGATTAACTGAAGGTCTTGAATATGAATTCCGAGTTATGGCAATCAATCTAGCCGGAGTAGGCAAGCCAAGCCTGCCATCAGAGCCAGTTGTGGCACTCGATCCAATCGGTAAATCATTAATAAAGCAAAGCCCGGGGAGTGTGCCTCATGAAGCAAGCCTTGGTGGTTTGATTGATGGATTTTCTTTTCTGTTTTAGATCCTCCTGGGAAACCTGAGGTTATTAGTGTAACAAGGAATTCAGTGACTCTCATCTGGACAGAACCCAAATACGATGGTGGCCATAAGCTAACAGGATATATAGTGGAGAAGCGGGATCTACCTTCTAAGTCTTGGATGAAAGCCAACCATGTTAATGTCCCAGACTGTGCCTTTACTGTAACTGACCTTGTTGAAGGTGGAAAATATGAATTCAGAATCAGAGCAAAGAATACAGCAGGTGCTATCAGTGCTCCATCAGAGAGCACAGGAACCATTATTTGCAAGGATGAATACGGTATGTGAAGCTTACATTTTTCCCAAATCAAAAAGGAGAAAATTAAAATTCATTTTCTGATGAATTTTTTTTTTTTCTTTTGCAGAGGCACCAACCATTGTCCTCGATCCCACCATTAAAGATGGGCTAACAGTCAAGGCAGGGGATAGCATTGTTTTAAGTGCCATTAGCATTCTTGGCAAACCCCTTCCAAAGTCAAGCTGGTCCAAGGCAGGAAAAGATATCAGACCTTCAGACATAGCTCAAATAACTTCAACCCCAACATCTTCTATGCTGACAGTTAAGTATGCCACAAGAAAGGATGCTGGGGAATACACCATCACTGCTACCAATCCTTTTGGCACAAAGGAGGAACATGTGAAGGTATCAGTCCTTGATGTACCTGGTCCCCCAGGTCCCATTGAAATCAGTAATGTTTCTGCTGAAAAAGCAACACTTACTTGGACACCTCCCTTAGAAGATGGGGGCTCACCAATTAAAGCTTATGTTCTGGAGAAGAGAGAAACCAGTCGGCTTTTGTGGACAGTGGTTTCTGAAGATATTCAGGCTTGCAGACATGTGGTCACCAAACTTATCCAAGGAAATGAATACCTCTTCCGTGTATCAGCAGTAAACCATTACGGCAAAGGAGAAGCTGTTCAGTCTGAGCCCGTCAAAATGGTGGACAGATTTGGTATGTAGAGCATATTATAGATGTGGTAGCGATTACCATGAAAACATTCATGGCACAGGTCAGTGAATCAGGAATTTACCACAAATCTGCTTCTTTTGTAGGTCCCCCTGGCCCTCCTGGGAAACCAGAAATCTCAAACGTCACCAAGAACACTGCCACTGTCAGCTGGAAGAGACCAACTGATGATGGTGGCAGCGAGATCACAGGGTATCATGTAGAAAGGAGAGAAAAGAAAGGCCTGCGGTGGGTGAGAGCAACCAAAACACCAGTTTCCGATCTCAGGTGCAAAGTAGCTGGACTGCAAGAAGGAAATACTTATGAATTCCGTGTCAGTGCAGAAAACAGAGCAGGGATTGGTCCACCCAGTGATGCCTCGAATCCTGTTCTGATGAAAGATGTTGCATGTTAGTATCTATGATCTTCTCCAACGCTGCTCATTTGAGCCTTCTGATATTTTATATAAAGTACCCCAATTGCAAAACTCCTAATATATGCTTTTATCTTTGTTTCTTTTATTCAGATCCTCCAGGACCACCTTCAAATGCACATGTCACTGATACCACCAAGAAGTCGGCTTCTTTAGCATGGGGCAAGCCTCATTATGACGGTGGGCTTGAAATCACTGGCTACGTGGTAGAGCATCAAAAAGTTGGAGATGATACCTGGATAAAAGATACAACAGGAACGGCCCTCAGAATCACTCAGTTTGTGGTTCCTGATCTTCAGACTAAGGAAAAATACAATTTTAGAATTAGTGCCATCAATGATGCAGGTGTGGGGGAACCAGCAGTGATTCCAAATGTTGAAATTGTAGAGAAGGAAATGGCTCCTGATTTTGAGCTAGATGCTGAGCTGCGAAGAACACTTGTGGTTAGGGCAGGGCTCAGTATTAGGATTTTTGTCCCAATTAAAGGTCGTCCTGCACCTGAAGTGACATGGACCAAAGATAATATCAACCTGAAGCACCGAGCCAACATCGAAAACACAGAGTCATTTACTCTTCTTATTATCCAGAATGTAACAGATACGACACTGGTAAATTCGTGATGACCATCGAAAACCCAGCTGGGAAGAAAAGCGGCTTCGTTAATGTCAGAGTCCTAGACACACCAGGCCCTGTCCTTAACCTAAGGCCTACAGACATCACAAAGGAGAGTGTCACCTACACTGGGACTACCTCTGATAGATGGGGGCTCACGTATAACAAATTACATTGTGGAGAAACGTGAAGCAACCAGGAAATCATACTCCACAGTCACCACTAAGTGCCATAAATGTACATATAAAGTGACTGGCTTGACAGAAGGCTGTGAATATTTCTTTAGAGTGATGGCAGAAAATGAATATGGAATTGGTGAACCAACAGAAACCACAGAACCTGTAAGAGCCTCTGAAGCACCATTACCCCCAGATAGCCTTAACATTATGGACATTACCAAGAACACAGTCAGCCTGGCGTGGCCCAAACCAAGGCATGACGGTGGTAGCAAGATCACTGGTTATGTGATTGAAGCCCAGAGAAAAGGGTCTGACCAGTGGACCCACATCTCAACGGTGAAAGGGCTAGAATGTGTGGTGAGGAACCTAACCGAAGGAGAGGAATATACCTTCCAAGTGATGGCGGTAAACAGTGCAGGCAGAAGTGCCCCTAGAGAGAGCAGACCTGTCATCGTCAAAGAGCAGACGATGCTCCCAGAGCTGGATCTTCGTGGCATCTATCAGAAGCTAGTCATTGCCAGAGCTGGTGACAACATCAAAGTTGAAATTCCAGTACTTGGTCGACCCAAGCCCACAGTCACATGGAAAAAGGGAGACCAAATTCTTAAACAGACACAGAGAGTTAATGTTGAAAACACAGCAACTTCAACTATCTTAAATATCAATGAGTGTGTCAGAAGTGACAGTGGACCTATCCATTAACAGCAAAGAACACTGTAGGAGAGGTGGGTGATGTCATAACCATTCAAGTCCATGATATCCCAGGACCACCTACAGGACCAATCAAATTTGATGAAGTTTCCTCTGACTTTGTAACCTTCTCTTGGGAGCCTCCTGAGAATGATGGAGGTGTGCCGATAAGCAACTATGTAGTAGAAATGCGACAGACAGACAGTACTACATGGGTGGAGTTAGCAACAACTGTTATACGCACTACCTACAAAGCAACTCGTCTGACAACAGGAGTAGAATATCAATTCCGTGTAAAGGCTCAAAACAGATATGGAGTTGGACCTGGCATTACGTCTGCATCTGTAGTTGCTAACTATCCATTTAAGGTGCCTGGGCCTCCTGGTACCCCTCAGGTTACTGCAGTCACCAAAGACTCCATGACAATCAGCTGGCACGAACCACTTTCTGATGGTGGAAGCCCCATTTTAGGATATCACATTGAAAGGAAAGAACGGAATGGCATTCTCTGGCAGACTGTGAGCAAAGCATTAGTACCAGGCAACATTTTCAAATCAACTGGACTTACCGATGGCATCGCTTATGAATTCCGAGTAATTGCTGAAAACATGGCAGGCAAGAGTAAGCCGAGCAAGCCATCTGAACCAATGTTTGCTTTGGATCCCATTGACCCCCCTGGGAAACCAGTACCTCTGAACATTACAAGACACACAGTGACACTGAAGTGGGCTAAGCCTGAATATACCGGAGGCTTTAAAATTACTATTTTATGTGGTTGAAAAGAGGGACCTTCCTAATGGACGATGGCTGAAGGCCAACTTCAGCAACATCTTGGAGAACGAATTTACAGTCAGTGGCCTAACTGAAGATGCTGCATATGAGTTCCGTGTGATTGCCAAAAATGCTGCCGGTGCCATCAGTCCGCCATCTGAGCCGTCAGATGCCATCACGTGCAGAGATGACCTTGAGGCACCAAGAATAATGGTGGATGTTAAATTTAAGGATACCATCACATTAAAAGCCGGTGAAGCATTCAAGCTGGAAGCTGATGTTTCAGGTCGCCCACCTCCCACAATGGAATGGACTAAAGATGGAAAGGAGCTTGAAGGCACAGGGAAATTAGAAATAAAAATTGCCGACTTCTCCACTCATCTGATAAACAAGGACTCCTCAAGAACAGACAGTGGGGCTTACATCCTGACAGCAACCAATCCTGGTGGCTTTGCCAAACACATTTTCAATGTCAAAGTTCTTGATAGACCGGGCCCACCTGAGGGACCTTTGGCGTGTCTGATGTTACATCAGAAAGTGTGTGTTGTCATGGTTGCCTCCACTGGATGATGGAGGTGCCAAAATTGATCATTACATCGTACAGAAACGTGAAACCAGCAGGTTGGCGTGGACAAATGTTGCCACAGAAGTCCAAGTAACAAAGCTGAAGGTCACTAAGCTCCTGAAAGGCAATGAATACATATTCCGTGTCATGGCAGTAAATAATACGGGGTTGGAGAGCCCCTTGAGTCGGAGCCTGTGCTTGCAGTAGATCCATATGGACCACCTGATCCACCCAAGAACCCTGAAGTTACAACTATCACCAAAGACTCCATGGTTGTCTGCTGGGGGCATCCTGACTCTGATGGTGGAAGTGAAATTATCAACTACATTGTGGAGCGGCGTGATAAAGCTGGCCAGCGCTGGGTAAAATGCAACAAAAAAGCTCTTACTGACTTAAGATTTAAAGTATCTGGGCTGACAGAAGGACATGAATATGAATTCAGAATTATGGCAGAGAATGCAGCTGGAATCAGTGCTCCAAGTGCTACCAGCCCGTTTTATAAAGCTTGCGACACTGTGTTTAAACCTGGTCCACCGGGCAAACCCACGTGTCCTTGATACAAGCAGGTCATCCATTTCAATTGCGTGGAATAAACCTATCTATGATGGAGGTTCAGAAATCACTGGGTATATGGTTGAGATTGCCCTGCCTGAAGAAGATGAATGGCAGGTTGTCACACCACCAGCGGGGCTCAAGGCAACTTCCTATACCATCACCAACCTCATAGAGAATCAGGAATATAAAATCCGCATCTATGCCATGAATTCTGAAGGGCTTGGGGAACCTGCCCTTGTTCCTGGAACTCCAAAAGCAGAAGAAAGAATGCTGCCTCCAGAGATAGAACTGGATGCTGACTTACGCAAAGTTGTTACTATAAGAGCCTGCTGCACCTTGAGACTCTTTGTTCCCATCAAAGGGAGACCAGCACCTGAGGTCAAGTGGACCCGAGAACATGGAGAATCTTTGGACAAGGCTAGCATTGAATCTACAAGCTCTTACACCCTGCTTGTTGTTGGAAATGTTAACAGATTTGACAGTGGCAAGTACATACTAACTGTAGAAAACAGCTCAGGCAGCAAGTCTGCATTTGTCAATGTTAGAGTGCTAGATACACCAGGCCCTCCACAGAATCTAAAGATAAAGGAGGTCACAAAGACATCTGTCACATTGACGTGGGAGCCTCCTCTCCTGGATGGAGGCTCAAAAATAAAGAACTATATTGTTGAAAAGCGAGAATCCACAAGAAAGGCATATTCAACTGTAGCAACAAATTGCCACAAGACTTCCTGGAAGGTAGACCAGCTTCAAGAAGGCTGCAGTTATTATTTCCGGGTCCTTGCTGAAATGAATACGGCATCGGACTGCCTGCTGAGACGGCGGAGTCTGTGAAGGCATCAGAAAGACCTCTTCCTCCAGGGAAAATAACCTTGATGGATGTCACAAGAAACAGCGTGTCTCTCTCTTGGGAGAAGCCGGAACATGATGGAGGCAGCCGAATTCTAGGCTACATTGTAGAGATGCAGAGCAAAGGCAGTGACAAATGGGCCACATGTGCCACAGTGAAAGTCACAGAAGCCACCATCACCGGGCTGATCCAGGGTGAGGAATACTCTTTCCGTGTTTCAGCTCAGAATGAAAAGGGCATCAGTGACCCCAGACAACTGAGTGTGCCGGTAATTGCTAAAGACCTTGTTATCCCACCAGCCTTCAAACTCCTCTTCAATACATTCACTGTACTGGCAGGTGAAGACCTGAAAATCGATGTACCATTCATTGGACGCCCTACACCCCTGTCACCTGGCATAAAGATGATATACCACTGAAGCAAACAACTAGAGTAAATGCAGAGAGCACAGAGAACAATTCTCTACTGACAATAAAGGAAGCCTGCGAGAAGATGTTGGACATTACACAGTTAAACTGACTAACTCAGCAGGTGAAGCCACAGAAACCCTTAATGTTATTGTTCTTGACAAGCCAGGGCCTCCAACTGGACCAGTTAAAATGGACGAAGTGACAGCAGACAGTGTTACTCTTTCCTGGGAACCACCAAAGTATGATGGCGGGAGCTCTATCAATAATTACATTGTAGAGAAACGGGACACGTCCACGACCACCTGGCAGATCGTGTCAGCTACAGTTGCAAGAACAACCATAAAGGCCTGCAGACTAAAGACTGGTTGTGAGTATCAGTTCAGGATCGCGGCAGAAAACAGATATGGGAAGAGTACCTACCTCAATTCAGAGCCTGTTATTGCCCAGTACCCATTCAAAGTGCCAGGTCCACCTGGTACACCATTTGTCACGCTTGCCTCCAAAGACAGCATGGAGGTACAATGGCATGAGCCAGTCAGTGATGGTGGGAGCAGAGTCATTGGCTACCATCTAGAACGCAAGGAAAGAAATAGCATCCTCTGGGTCAAGCTGAATAAAACGCCTATTCCTCAAACCAAGTTCAAGACAACTGGCCTTGAAGAAGGCATTGAATATGAATTCAGAGTGTCTGCAGAGAACATTGTAGGCATGGCAAGCCAAGTAAGCCATCAGAATGTTATGCTGCTCATGATCCATGTGATCCACCAGGACGGCCAGAGGCAATCATTGTCACAAGGAACTCTGTGACTCTTCAGTGGAAGAAACCCACCTACGATGGTGGAAGCAAGATCACTGGTTATGTTGTTGAGAAGAAAGAGTTGCCTGATGGCCGCTGGATGAAAGCCAGTTTTACAAATATCATTGACACCCAGTTTGAGGTAACTGGCCTAATTGAAGATCATAGATATGAGTTCCGAGTTATAGCTCGAAATGCTGCGGGAGTGTTCAGTGAGCCCTCAGAAAGCACTGGGGCAATAACAGCAAGAGATGAGGTAGAACCACCCCGAATAAGCATGGACCCCAAATACAAGGACACGGTTGTGGTTCAGGCTGGTGAGTCGTTCAAGATCGATGCAGATATATATGGCAAACCAATACCAACCACTCTGTGGGTAAAGGGTGACCAGGAGCTTTCAAGCACAGCTCGGTTAGAAATTAAAAGCACTGACTTTGCACCAGTCTCAGTGTCAAAGATGCGGTACGTGTGGACAGTGGCAATTATATTCTGAAGGCCAAAAATGTTGCAGGGGAAAAATCAGTTACTGTCAATGTGAAAGTTCTTGATAGACCAGGGCCACCTGAGGGACCTGTTGCTATATCAGGGGTTACAGCAGAAAAATGTACGTTAGCTTGGAAACCCCCACTTCAGGATGGTGGAAGGATATCACAAACTACATTGTGGAAAGGCGAGAAACCAGCCGTCTCGTCTGGACTCTAGTTGATGCCAATGTGCAAACTCTCAGCTGTAAAGTTACGAAGCTTCTTGAAGGCAATGAATATATTTTCCGTATAATGGCTGTGAACAAATAGGTGTTGGTGAACCTCTTGAATCTGAGCCATGATTGCCAAGAATCCATTTGTAGTCCCAGATGCGCCCAAAGCTCCAGAAATTACAGCTGTGACCAAAGACTCGATGATTGTCGTATGGGAAAGGCCGGCATCTGATGGTGGCAGTGAGATTCTAGGATACGTTCTAGAAAAACGGACAAAGAAGGCATAAGATGGACAAGATGCCACAAGCGTCTAATTGGAGAGCTGCGCCTGAGAGTGACTGGACTCTTAGAAAATCACAATTATGAATTCAGAGTCTCTGCTGAAAATGCTGCCGGACTTAGTGAGCCAAGCCCCCCTTCTGCTTACCAAAAGGCCTGTGACCCCATTTATAAGCCAGGCCCTCCAAACAACCCCAAAGTCATGGATGTTACCAGGTCTTCAGTTTTCCTTTCTTGGAGCAAACCTATTTATGATGGTGGCTGTGAAATCCAAGGATACATCGTAGAAAAATGTGACGTGAGCGTTGGTGAATGGACAATGTGTACACCACCAACTGGAATCAATAAGACAAATCTAGAAGTTGAGAAGTTGTTGGAAAAGCATGAATATAACTTCCGGATCTGTGCCATTAATAAGGCTGGAGTGGGGGAGCATGCTGATGTCCCTGGGCCTGTAATGGTTGAAGAAAAACTTGAAGCACCAGATATAGATCTTGACCTTGAACTAAGGAAAGTTATTAATATAAGGGCAGGTGGTTCCTTAAGGTTGTTTGTCCCTATAAAAGGCCGTCCTACACCAGAAGTTAAGTGGGGGAAGGTTGATGGTGAAATCCGAGATGCGGCTATAATTGATGTCACTAGCAGCTTCACCTCTCTTGTTCTTGACAATGTCAATCGATACGATAGTGGAAAATACACTCTCACGTTAGAAAACAGCAGTGGAACGAAATCTGCCTTTGTAACCGTGAGGGTCCTGGACACACCAAGTCCACCTGTTAACTTAAAAGTCACAGAAATCACCAAGGACTCAGTATCAATTACATGGGAACCTCCTTTGTTGGATGGAGGATCAAAAATTAAAAATTATATCGTTGAGAAACGAGAAGCCACAAGAAAATCATATGCTGCAGTTGTAACAAACTGCCATAAGAACTCTTGGAAAATTGATCAGCTCCAAGAAGGTTGCAGTTACTACTTCAGGGTTACTGCTGAGAACGAATATGGCATTGGCCTGCCTGCCCGTACTGCGGATCCAATCAAGGTTGCAGAAGTCCCACAACCTCCAGGGAAAATAACTGTGGATGAGTGACCAGAAACAGTGTCTCTCTGAGTTGGACAAAGCCTGAACACGATGGTGGCAGTAAAATCATTCAGTATATCGTAGAAATGCAAGCTAAAAACACTGATAAGTGGTCAGAGTGTGCTAGGGTGAAGTCCCTTGAAGCAGTTATTACCAACCTGACTCAGGGAGAAGAATACCTTTTTAGAGTCATTGCTGTAAATGAAAAAGGAAGAAGCGACCCCAGATCCCTTGCAGTTCCAATCATTGCCAAAGATCTGGTCATCGAGCCAGATGTAAGACCAGCATTCAGCAGTTACAGCGTACAGGTTGGCCAAGATTTGAAAATAGAAGTGCCAATTTCTGGACGTCCTAAACCAAGCATTTCCTGGACTAAGGATGGGGTGCCACTGAAGCAGACCACAAGAATCAATGTTACCGATTCCCTTGACCTCACCACACTCAGCATTAAAGAAGCTCATAAGGATGAGGTGGACAGTATGGAATCACAGTTGCCAATGTTTGTGGTCAGAAAACAGCAGCTATTGAAATCATAACTCTAGATAAACCTGATCCTCCCAAAGGTCCTGTTAAATTTGATGAGGTCAGTGCTGAGAGCATCACATTATCCTGGAACCCTCCCTTATACACAGGGGGCTGCCAAATTACCAACTACATTGTTCAGAAAAGGGATACAACCACCACAGTATGGGATATTGTCTCTGCTACTGTTGCCAGAACTACACTCAAAGTAACCAAACTGAAAACGGGTACAGAATACCAATTCAGAATATTTGCTGAAAACCGATATGGACAAAGCTTTGCTCTGGAGTCTGAACCAATTGTAGCTCAATATCCCTACAAAGAACCAGGCCCTCCAGGAACACCATTTGTCACAGCCATCTCCAAAGATTCGATGGTTGTACAGTGGCATGAACCAATCAATAATGGTGGAAGCCCAGTCATAGGTTACCACCTTGAGAGAAAGGAAAGGAATAGTATTTTGTGGACAAAAGTCAACAAAACCATTATTCATGACACCCAGTTTAAAGCACTGAACCTTGAAGAAGGCATTGAGTATGAATTTAGAGTTTATGCTGAAAATATTGTGGGGGTAGGCAAGGCAAGCAAGAATTCTGAATGCTACGTAGCCAGAGACCCTTGTGACCCACCAGGAACCCCAGAAGCAATAATAGTTAAGAGAAATGAAATCACTTTACAGTGGACCAAGCCTGTGTATGATGGTGGTAGCATGATTACAGGTTACATCGTAGAGAAACGTGATTTACCGAGGGTCGCTGGATGAAAGCCAGTTTCACAAATGTCATTGAAACTCAATTCACTGTGTCAGGTCTTACTGAAGATCAAAGATATGAATTCAGAGTCATTGCCAAGAATGCAGCTGGGGCAATAAGTAAACCCTCTGACAGTACTGGACCAATAACTGCCAAGGATGAGGTGGAACTCCCACGAATTTCAATGGACCCAAAATTCAGAGACACAATAGTGGTAAATGCTGGAGAAACATTCAGACTTGAGGCCGATGTCCATGGAAAGCCCCTACCCACCATTGAGTGGTTAAGAGGAGACAAGGAAATTGAAGAATCTGCCAGATGTGAAATAAAGAACACAGATTTCAAAGCTTTACTTATTGTAAAAGATGCCATTCGAATCGATGGTGGACAATATATTTTGAGAGCCTCAAATGTTGCTGGTTCTAAGTCATTCCCAGTAAATGTGAAAGTGCTAGACAGACCAGGACCACCAGAAGGGCCAGTTCAGGTTACTGGAGTCACATCTGAAAAGTGCACTTTGGCATGGTCTCCACCACTTCAAGATGGTGGCAGTGACATTTCTCACTATGTCGTAGAAAAGCGAGAAACCAGTCGATTGGCATGGACTGTGGTCGCCTCAGAAGTTGTGACTAACTCTCTCAAAGTTACCAAGCTCTTAGAAGGAAATGAATACATTTTCCGAATAATGGCTGTCAACAAGTATGGTGTCGGAGAACCTTTGGAATCTGCACCAGTCCTCATGAAAAATCCATTTGTGCTTCCTGGACCACCAAAGAGCTTGGAAGTCACAAACATTGCCAAAGACTCCATGACGGTCTGCTGGAATCGGCCAGACAGCGATGGTGGAAGTGAGATCATTGGTTACATTGTGGAGAAGAGGGACAGAAGTGGCATCCGGTGGATAAAGTGTAACAAACGCCGCATTACAGATTTGCGGCTCAGGGTGACAGGATTAACAGAAGACCATGAGTATGAATTCAGAGTCTCTGCAGAAAATGCTGCTGGCGTTGGAGAACCAAGTCCAGCTACCGTTTACTATAAGGCATGTGATCCTGTGTTCAAACCTGGCCCACCCACCAATGCACACGTTGTAGACACCACCAAAAATTCAATTACACTGGCCTGGAGCAAACCTATCTACGACGGTGGCAGTGAGATCCTGGGCTACGTGGTGGAAATCTGTAAAGCAGATGAAGAAGAATGGCAAATAGTTACTCCACAGACTGGCCTGAGAGTCACTCGATTGGAAATTTCCAAACTCATCGAGCACCAAGAATATAAAATACGAGTTTGTGCCCTCAACAAAGTTGGTTTAGGTGAGGCTGCATCAGTTCCTGGTTCCGTGAAACCAGAAGATAAACTTGAGGCACCTGAACTTGACCTTGACTCTGAGTTAAGAAAAGGAATTGTTGTCAGAGCTGGTGGATCTGCCAGAATCCATATTCCATTCAAAGGTCGTCCAACGCCCGAGATCACTTGGTCGAAAGAGGAAGGTGAATTCACAGATAAGGTCCAAATTGAGAAGGGAATTAACTTTACCCAACTCTCAATAGATAACTGTGACAGAAACGATGCTGGGAAATACATCCTGAAGCTGGAGAACAGCAGTGGGTCAAAGTCAGCTTTCGTAACTGTGAAAGTACTTGACACCCCGGGACCCCCACAGAATTTGGCTGTCAAGGAAGTGAGGAAAGACTCTGTCCTTCTGGTATGGGAACCGCCTATCATTGATGGTGGGGCAAAGGTCAAGAACTATGTCATCGACAAGCGTGAGTCCACCCGAAAAGCATATGCTAATGTGAGTAGTAAATGCAGTAAAACGAGCTTTAAGTTGAGAATCTGACCGAAGGAGCCATCTACTACTTTAGAGTCATGGCTGAGAATGAATTTGGGGTTGGTGTTCCGCAGAGACCTCTGATGCTGTGAAAGCTTCTGAACCCCCTTCCCCACCAGGAAAGGTAACACTCACCGATGTGTCCCAAACCAGCGCGTCCCTTATGTGGGAGAAGCCCGAACATGATGGAGGGAGCAGAATCCTGGGCTATGTTGTTGAAATGCAACCCAAGGGAACAGAAAAATGGAGTGTTGTGGCTGAATCCAAAGTCTGCAATGCGGTGGTTAGTGGCCTGAGCTCTGGGCAAGAATATCAGTTCCGTGTCAAAGCTTACAACGAGAAAGGAAAAAGTGACCCAAGAGTGCTTGGTGTTCCTGTCATAGCCAAGGACTTGACTATCCAGCCTAGTTTTAAGCTGCCATTTAATACATACAGTGTCCAAGCAGGAGAGGATCTGAAAATAGAAATTCCAGTCATAGGCCGACCAAGACCTAAAATTTCTTGGGTCAAAGATGGTGAGCCTCTTAAACAGACCACAAGAGTAAATGTTGAAGAAACGGCTACTTCGACTATTTTACACATTAAAGAAAGCAGCAAAGATGACTTTGGAAAATACAGTGTCACAGCAACAAACAGCGCAGGCACCGCAACGGAAAACCTCAGTGTCATTGTTTTGGAAAAGCCTGGACCTCCTGTTGGACCAGTGAAGTTTGATGAAGTTAGTGCAGACTTTGTGGTCATATCTTGGGAACCTCCCGCCTATACTGGTGGGTGCCAAATAAGCAACTACATTGTAGAGAAGCGAGATACTACCACTACCAACTGGCAGATGGTGTCAGCAACAGTTGCCAGGACAACCATTAAAATAAGCAAACTGAAAACAGGCACGAATACCAGTTTAGGATTTTTGCTGAGAACAGGTATGGGAAAAGTGCTCCCCTGGATTCTAAGCCCGTTGTTGTACAATATCCATTTAAAGAGCCTGGACCACCTGGAACCCCTTTTGTGACATCTGTCTCCAAAGATCAAATGCTGGTGCAGTGGCACGAGCCAGTAAATGATGGAGGCAGTAGAGTTACTGGCTACCATCTCGAACAGAAGGAAAAGAATAGCATCCTGTGGATCAAGTTGAATAAGATCCCCATCCAAGACACCAAATTCAAAACAACAGGACTTGACGAAGGACTTGAATATGAGTTCAGGGTTTCTGCTGAGAACATTGTGGGCATCGGTAAGCCTAGCAAAGTGTCAGAGTGCTATGTTGCACGTGACCCATGTGATCCACCTGGTCGTCCTGAAGCCATTGTCATTACAAGAAACAGTGTCACGCTGAAATGGAAAAAACCTGCTTATGATGGTGGCAGCAAGATAACAGGTTATATCGTAGAAAAGAAAGATCTCCCTGATGGCCGGTGGATGAAAGCCAGCTTCACCAATGTTGTGGAAACTGAGTTTACAGTGACTGGGCTTGTAGAAGACCAAAGATATGAATTTAGAGTCATTGCGAGAAATGCGGCTGACAACTTTAGTGAGCCATCTGAAAGCAGCGGCGCCATCACTGCAAGGGATGAAATCGATGCACCAAATGCCTCGCTGGACCCTAAATATAGAGATGTCATCATTGTTCGTGCAGGAGAGACCTTTGTTCTCGAAGCTGATATCCGTGGCAAACCTATACCTGACATCATTTGGTCAAAAGATGGGAACGAACTGGAAGAAACAGCAGCTAGGATGGAGATTAAATCTACTCTGCAGAAAACGACTCTCATCGTCAAAGACTGCATCCGCACTGATGGGGGGCAGTATACCTTGAAACTCAGCAACGTCGGTGGCACCAAGACTATACCTATTACTGTGAAGGTACTGGATAGGCCAGGGCCTCCTGAAGGACCTCTGAAAGTTACTGGAGTTACAGCCGAAAAGTGTTACCTGGCATGGAACCCACCTTTGCAAGATGGTGGTGCTAGTATTTCACATTACATCATTGAAAAGAGAGAAACAAGCAGACTCTCCTGGACCCAGGTTTCAACTGAAGTACAGGCCCTCAACTACAAAGTCACTAAGTTACTTCCTGGAACGAGTATATTTTCCGGGTTATGGCAGTGAATAAATATGGAGTTGGAGAGCCCCTGGAGTCTGAACCTGTGATAGCCTGTAACCCTTACAAGCTTCCAGGTCCTCCTTCAACACCTGAGGCCTCCGCCATCACCAAAGACTCTATGGTACTAACATGGACACGTCCAGTGGATGATGGAGGTGCTGAAATTGAGGGGTACATTCTTGAAAAGCGAGATAAGGAAGGCATTAGGTGGACCAAGTGCAACAAGAAAACATTAACAGACCTTCGGTTCAGGGTGACTGGCCTCACAGAAGGCCATTCCTATGAATTCAGAGTTGCTGCTGAGAATGCAGCTGGTGTTGGGGAACCCAGCGAGCCATCGTTTTCTACCGTGCATGTGATGCCTTGTATCCCCAGGTCCACCAAGTAACCCCAAAGTGACAGACACCTCCAGATCTTCTGTTCTCCTAGCATGGAATAAGCCAATTTATGATGGCGGTGCACCTGTTAGAGGCTATGTGATTGAGCTCAAAGAAGCTGCAGCCGATGAATGGACTACCTGTACGCCACCATCAGGATTACAAGGGAAGCAGTTCACAGTGACCAAGCTTAAGGAGAATACAGAGTACAACTTCCGCATCTGTGCTTTCAATACTGAAGGTGTAGGTGAGCCTGCAACCATACCAGGCTCTGTTGTTGCTCAGGAGAGGATGGAAGCACCAGAAATAGAACTCGATGCTGATCTCAGAAAGGTGGTCACTCTGCGTGCAAGTGCCACTTTGCGCCTATTTGTCACTATCAAAGGCCGCCCAGAACCTGAAGTTAAGTGGGAAAAGGCTGAAGGCATTCTCACGAGAGAGCCCAGATCGAGGTGACTAGTTCATATACAATGCTGGTGATTGACAATGTGACCAGATTTGACAGTGGTAGGTACAACCTCACCCTAGAAAAAACAGTGGCTCCAAAACGGCTTTTGTCAATGTCAGAGTTCTTGATTCACCAAGTGCACCTGTGAATCTGACCTAAGAGAAGTGAAGAAAGACTCGGTGACACTGTCCTGGGAGCCACCACTTATTGACGGTGGAGCAAAGATTACAAATTATATCGTTGAAAAACGAGAAACCACAAGAAAAGCTTACGCTACCATTACAAACAACTGCACTAAGAATACTTTCAAAATCGAAAACCTACAAGAAGGGTGTTCTTATTACTTCCGAGTCCTGGCTTCTAATGAATATGGCATTGGCTTGCCGGCCGAAACAACAGAACCTGTCAAAGTGTCAGAACCACCACTCCCACCTGGAAGGGTAACCCTGGTAGACGTGACCCGGAATACAGCTACGATTAAGTGGGAGAAGCCGGAAAGCGATGGCGGCAGCAAGATCACTGGTTACGTCGTGGAAATGCAGACAAAGGGTAGCGAAAAGTGGAGCACATGCACACAAGTGAAGACTCTGGAGGCAACTATATCTGGCCTAACTGCAGGGGAAGAGTATGTCTTCAGGGTAGCTGCAGTTAATGAAAAGGGAAGAAGTGACCCAAGACAGCTTGGAGTACCAGTCATTGCAAAAGACATTGAAATAAAGCCTTCTGTTGAGCTTCCTTTCAATACTTTCAACGTTAAGGCTAATGACCAACTCAAAATTGATATACCATTTAAAGGAAGACCTCAAGCTACTGTATCCTGGAAAAAAGATGGTCAGGTTCTTAGAGAGACGACTAGAGTCAACGTATCTTCCTCAAAGACCGTAACAACATTATCTATTAAAGAAGCTTCAAGGGAAGATGTTGGAACTTATGAATTGTCTGTTTCAAATACTGCTGGATCCATAACAGTTCCTATTACTGTCATTGTCCTTGACAGGCCAGGACCTCCAGGACCCATACGAATTGATGAAGTTAGTTGTGACAATGTGTCTATTTCTTGGAATCCCCCAGAATATGATGGTGGCTGCCAAATTAGCAACTACATTGTTGAAAAGAGAGAAACCACTTCCACAACATGGCAGGTAGTTTCACAAGCAGTGGCAAGAACATCTATTAAAATAGTCCGCTTGACAACAGGAAGTGAGTATCAGTTCCGAGTTTGTGCAGAGAATCGGTATGGAAAGAGTTCCTACAGTGAATCCTCAGCCGTTGTTGCTGAGTATCCATTCAGCCCCCCTGGGCCTCCTGGTACTCCTAAAGTTGTGCATGCCACGAAATCTACCATGGTTGTAAGCTGGCAAGTACCAGTGAATGATGGAGGAAGCCAAGTGATTGGCTATCACCTTGAATACAAAGAAAGAAGCAGTATTCTCTGGTCAAAAGCAAACAAAGTCCTCATTGCAGATACTCAGATGAAGGTCTCTGGTCTGGATGAGGGGCTGATGTATGAGTATCGTGTATATGCTGAGAATATTGCTGGAATTGGTAAATGCAGTAAAGCGTGTGAACCAGTCCCCGCAAGAGATCCTTGTGATCCTCCTGGACAACCTGAAGTCACCAATATCACAAGAAAATCAGTGTCACTTAAGTGGTCTAAACCACGTTATGATGGTGGAGCTAAGATCACCGGATACATTGTTGAACGCAGAGAACTACCTGACGGCAGATGGCTGAAGTGCAATTTCACAAATGTACAGGAAACATACTTTGAAGTAACTGAGCTAACTGAAGACCAGCGTTATGAATTCGGGTTTTTGCAAGAAATGCTGCTGACTCAGTTAGTGAGCCATCTGAATCCACTGGACCTATTACGGTGAAAGACGATGTTGAGGCGCCAAGAATTATGATGGATGTCAAATTCCGAGACATCATTGTTGTCAAAGCTGGAGAAGTCCTTAAGATAAATGCAGACATTGCAGGGCGACCTCTGCCAGTAATTTCCTGGGCCAAAGATGGGGTAGAAATTGAAGAAAGGGCAAAAACAGAAATTGTTTCAACAGACTATAATACCACATTAACAGTTAAAGATTGTGTAAGACGAGACACTGGGCAGTATGTCCTTACACTGAAGAATGTCGCAGGAACTCGGACTATGGCAGTTAACTGTAAAGTACTTGATAAGCCTGGCCCACCAGCAGGACCACTTGAAATAAGTGGCCTCACTGCTGAAAAGTGCTCCCTTTCCTGGGGACGTCCCCAGGAAGATGGCGGTGCAGATATCGATTATTATATCGTAGAAAAGCGTGAAACAAGCCGCCTTGCATGGACTATATGTGAAGCAGAGTTAAGGACAACATCTTGTAAGGTGACCAAGCTACTCAAAGGCAATGAATATATCTTTAGAGTAACTGGTGTTAATAAATATGGTGTCGGTGAGCCCTTGGAGAGCGTGGCAGTGAAGGCACTAGATCCATTCACCACTCCTAGTCCACCCACATCTTTGGAAATTACATCTGTGACCAAAGATTCCATGACACTTTGCTGGTCAAGACCTGAGACCGATGGAGGCAGTGACATCTCTGGATACATAATTGAAAGGCGTGAGAAAAACAGCCTACGGTGGGTGCGTGTGAACAAAAAACCAGTTTATGATCTGAGAGTGAAGTCCACAGGACTCCGAGAAGGATGTGAATATGAGTATCGGGTTTTTGCTGAAAACGCTGCCGGCCTAAGTCTTCCAAGTGAAACTTCTCCCTTGGTTCGAGCAGAAGACCCAGTGTTCTTGCCATCTCCTCCATCCAAACCGAAAATAGTGGACTCAGGCAAGACAACAATCACCATCGGCTGGGTTAAACCTTTGTTTGATGGTGGGGCTCCAATAACAGGATATACCGTAGAATACAAAAAGTCTGAAGAAACTGACTGGAAAGTTGCCATTCAGAGCTTCAGAGGCACAGAATACACAATGAGTGGGCTAACAACAGGAGCTGAGTATGTTTTCAGAGTGAGGTCACTCAATAAGGTTGGTGCCAGTGACCCAAGTGATAGCTCCGATCCCCAGGTAGCAAAAGAAAGAGAAGAAGAACCTGTATTTGATGTTGATACTGAGATGAGGAAGACCTTGATTGTCAAGGCTGGGTCCTCGTTTACCATGACAGTTCCTTTCAGAGGAAGACCAATCCCCAACGTCTCCTGGAGTAAGCCCGACACCGACCTCCGCACGAGAGCATACATTGATTCCACGGATTCTCGTACATCACTTACTATTGAGAATGCCAACAGAAACGATTCTGGAAAATACACACTGACAATTCAGAATGTGCTGAGCGCTGCTTCCATGACCTTCGTCGTTAAAGTCTTGGATTCCCCCGGGCCTCCAGCCAATATTACTGTACGTGAAGTAACCAAGGAGACTGCTATGCTGTCCTGGGATGTTCCTGAAAATGATGGCGGAGCACCAGTGAAGAATTACCACATAGAAAAACGTGAGGCCAGCAAGAAGGCGTGGGTGTCAGTCACTAGCAACTGCAACCGCCTCTCTTACAAAGTGACCAACTTACAAGAAGGAGCTATCTACTACTTCCGAGTCTCTGGGGAAAACGAATTTGGTGTTGGTGTGCCAGCTGAGACGAAGGAAGGAGTCAAAATAACAGGTACGAGAACAAAATAGATCCATAGTTTGCTAGAATAATGTGAATTGCTCTAATTAGTCATATTTCACCTTAAAGTCTTTTGGTTCACACCCCCAAAATATTTATGCCATAGCACAAAACGAATCTCTAATAACTGACATACCTAGAAAGTCAACATAAGGTTTGCTGGATTTAAGAATTAAGTCTAACTACACATACATTTAGTGTATGTGCAAAAACTATATGAAGCTTCTGATAAGATGGCTTCTATTGTTCCTCCATGAATTTTGGACAAATTTTGTCATTTTATCTTGTTATTTGAAACATAATTTAAATTTGAATATTGTAACATACGATGGCATAGCTTAGTGGAGCTCTGGCTGTCTAAAAAGCCCAAGTTGTCACATAAGTAGACGCAAGTCAAAAAGTACATGCATCACTTTGATTTACAAGGTTTTCTCTGACAATGTATGAAGGATGCATGTGGGAGAAAATGTTGTAATATATGTTCTCTTTCTTTCAATGCTTCATTTTTATTTTTTAGAAAAACCAAGCCCACCAGAAAAGCTTGGCGTAACAAGTGTATCCAAAGACAGTGTGTCTCTGAGCTGGCTGAAGCCAGAACACGATGGTGGAAGCAGAGTCGTACACTATGTTGTTGAAGCACTAGAAAAAGGACAGAAAAACTGGGTTAAGTGCGCTGTGGTGAAGACAACCCATCATGTTGTTTCCGGTCTGAGAGAGAGTCATGAGTACTTCTTCCGAGTCTTTGCAGAGAACCAAGCTGGTCTGAGTGACCCAAGGGAGCTCCTCCTTCCTGTCCTCATAAAGGATCATCTAGGTATGTCTAATTTTATGCATAAGCAAATTTTCATTTTCTGGATTTAGGTAAGTTAATTCTTTTAGGCATTTTTTCACCTTTATTTTCCATATTTCTTTTTTTTTTTTTAGAACCACCCGAAATTGATATGAAGAATTTCCCAAGTCACACTGTGTATGTAAGAGCTGGTTCCAACCTTAAAGTTGACATTCCAATATCTGGAAAACCACTACCCAAAGTGACCTTAACAAGAGATGGTGTACCACTGAAGGCCACCATGAGATTCAACACTGAGATTACCGCTGAGAACCTAACCATCAATCTTAAAGAAAGTGTTACCACTGACGCGGGAAAATATGAGATCACTGCTGCCAACTCCAGTGGAACCACCAAAACTTTCATTAACATCATTGTGCTGGACAGGCCTGGTCCTCCTACTGGCCCTGTAGCCATTAGTGATATAACTGAAGAAAGTGTGACTCTCAAATGGGAGCCACCAAAGTATGATGGCGGAAGCCACGTTACCAATTACATTGTACTGAAGAGAGAAACGAGTACTGCAGCGTGGTCTGAAGTGTCGGCAACAGTAGCAAGAACCATGATTAAAGTCATGAAACTAACCACAGGAGAAGAATACCAGTTCCGCATCAAGGCAGAAAATCGCTTCGGCATCAGCGATCACATAGATTCAGCTTGTGTGGTTGTCAAACTACCATACAGTAAGTTGTTGACCTTAGACACCCAATATTGGTGTTTACTATAAAAATGTGCTAAGTGCTTGTCTTAACCTATGGGTTTTCTCTCTTTCCTAGCAACACCTGGACCACCATCTACACCCTGGGTATCTAATGTTACTCGAGAAAGCATCACTGTGGGTTGGCATGAACCAGTGTCTAATGGAGGCAGTGCAGTCATAGGCTACCACCTGGAAATGAAAGACAGAAATAGTATTTTGTGGCAAAAAGCCAACAAAATGATCATCCGTACAACTCACTTCAAAGTTACAACAATCAGTGCTGGGCTTATTTATGAATTCAGGGTGTATGCAGAGAATGCTGCCGGTATTGGAAAACCCAGCCATCCCTCTGAACCAGTCTTGGCCATTGATGCCTGTGGTATGTAATTGTCATGTACACAGCAATTCTGATAATTGAAAAATGTAAAAAGTTCATTTCTTCAAAGCAAAATGAGTGCCACTGATCTGCTTTCTCATTATTGCAGAACCCCCAAGAAATGTTCGGATCACGGATATTTCAAAGAACTCCGTCAACCTTTCATGGCAACAACCAGCTTTTGATGGAGGAAGCAAAATTACAGGCTACATTGTTGAGAGGCGTGACCTTCCAGATGGGAGATGGACCAAGGCCAGCTTCACCAATGTTATTGAGACTCAGTTCACTGTCTCTGGATTGACTCAGAATTCCCAGTATGAATTCCGGGTCTTTGCTAGAAATGCTGTTGGTTCCATCAGCAACCCATCTGAGGTTGTAGGCCCCATCACATGCATTGACTCTTACGGTAAGCAGGTTTCACTCAATGTTTTCTTTAATGGCTTTTACCATATGTTTTAATTATATTGTGGGAGTAACTATAAACTAGCTGGACTATTTAGGAACCTACCATTGATTGGACAAGTTCCATGAATGCCCTTCTTCATGAATTCCCTCCCTTTCAACAACATAGATTAATCCACTTTACGAAAGTAAGCCTAAGGCTTAGAGTATTGATATAAAGTCTCCCAAAGTCAAACAACTCATCAGTGATGATCAGGTGTCTTTGGAGCCCTCTCTGTATCATTGTCAGTTTGAAATGTGATTGGCCACTCTGTAAAAGAAGTGGCATTTGGTTAAGAATAGCTTGGAAATGAGAATTTCATGGAGTCAAGTACCCTGGGACACGTCTAATAATTTTCCATTTTCAAAAAGGGAAGTGAGTCACTTCCTAACAGATGAAAAGTATCTACTCCTGTTCTTGTGCTGGAAACTCAAGGGCCACCCTCTACTAGTCAGGCTTTGCAGGTTCCAAGTATTTGTTGCTCTGTAAAGCCAGCCAAACTTAGTCTATATCTCAACAGTTATAGGCTACCAGGCAGAACACCTGCCTCACTGGATGCCCTGTGAGTAGAGAACTCAAGCTTCAAGAATCTGACATGAACTACTCACATTTGGATAGTGGAAAGGAAAAGAAAATGAATGGGAAGTGGTCAGAAGCAAAGGAAAGAGAGGCTAGAGTAAAAGAAAATGTGTGATGCTATTTCTTCAATAATGGTCTCATCCTGTTTTCATTGCTAACACAAAAATACCTACAAGAAGTTAAGATACATTTAGGAAGAACGAACTTCCTCATGCACTTAGGATAGTGTTCCTGAGGCTCAGAGTCTGTTCAGTCTGTCTTCCTCATCTGAGATATACAAGTGGCTTGTAAAACTTAAAGTTTAAAGTGAGTAGACATAGACCTGCATAAAAGTACATGAAACACACATGCACACATGTGCCTGCAATTAGTAGATGATCTATTACCTATTTTGAAGTTCTGCAACATTTTTCATTCTTCTAAGATTTCAACTGCTTTGTTTGTTTTCTTGCAGGTGGGCCTGTGATTGACTTGCCTCTAGAATATACAGAAGTTGTCAAATACAGAGCAGGTACATCTGTGAAGCTCAGAGCTGGCATTTCCGGCAAACCCGAGCCTACAATTGAGTGGTACAAAGATGATAAAGAATTACAAACCAATGCATTGGTGTGTGTCGAAAATAGCACTGACCTTGCTCTATACTCATCAAAGATGCCAACCGCCTTAATAGTGGAAGCTATGAGTTGAAACTAAGGAATGCCATGGGTTCTGCTTCAGCCACCATCAGGGTACAGATCCTTGGTAGGTGCTTAAATGGGCAATGTCTTATTTTGTCTACCTAGAGTGTGGTAATCAAAAGTTACCCGGCCTTTGAAAGACCCTAACATTGTTCTCTTCTTCCATTGGTAGATAAACCAGGACCTCCAGGTGGACCAATTGAATTTAAGACTGTCACTGCAGAAAAGATAACTCTGCTCTGGAGGCCTCCAGCTGACGACGGCGGTGCAAAGATCACTCACTACATCGTGGAAAAACGTGAGACAAGCCGAGTCGTGTGGTCTATGGTGGCTGAAAATCTGGAAGAGTGCATCATTACAACTACCAAAATTATCAAAGGGAATGAGTACATCTTCCGAGTCCGAGCTGTGAATAAGTATGGAATTGGCGAGCCTCTAGAATCTGAGCCAGTTGTAGCCAAGAATGCCTTTGGTGAGCTGTAGCTTCATTACAAAACTAAAAGATGTGAAAAACATATTCAGAGATATAAGCTATTCTGATAGCTTACAGATGTTTTCTTAAGATGATTTTCTTTTGCATTTCATCTTATCTTGTTACTATCCTCTCCACAAGACATTACTAAACTGATATTTTAGACAGAATTAAAAGATGAGAAAGTAGAACCTGTTGAATCTTTAAACTCATCTATTCTTTCCTTCTTAAATAGTTACACCCGGGCCACCAAGCATCCCAGAGGTGACAAAGATTACCAAGAATTCAATGACTGTTGTCTGGAACAGGCCAACTGTAGATGGTGGCAGTGAAATAAATGGCTATTTCCTTGAAAGACGAGACAAGAAGAGTCTAGCATGGCTTAAAGTATTAAAGGAGACTATTCGTGACACCAGACAAAAGGTGACAGGACTCACAGAAAACAGTGACTATCAATATCGAGTCTGTGCCGTAAATGCTGCTGGAATGGGTCCCTTCTCAGAACCCTCCGACTTCTACAAGGCTGCTGATCCGATTGGTAAGCACTTGTAGACACAGCATCTTCACTTGTCCTTTGTGTGACTGAATTGCTGATTATTGTATAATTACTGGATTGTAAATGTCTATTCCAGATCCTCCAGGACCACCTGCCAAGATAAGAATTGCAGATTCAACTAAATCATCCATCACTCTTGGCTGGAATAAACCTGTCTATGATGGGGGCAGTGATGTTACTGGATATGTTGTTGAGATGAGACAAGGAGAGGAAGAAGAATGGACTATTGTCTCTACCAAGGGAGAGGTCAGAACTACAGAATATGTGGTATCTAATCTGAAACCTGGAGTCAATTACTATTTCCAAGTATCAGCAGTAAACTGTGCTGGTCAAGGAGAACCTATAACTATGACTGAACCTGTACAGGCTAAAGACATCCTTGGTATGTACAAACTATGTAACGATGCTCTGATGTCTTATTAAGAGTTTTAGGCAAAGACTAGTTTTCTTTTAAAACTCACTGTAAATGTCCATTTTGTGTCTACAGAGGAACCAGAAATCGACCTAGATGTGGCTCTCAGAACATCTGTTATAGCTAAAGCTGGTGAAGATGTTCAATTATTGATTCCCTTTAAAGGCAGACCTCCACCTACTGTCACCTGGAGGAAAGATGAGAAGAATCTTGGCAGTGATGCCAGATACAGCATCCAAAACACTGATTCATCTTCATTGCTTGTTATTCCTCAAGTTACTCGCAATGACACAGGAAAATACATCCTGACAATAGAAAATGGAGTCGGCCAACCAAAGTCTTCTACTGTGAGTGTTAAAGTGCTTGACACACCAGCTGCCTGCCAGAAGTTACAGGTGAAGCATGTTTCCCTAGGCACAGTCACATTGCTATGGGATCCTCCCCTCATCGATGGAGGGTCTCCCATCATTAACTATGTCATTGAAAAGAGAGATGCCACGAAGAGAACATGGTCTGTTGTATCACACAAATGTTCCGGCACATCCTTTAAAGTAACAGATTTATCAGAGAAGACTCCATTCTTCTTCAGAGTTCTTGCAGAAAATGAAATTGGAATTGGTGAGCCTTGTGAGACTACAGAACCTGTAAAGGCTGCTGAGGTGCCAGCACCTATCCGTGATCTCTCAATGAAAGATTCCACAAAGACATCTGTTGTCCTGAGCTGGACCAAACCTGACTTTGATGGTGGGAGCATCATCACAGACTATGTTGTGGAACGGAAAGGCAAAGGTGAACAAGCATGGTCCCATGCTGGCATCAGTAAACATGCGAAATTGAGATTGGACAACTTAAAGAGCAATCAGTCTTGGAATTCCGAGTGTCTGCTAGAAATGAGAAAGGACAGAGCGACCCTGTCACTATTGGGCCACTTACAGTGAAAGAGCTTGTAATTACACCCGAAGTTGACTTGTCAGAAATCCCTGGGGCACAAATATCTGTGAGAATTGGACATAATGTACACCTTGAATTACCTTATAAAGGAAAACCCAAGCCATCCATCAGTTGGCTGAAAGATGGTTTGCCACTGAAAGAAAGTGAATATGTTCGTTTCAGTAAAACAGAAAACAAAATCACTTTGAGTATTAAAAATGTGAAGAAGGAGCATGGAGGAAAGTATACTGTTATTCTTGATAATGCAGTGTGTAGAAACTCATTCCCCATTACAATCATCACCCTTGGCCCACCATCAAAGCCAAAGGACCCATTAGATTTGATGAAATCAAGGCTGACAGTGCCATCATGTCATGGGACATACCTGATGATGACGGAGGAGGAGAAATTACCTGTTACAGCATTGAGAAGCGGGAAGCTTCACAAACTAACTGGAAGATGGTGTGTTCAAGCGTTGCCAGAACAACTTTCAAAGTTTCCAATCTGGTCAAAGATTCCGAATACCAGTTTAGAGTTAGAGCAGAAAACAGATATGGAGTCAGTGAGCCACTTGTCTCAAATATTATTGTGGCAAAACACCAATTCAGGATTCCTGGTCCTCCAGGAAAGCCAGTCATATACAATGTGACTTCAGATGGCATGTCACTAACTTGGGATGCACCAGTTTATGATGGTGGTTCAGAAGTTACTGGATTCCATGTTGAAAAGAAAGAAAGAAACAGCATTCTTTGGCAAAGGGTTAACACATCACCAATATCTGGGAGAGAATACAGAGCTACTGGCTTAATAGAGGGGCTGGACTACCAATTCCGTGTATACGCTGAGAATTCTGCCGGTCTAAGCTCACCTAGTGACCCAAGCAAGTTTACATTAGCGTTTCCCAGTAGGTAAGTGACTGTTACTCAATATATTTAATTAAGCAACCAGACATATTCTCAATAAATACGCCAAACACTGCTTGTCTTTTAGAAGTCACCCTCTTGGCTCTATCATGGCTCTATCTTGTTGTTATAGAAGCAGTCATACAAAGCTAGAGGAATTTTTTGTAAGGGGGGGGGAGTTTGATTTGGATTTTGGTTTTGGTATTGTCTGTATAGCCCGGGCTGTCCTGGAACTTACTCTATAGAACAGGCTGGCCTTGAACTCAAAGATCTTCCTGCCTTTTCCTCCCAAGTGCTGGATTGAAGGTGTATACCATCCACACCCAGCCAGAGGAGTGATTTTAACTCAGTCCAATAAAATAATTTAGAATTCTTCAATTCTCCAGAAGACTACGAAACAGAAAGTTGAAATTAGTAATACAAATGAGCCTGGGAGGTTTATCCATGTTGTTTTCCTTCATTGATAATTAAAAGATGGTTACAAATATAGCACTAATCTTAACTTTCCTATAACTTCTCAGACCCACCCGGCACTCCTGACTACATTGATGTCACCCGGGAAACCATCACACTTAAATGGAACCCACCCTTACGGGATGGGGGCAGTAAGATCGTGGCCTACAGCATTGAGAAACGGCAAGGAAGTGATCGTTGGGTGAGATGCAACTTCACTGACGTCAGTGAGTGTCAGTACACAGTTACAGGACTCAGTCCTGGGGACCGATATGAGTTCAGAATAATTGCAAGAAATGCTGTTGGCACTATAAGCCCTCCCTCGCAGTCTTCTGGCATCATTATGACAAGAGATGAAAATGGTAAGCTATGTCCAACCAATTTCCATTGTGATAAAGAATAATCATGGTTTTAAAGTGCTTTTTAAATGCCTCTGGTCTATAAAAGGGGGACAGGGCTCTTTTTCTGTCAATGAGCTATGGCCACCACATAGATTAATTAAGTCCTTTTGTATTTTTGTCAATTCTTTTCATGTCTATCATTTTATCCCATTCCCATGTAAAGATCAAGCAAGTGGGAATGGTTTTTAGGTTTGTAGTTTTAGCTGTTTCCACTAATATACTAGGAATAGTTGTCTATCTGTATTAGATATACAACAAATATATATTTACATAAATATATATTTAAATTTTAAATATATGTATATATATTATGAATATATTATATGAAGCAATATAATAATTTCCTGCTTGTATGAAGCTAATGGCTTCTCCCAGGAACTTGTTTGGCTATTCAATACTATTTGGAAGTAAAGACTTGCAAATGTTGCAGTTCTCTTTCCACAAAGGATGATGCAGAGTAATCACATGTCAGGAGTAACAAAGGGAATAACTGAGTAATGAATAAATGTTTAATCCCATTGCCTAAACTCTCAGTCACCAGTCCTACTTTCAAATGGCCTCTGGTAGCATGGAAATGGTTGTCTTCCCAGACTTTATATATAATATGTTCCCAATGAAAACTATGTTTATGTATGTCTTTATTAAGCCAAATTAATAAATATTTCGTTCTTTTACAGTTCCACCAACAGTAGAGTTTGGCCCTGAGTACTTTGATGGTCTTGTTATTAAGTCTGGAGACAGTCTTAGGATTAAAGCTTTGGTCCAAGGCCGACCAGTCCCACGAGTAACTTGGTTCAAAGATGGAGTTGAAATTGAAAGGAGAATGAACATGGAGATAACTGATGTTCTTGGCTCTACCAGCCTCTTTGTCAGAGACGCAACTCGAGATCACCGTGGTGTTTATACCGTGGAAGCCAAAAATATATCTGGTTCCACAAAAGCAGAAGTTACAGTGAAAGTACAAGGTATTTTACAATAAATTCAACATGATTTATTAGACTTGGGTTAGAGATGTGGCTGATAATACTTTAATGGACAAGAAAAAAAAAAGTAACTCTTCAAACTTTTTCTTATAGATACACCAGGAAAAGTAGTTGGGCCAATAAGATTTACTAACATTACTGGTGAAAAGATGACCCTGTGGTGGGAGGCACCACTCAATGACGGCTGTGCTCCTGTTACACACTACATCATTGAAAAGCGTGAAACCAGCAGACTTGCTTGGGCATTAATTGAGGATCATTGTGAAGCCCTCAGTTACACTGCCATTAAACTAATAACCGGCAATGAGTATCAGTTCCGGGTTTCTGCAGTTAACAAGTTCGGCGTTGGCAGGCCACTTGAGTCTGACCCCGTGGTTGCTCAAATACAATACAGTAAGTCTCCAGTTCTACTAAGTGGTATCCCATCATCATAAGTCTAACTTTCTAAGCAAATTAATCTAACTGATTCTTCCTCCTCTTTGACAGCCATTCCAGATGCACCTGGAATTCCAGAACCTAGCAATGTAACAGGCAATAGTATTACCCTGACTTGGACAAGGCCAGAATCAGATGGTGGCAGTGAGATTCAACACTACATCCTTGAAAGGAGAGAAAAGAAAAGCACAAGATGGGTAAAAGTGATCAGCAAACGACCAATCTCTGAGACAAGGTTCAAAGTCACTGGTCTGGTTGAAGGCAACGAGTATGAGTTCCATGTCATGGCTGAAAACGCTGCGGGTGTAGGACCAGCAAGTGGGATATCAAGACTAATTAAATGTAGAGAGCCCGTTAACCCACCAAGTGCTCCCTCGGTAGTCAAAGTGACTGATACCTCGAAGACAACTGTGAGCTTGGAATGGGCCAGGCCAGTCTTTGATGGCGGGCTGGAAATAATTGGGTACATAATAGAAATGTGCAAAGCTGACTTAGGGGACTGGCACAAAGTAAACACAGAGCCATGTGTGAAAACAAGATACACGGTCACTGATCTACAGGCGGGCGAAGAATACAAATTCCGGTCAGTGCTATCAATGGTGCTGGAAAGGAGACAGCTGCGAGGTGACTGGCACAATAAAAGCAGTCGATCGATTATCAGCTCCTGAGTTAGACATTGATGCAAACTTCAAGCAGACTCACATTGTTAGAGCGGGAGCTAGCATTCGTCTCTTCATTGCTTACCAGGGTAGACCTACTCCTACAGCGGTATGGAGCAAGCCTGACTCTAACCTTAGCATCCGGGCTGATATCCACACAACAGATTCCTTCAGCACCCTCACTGTGGAAAACTGCAACAGAAACGATGCAGGGAAATACACACTCACCGTAGAAAACAACAGTGGTAGTAAGTCGATAACATTCACTGTGAAGGTGCTAGACTCTCCAGGACCACCTGGTCCAATTACCTTCAAAGATGTGACCCGGGGATCTGCTACACTGATGTGGGACGCTCCTCTCCTTGATGGTGGTGCCCGGATCCATCACTATGTGATAGAGAAACGGGAAGCGAGTCGCCGTAGCTGGCAGGTTGTCAGTGAGAAATGCACTCGCCAGATCCTCAAGGTGAGTGATCTGACAGAAGGTGTTCCATACTATTTCCGTGTTTCAGCTGAAAATGAGTATGGTGTTGGTGAACCCTATGAAATGCCAGAACCAATTGTAGCCACAGAACAGCCCGCTCCACCTAGGAGACTTGATGTCGTTGACACTAGCAAATCCTCTGCAGTCCTAGCCTGGCTTAAACCTGATCATGATGGAGGTAGTCGAATCACTAGTTACCTGCTTGAAATGAGACAAAAGGGATCTGACTTCTGGGTTGAAGCTGGTCACACCAAACAGCTGACTTTCACAGTGGAGCGCCTTGTTGAGAACACCGAATATGAATTCCGGGTGAAAGCCAAGAACGATGCTGGCTATAGTGAACCCAGAGAAGCTTTCTCATCTGTCATCATCAAGGAGCCTCAAATTGAGCCCACTGCTGATCTCACTGGAATCACCAATCAGCTCATAACTTGCAAAGCAGGAAGCACGTTTACCATTGATGTGCCAATCAGTGGTCGTCCTGCCCCCAAGGTAACATGGAAACTAGAAGAAATGAGACTCAAAGAGACAGATCGAATGAGCATCACAACAACAAAAGACAGGACCACCCTGACTGTAAAGGACAGCATGAGAGGTGACTCTGGCAGATACTTCCTGACCCTGGAAAATACAGCTGGTGTTAAAACATTCACTATCACAGTTGTGGTCATTGGAAGGCCAGGGCCAGTAACTGGTCCCATTGAGGTCTCATCTGTCTCGGCTGAATCATGTGTCCTATCCTGGACTGAACCCAAAGACGATGGAGGCACTGAAATTACAAATTACATAGTTGAAAAGCGTGAGTCGGGTACAACAGCGTGGCAGCTTGTCAATTCCAGTGTGAAGCGCACTCAGATTAAAGTCACTCACCTCACAAAATACAAAGAATACTGCTTCCGTGTCAGTTCAGAGAACAGATTTGGGGTCAGCAAGCCTGTGGAGTCAATACCAATAGTTGCGGAGCATCCATTTGGTAAGGAAAATCAGTACCAAACTTCAAAGTCTATTTTTAAAACTTTTAAATTTGTGCTAAATGTTATAAAACCATATTCTTATATTTCCCTGTCTATATTTAGTTCCGCCAAGTGCTCCTACCAGACCTGAGGTCTACTATGTGTCTGCCAATGCTATGTCAATTCGTTGGGAAGAACCCTACCATGATGGCGGTAGTAAAATCGTTGGCTACTGGGTTGAGAAGAAAGAACGTAACACCATTCTTTGGGTGAAAGAAAACAAAGTGCCATGCTTAGAGTGTAACTACAAAGTGACAGGCTTGGTAGAAGGACTAGAGTATCAGTTCCGAACATATGCACTCAACGCTGCGGGTGTCAGCAAGGCCAGTGAAGCTTCAAGACCTATCATGGCTCAAAACCCAGTTGGTATGTAGAAATTGCTAAAGTTACTATTCCTGGTATTAGAACTCGATTGTATTTTTAACCTTATTTTGTATCCCTTCTAGATCCACCTGGTAGACCAGAAGTGACAGATGTCACAAGATCAACGGTGTCACTAATTTGGTCTGCCCCAGTGTATGATGGAGGCAGCAAAGTTGTGGGCTACATCATAGAACGGAAGCCAGTCAGTGAAGTTGGAGATGGTCGCTGGCTGAAGTGCAACTATACCATTGTCTCTGATAATTTCTTCACTGTGACTGCTCTCAGTGAAGGGGACACTTACGAATTCCGTGTATTGGCCAAGAACGCAGCAGGTGTAATTAGCAAAGGCTCTGAATCTACAGGCCCTGTAACTTGCCGAGATGAATATGGTAAGAAATAGCCAGCATGTTCCTTTCAGCTTACTCCAGTGTTTTCATTTTAGCTTAAGTGGCTATCTGAACTGTCAGATATTTATTCATATCCCTTTGCCTATTAACAGCCCCACCAAAAGCTGAATTGGATGCCAGGTTACAAGGCGATCTGGTGACCATCAGAGCAGGTTCAGATCTTGTTCTTGATGCTGCCGTTGGTGGCAAACCTGAACCCAAAATCATCTGGACTAAAGGCGACAAAGAACTGGATCTCTGTGAAAAAGTTTCTCTACAGTACACTGGCAAGCGAGCAACTGCTGTGATCAAATACTGTGACCGGAGCGACAGTGGGAAATACACACTGACCGTGAAGAATGCTAGTGGGACCAAGTCCGTATCTGTCATGGTCAAAGTTCTTGGTAAGCAGATCAAAGGTCCTTTTTTGGAAAATTGTAGCACGTTCAAGTATGCTGTTCATCATGACTTGTCATCCTGCCCTTTTTCAGATTCTCCTGGCCCATGTGGAAAACTCACTGTCAGCAGAGTGACTGAGGAGAAGTGCACCTTAGCCTGGAGCCTACCGCAAGAAGATGGAGGAGCAGAAATAACTCACTATATTGTAGAGAGACGCGAGACTAGCAGGCTCAATTGGGTGATCGTGGAAGGGGAATGCCCGACTGTATCCTATGTGGTTACCAGACTCATCAAGAACAATGAGTACACATTCCGAGTGAGGGCAGTCAACAAATACGGTCTTGGTGTCCCAGTCGAATCAGAGCCGATTGTGGCCAGAAACTCATTCAGTGAGTATTAACTCTTTAAAACACTTTAGCGATTAAACATTTTAACATTAAATGTTAACGGATCAAGAAGAAGGGTAGTCATGTTCTGTAATCCTGATCATTCTTATTTGCATTAAATACAAACAGCAATTCCATCACAACCTGGCATACCAGAAGAAGTTGGAGCTGGCAAAGAGCACATCATTATTCAGTGGACGAAACCTGAATCTGATGGTGGCAATGAAATCAGCAACTACCTCGTAGACAAACGTGAGAAGAAGAGCTTGCGCTGGACACGTGTCAACAAAGACTATGTGGTTTATGACACCAGGCTGAAGGTGACCAGCCTCATGGAAGGCTGTGATTATCAGTTCCGGGTGACTGCTGTGAACGCTGCTGGCAACAGCGAACCCAGTGAAGCTTCTAACTTCATCTCATGCAGAGAGCCATCATGTGAGTTCTAAGACAGTAACCTGGGCTCAACCAAAAGCATATGATAAGTCCAAAAATTTCAGAATTTATGAAACACATATACCTAGTATAGCATATACTTATTGTGATCATATATATATATATATGATTTTAACAGTTACATTACTGGTAGCAGCTAGCATTGCTGAAAACTACTGCAATATTTGTCTGATCTATGAAAAGCAATAAATTGTTCAAATACCAGCATGAGAGATACACATTTTGTAAGTCTTCTAGAAGAGTCAAAAATAAGTTCTACTGATAAGTATTGAAAAGGTAAAAGAACAAAAATTCCTTTTGAGCAGAAGCTTAGGGAAGCATAAAGCATCCAATTTTATAATCAGAAGGTAAAACAAAGTAATTATTACATGACCTTCAAAAACAACATAAGTCACTGGGACTGCAGAGGAAAAAGACAGGACCAGACTCCTGCATTCAATAGAGATACAGGGTGATATGTCATATTAACCCAGTGAAAGAGGGACAACTAAAGAAAAGTCCCTAAGAATAAGCTAAGAAAGGAACTTAGTTAAGAGAGACTATGCTATTGCTAGCCAAAGTGAGAGACAGAAATAGCTGCATCTCGGGAGCAATCTAAATCTTTAAATAATTATAGTAATAATATACCATCAGTATTGTCCCAGAGTATCAAAACTTTAAAACCCTGTTACAAAAATGGTGTTCATAAGTCCTGAATGCTTCTGTGAATCTTGAAAACAAAACTGTAATTCCCAAAGCTTCCTCTTTTGTGCAGTGCCTACATCTCTTTTACATTTCAGACACACCTGGACCACCTTCTGCTCCAAGAGTTGTGGATACCACCAAGCGCAGCATTAGTTTGGCATGGACCAAGCCCATGTACGATGGTGGTGCTGACATCATAGGATACGTCCTTGAAATGCAAGAGAAGGGCACGGATCAATGGTGCCGAGTGCATACAAATGCCACACTAAGAAACAATGAATTCACTGTGCCAGACCTTAAGATGGGCCAGAAGTACTCCTTCAGGGTTGCTGCTGTGAATGCAAAGGGTATGAGTGACTACAGCGAGACAACTGCTGAAATTGAGCCCGTGGAAAGACTAGGTATTTAACACAGAAACACTTACATGCGTTGTTTTCTCCTCCTGTCTGTTCACGAATTAACTGCATTTTCATATTTACTTTCCAGAAATACCAGACCTTGAGCTTGCAGATGATCTGAAGAAGACAGTGATTGTCAGGGCTGGAGCCTCCTTGCGCCTGATGGTGTCTGTATCCGGAAGACCTTCTCCTGTCATCACATGGAGCAAGAAAGGCATTGACCTTGCAAATCGGGCAATTATTGACAACACAGAGAGCTACTCTTTACTCATTGTGGACAAAGTTAATCGGTATGATGCTGGGAAATACACAATTGAAGCTGAAAATCAGTCTGGCAAGAAATCAGCAACGGTCCTAGTTAAAGTCTATGGTAAGTAACTTTCTTAGGTTAAGCTAACTTGGAAGTAGAGACAACAAAAAGCAACACCTTGGCCTATTATTGATTACCTCATTAGGGGAGGTCTACATTGATTGTATTTTCCTATAACACACAAAGTATCAATCAAACACTAAACATTAAGTATGAATCTTTCCTTCTGGTCTTTTCTTTAGATACTCCTGGTCCCTGTCCTTCAGTGAATATTAAAGAAGTTTCAAGAGATTCTGTGACCATCACTTGGGAAATCCCCACAATTGATGGTGGTGCTCCAGTCAACAATTACATTATTGAGAAGCGAGAAGCTGCCATGAGAGCATTCAAGACAGTAACCACCAAATGCAGCAAGACTCTTTACCGAATATCTGGACTCGTCGAGGGAACCATGTACTACTTTAGAGTGCTTCCAGAAAACATTTACGGTATCGGAGAGCCTTGTGAAACATCAGATGCAGTTCTAGTCTCAGAAGTACCTTTGGTGCCCACAAAATTAGAAGTGGTTGATGTCACCAAATCCACCGTGACCCTTGCTTGGGAGAAACCACTCTATGACGGTGGAAGCCGACTCACTGGATATGTTCTTGAGGCCTGCAAAGCTGGCACAGAGAGATGGATGAAAGTTGTCACTTTGAAACCCACAGTCTTAGAGCACACTGTTATTTCCCTGAATGAAGGCGAACAGTACTTGTTTAGAGTGAGGGCCCAAAATGAGAAAGGTGTGTCAGAACCAAGAGAGCTCGTCACACCGGTGACTGTACAAGACCTCAGAGGTAGGTACTGAATTAGGTACTGAATGCCCATATGAGTGCAAAATGAATGAAAACATTGAGGATTCAAGATACTTCATCTTCAGATCATATGTGAAAATAAATGCCCGATTTCTTTCTTATAGTGTTGCCAACAATTGATCTTTCTACAATGCCTCAGAAGACCATCCATGTCCCAGCTGGCAGGCCAATTGAGCTGGTGATACCTATCACTGGTCGTCCACCACCTACTGCTTCCTGGTTCTTTGCTGGTTCTAAACTGAGAGAATCAGAGCGTGTCACAGTTGAAACCCACACTAAAGTCACCAAGCTAACCATCCGTGAAACTACTATAAGAGATACTGGAGAATATACGCTCGAATTGAAGAATGTTACTGGAACCACCTCAGAGACAATAAAAGTTATTATTCTTGGTAAGTATGTGTGACAGGGTTACAATTTAGTCATCAATGGTTAAGTCACCAGTTTTGATTTAAAGTAAAAATTTATCTCCTGATTTCTTTACCTTTTAGACAAGCCTGGTCCACCAACTGGGCCCATCAAGATTGATGAAATTGATGCTACATCAGTTACTATATCCTGGGAACCTCCTGAATTGGATGGTGGTGCTCCACTGAGTGGCTATGTGGTAGAACAGCGTGATGCTCACCGTCCAGGATGGCTGCCAGTTTCTGAGTCTGTAACAAGACCAACATTTAAATTTACCAGACTCACCGAAGGAAATGAATACGTGTTCCGTGTGGCTGCAACAAACCGCTTTGGCATTGGCTCATACTTACAGTCTGAGGTCATAGAATGCCGAAGCAGCATCAGTAAGTCCTTGGACTCCTCCATCATTTCCGCTATAGCTGACTCTGAATTTAGAGTCTACATGCCCCAATGAGAAGGAAAATAGCTTGTAAAACTAACTCCTGGGGTTTCCTAAGGTTTCTAAACAGCCTTGCTTGGCAGCTTTCAACAGTGTTAGATTTTTTTTTTTTTTAACTTCTTTACTTGGCTGAATGAAAGGAAAAAGAAAAAGGAGTTTGAGGAAAAAGGAATGGAAAGATGGAAGAGGAAATAAAGGGAGGAAGGGAAAAGCATGCAAGAGAGGGACTATAGACAACCCAATAGAAGGAAGTATAAAATGAATAAGATAGAGCAAAAATGGAAAGGTACAAAAATGAATGTGCTGGAAGAATGGTCATTTGTCTTTCACAGCATCTAAAATACCAACTAAAACCACAATACACACAAACTGGATTTCTTTACTCACACTGACATATTGTATTTTTTTTTCCCGTCTTCCTGCAGGTATTCCTGGACCTCCAGAAACATTACAGATATTTGACATCTCCCGTGATGGCATGACACTTACTTGGTATCCACCTGAAGATGATGGTGGCTCCCAAGTGACTGGATATATCGTGGAACGTAAAGAAGTAAGAGCTGATCGGTGGGTCCGTGTAAATAAAGTGCCAGTGACTATGACCCGGTACCGCTCCACTGGCCTTATTGAAGGCTTAGAATATGAACATCGGGTCACGGCCATTAATGCAAGAGGAACTGGAAAACCAAGTCGTCCTTCCAAACCCACTGTTGCCATGGATCCAATCGGTAAATATATTTAGTATACACCAAGTTTATTAAGTTACAATTGTTATGTGGTGACAGTCATCCTTCTAAAGTATATAGTTCTATGAGTTCTGAGAAATATAGCTTTGGAATCACCACCACAACATAACTACAGAATACAAAAATGCTCACAAGCTGTATTTCCAACAACACACTGAATTTGTTATATAGCGCAGTCAATATATAACCTTGCAGAAACTGTAACAAGTATATTTTTTGTCTTTTTTTTTTTCCTAGCTCCACCAGGAAAACCACAAAATCCAAGAGTTACAGATACAACAAGGACATCAGTCTCCCTGGCCTGGAGTGTTCCAGAGGATGAAGGTGGATCTAAAGTGACAGGGTACTTGATTGAAATGCAGAAGGTAGATCAACGTGAATGGACCAAATGTAACACCACCCCAACCAAGATTCGGGAGTACACCCTAACACACCTACCTCAGGGCGCCGAATACAGGTTCCGTGTCCTAGCTTGTAATGCTGGTGGACCTGGAGAACCTGCTGAGGTACCAGGAACAGTCAAAGTCACAGAGATGCTAGGTAAAATACATGAGCATTTACTTGTTGCTAGAAGTGCCTTATGACTTTTTCCTACCCCTCCATTCAAAAACATCTAAACTGTACTCCTTCCTCTTTCTTCAGAATACCCTGACTATGAACTTGATGAAAAATACCAGGAAGGGGTCTTTGTTCGACAAGGTGGAGTCATCAGGCTTACCATCCCAATCAAAGGAAAACCATTCCCAATATGTAAATGGACCAAGGAAGGCCAGGACATTAGTAAGCGTGCCATGATTGCAACCTCTGAAACGCACACTGAGCTTGTGATCAAAGAAGCAGACAGAGATGATTCTGGAACTTATGACTTGGTTCTGGAAAACAAATGTGGCAAGAAGACCGTTTACATCAAGGTCAAGGTGATAGGAAGTCCCAACACTCCAGAAGGGCCACTCGAATATGATGACATACAAGCCCGCTCTGTAAGGGTCAGCTGGAGACCTCCTGCTGACGACGGTGGTGCTGACATCCTGGGCTATATTCTTGAGAGAAGAGAGGTACCTAAGGCTGCCTGGTATACCATTGACTCCAGAGTCCGAGGCACATCTCTGGTGGTGAAAGGTCTCAAAGAAAATGTGGAATACCATTTCCGTGTCTCAGCAGAAAACCAGTTTGGCATAAGCAAACCCTTGAAATCTGAGGAGCCAGTTGTACCAAAGACACCACTGAGTAAGTGCTTTCAGCCACAGAGATAAAAAAGTTGGTTTGAAATCTTACATTGCTTAAGATCACCACCAGCTCACAAGATCTGAGATTGCATTCTAATCCCCATGTGTGCTTTTCACGTGTTTACAGATCCACCAGAACCTCCAAGCAATCCTCCTGAAGTACTTGATGTGACCAAAAGTTCCGTTAGCTTGTCATGGTCTCGACCTAAAGATGACGGTGGCTCTCGAGTGACAGGCTACTACATTGAACGCAAGGAGACGTCCACTGACAAGTGGGTCAGACACAACAAGACTCAGATAACCACCACAATGTACACTGTAACCGGCCTCGTTCCCGATGCTGAATACCAGTTCCGCATCATCGCACAGAATGACGTTGGCCTTAGCGAGACCAGCCCTGCTTCTGAACCAGTTGTTTGCAAAGATCCCTTTGGTAAGCAAAGAGTTTCCAAATGACACAAAAACCGATGAAGCAAGCCAGTTTTTGCCTTTGCCTTTTTCCCCACCAGTAAACCTAATTCTTTTCTCAATTATCTTGAATTTTTCAGATAAGCCAAGCCAACCAGGAGAACTTGAGATTCTTTCGATATCCAAAGACAGTGTCACTCTCCAGTGGGAGAAACCCGAGTGTGATGGTGGCAAAGAAATCCTCGGATACTGGGTTGAATATAGACAGTCTGGAGACAGTGCTTGGAAGAAGAGCAATAAGGAACGAATCAAGGACAGACAGTTCACCATCGGAGGTTTGCTAGAAGCTACTGAATATGAGTTCAGAGTATTTGCTGAGAACGAGACTGGGCTCAGCCGACCACGAAGAACAGCTATGTCTGTCAAGACTAAACTAACATGTAAGTAGCCTCTCTCTGTATGAGTTACAAATGAAACCTGTGGAAACTTACTCTTCCTATAGTCTAAGTTAAACTCTCTTGCTGGCATTTTGTACAGGGTGTGGCTTCTGATCAAATTTATTAGCTATTACATGCATATGCATGTCAGAGCCCTCAATTTTAATTCCATTCTCCAATAAAGCTTGCTGGAGTTTAACTAAGACTACAGGAACTAAGAGGTTTTTTATGGAGAGGATTCCCCCTCTCATGCAATAGGCTTTTTGGTTTTGTCACCTCTTAGCAAGATTTGGAAGGTTAATAAACATACTTCACTTCAGTGAACCTAAGGAAGGACAAGAACCCTGTAAACTGTCCAAGAGACTTATTCCCTCAAAACCTCAGGTTACATCCTAATGCCATTTCAATCATAAAAAGTTACAATGTGATACAAAGTTACTATAGTAGGGTGATGTGCTTACTTAATCACCATTTTCCTCCTGACCCTAGAACAATAAACAAATCTTAGATGTACCTCATAGCACCTATTAAAGCTTAATCAATAGGATAATCCATTACTGGTATGCACAGATTATAGATTCAGTAGTGATGATACATTGAACGTAATCTTTCATTACGTGCAGCTGGAGAAGCCCCAGGAGTGCGCAAAGAAATGGCTGACGTGACCACCAAATTAGGTGAAGCCGCTCAACTCTCATGCCAGATAGTCGGAAGGCCCCTTCCTGACATTAAATGGTACCGATTTGGTAAAGAGCTCATACAAAGCCGGAAGTACAAAATGTCTTCAGATGGGCGCACGCATACTCTGACAGTAATGACCGAGGAACAAGAAGATGAAGGTGTTTACACATGTGTAGCCACAAATGAAGTAGGAGAAGTAGAAACTAGCAGTAAGCTGCTTCTTCAAGCGGCACCACAGTTCCATCCCGGTTACCCACTGAAAGAGAAATATTACGGTGCTGTGGGGTCTACACTTCGGCTCCATGTTATGTATATCGGTCGCCCGGTACCTGCCATGACTTGGTTCCATGGCCAGAAGCTTTTGCAAAACTCAGGAAAACATTACCATTGAAAACACTGAGCACTATACACATCTTGTCATGAAGAATGTCCAGCGTAAGACTCATGCTGGGAAATACAAGGTTCAGCTCAGCAATGTCTTCGGGACAGTTGATGCCACCCTAGATGTGGAAATACAAGGTATTCTGCTTTTGCTTTCAGTGAGTTTCCTTTGGAAGATCTGAGGAGGCACACTGTGAAACCCACTACAACTGTTCTTTCTCTCAACAGATAAACCAGACAAGCCTACGGGACCCATTGTAATTGAAGCACTACTTAAGAACTCTGTGGTGATCAGCTGGAAACCGCCTGCTGATGATGGTGGCTCCTGGATCACCAATTACGTGGTGGAGAAATGTGAGGCCAAGGAAGGTGCTGAATGGCAATTGGTGTCTTCAGCCATCTCGGTGACAACTTGTAGAATTGTGAACCTCACAGAAAACGCTGGCTATTATTTCCGAGTCTCAGCTCAGAACACCTTTGGCATCAGTGAGCCACTAGAGGTCGCCTCCATTGTGATCATCAAGAGTCCATTCGGTGAGCAAAAAGAAAATTTGAGGGGAAATGGAAGGTTCAGATAACGTATAATCTTTTTCTCTCACTCTAATTGAATGTTTCTATATTTTAGAGGGGAATGTGCATACCCTACCCTCTTCTTTGTAGTCGCATAGAACTTTAAAGTGATTCTGTTTATTTAAAATGATATTTTTTAAAAAATAAAGATATTTTAAACATGCCAAATCTTTTTATTTTCTAACAGAAAAGCCAGGTGTTCCTGGTAAACCAACCATCACTGCTATCACAAAGGATTCTTGTGTTGTGGCTTGGAAGCCACCGGCGAGCGACGGAGGCGCAAAGATCAGGAATTACTACCTCGAGAAGCGCGAAAAGAAGCAAAACAAGTGGATTGCCGTGACGACAGAGGAAATTCGAGAAACCGTCTTCTCGGTGCAAAACCTTATTGAAGGTCTTGAATATGAGTTCCGTGTAAAATGTGAAAACCTGGGTGGAGAGAGTGAGTGGAGTGAAATATCAGAACCTGTCACTCCAATATCCGACATCCCGATTCAGGCTCCACACTTCAAGGAGGAGTTGAGAAACCTGAATGTAAGGTATCAGAGCAACGCCACTTTGGTCTGCAAGGTGACCGGTCACCCAAAGCCTATTGTAAAATGGTACAGACAAGGCAAAGAAATTATTGCCGACGGACTCAAGTACCGAATTCAAGAATTTAAGGGTGGTTACCACCAGCTCATCATTGCAAGCGTCACAGATGATGATGCCACAGTGTACCAAGTCAGAGCTACCAACCAAGGGGGATCTGTGTCTGGCACTGCTTCCCTGGAAGTGGAAGGTAAGAACAAATCTGGAAACATCAGTTTGGTGTTAGACAACCTATTGTTAATTTGTGGGGTGAAGTATTATGAAGTCTTGCTAAATCATGTTCTTTGTTCTTTTACCTTGATATAGTTCCAGCTAAGATCCACTTGCCCAAGACTCTCGAAGGCATGGGAGCAGTTCATGCTCTCCGAGGGAAGTGATCAGCATCAAGATCCCCTTCAGTGGGAAACCAGACCCTGTGATCACCTGGCAGAAAGGACAAGATCTCATTGATAATAATGGCCACTACCAAGTGATTGTCACAAGGTCCTTCACATCACTTGTCTTCCCCAATGGAGTGGAGAGAAAAGATGCTGGCTTCTATGTTGTCTGTGCTAAAAACAGATTTGGAATTGATCAGAAGACAGTTGAACTGGATGTGGCTGATGTCCCCGACCCACCCAGGGGTGTAAAGTCAGTGATGTCTCACGAGATTCTGTCAACTTAACCTGGACAGAGCCAGCAGTCTGATGGTGGTAGCAAGGTTACCAACTACATCATTGAAAAGTGTGCAACTACCGCAGAAAGATGGCTCCGCGTGGGACAGGCCCGAGAAACACGTTACACTGTGATCAACTTGTTTGGAAAAACAAGTTACCAGTTCCGAGTAATAGCTGAAAATAAATTTGGCCTGAGCAAACCATCAGAGCCCTCAGAACCAACTGTTACCAAAGAAGATAAGACCAGAGCTATGAATTATGATGATGAGGTGGATGAAACCAGAGAAGTTACCATGACTAAAGCATCACACTCCAAAACTAAAGAACTCTATGAGAAATACATGATAGCTGAAGATCTTGGGCGTGGTGAGTTTGGAATTGTCCACCGTTGTGTTGAAACATCTTCAAAGAAGACATTCATGGCCAAATTTGTTAAAGTCAAAGGGACCGATCAGGTTTTAGTCAAGAAAGAGATTTCCATTCTAAACATCGCTAGGCACAGAAACATCTTATACCTCCACGAATCATTTGAAAGCATGGAAGAATTAGTTATGATCTTTGAATTTATATCAGGACTCGACATATTTGAACGCATCAATACAAGTGCCTTTGAACTTAATGAAAGAGAAATTGCCAGCTATGTCCGCCAAGTCTGCGAAGCACTGGAGTTCTTACATAGCCAGAATATTGGCCACTTTGACATTCGACCAGAAAATATCATTTACCAGACAAGAAAGAACTCCACTATTAAAATAATAGAGTTTGGTCAAGCACGTCAGCTGAAGCCAGGAGACAACTTCAGGCTTCTGTTCACTGCCCCTGAGTACTATGCCCCTGAAGTCCACCAGCATGATGTTGTCAGCACTGCCACAGACATGTGGTCACTTGGTACACTGGTGTATGTGCTGCTGAGTGGAATCAACCCATTTTTGGCTGAAACTAACCAACAGATGATTGAGAACATCATGAATGCTGAATATACTTTTGATGAAGAAGCCTTCAAAGAAATTAGCCTTGAAGCGATGGATTTTGTTGACCGGCTATTGGTGAAAGAGAGAAAATCTCGAATGACAGCATCAGAGGCCCTGAAGCACCCATGGCTGAAGCAAAAGATTGATAGAGTCAGTACTAAAGTCATCAGAACACTGAAACACCGGCGGTACTACCATACCCTGATAAAGAAAGACCTCAATATGGTTGTGTCAGCAGCCCGGATCTCCTGTGGTGGTGCAATACGATCTCAGAGGGGAGTAGTGTGGCTAAAGTTAAAGTTGCATCCATTGAAATCGGACCCGTCTCTGGACAAATAATGCATGCCATTGGCGAAGAAGGTGGATATGTCAAATACGTTTGCAAAATCGAAAATTATGATCAGTCTACCCAGGTGACCTGGTACTTTGGTGTGAGACAGCTGAAAACAGTGAAAAATATGAAATCACCTATGAAGATGGAGTGGCCACCATGTATGTCAAAGACATCACCAAGTTTGATGATGGAACCTACAGATGTAAAGTCGTCAATGACTATGGTGAAGATAGCTCTTATGCAGAGCTGTTCGTTAAAGGTGTGAGGGAAGTTTATGACTACTACTGCCGCAGAACCAAGAAAGTCAAGCGCAGAACAGATGCAATGCGGCTCCTTGAAAGGCCACCGAATTTACCCTGCCTCTCTATAACAAGACGCATATGTGGGTGAGAATGTCCGTTTTGGAGTAACTATTACCGTCCACCCAGAACCTCGTGTGACATGGTATAAATCGGGTCAGAAAATCAAGCCAGATCAAGATGACAAGAAATACACATTCGAGTCTGACAAGGGTCTTTATCAATTAACCATCAACAGTGTAACCACAGACGATGATGCCGAATACACCGTGGTGGCAAGGAACAAACACGGTGAAGACAGCTGTAAAGCAAAGCTGACTGTGACCTTACATCCACCTCCAACAGAAACAACACTCAGACCCATGTTCAAGCGGCTGCTGGCGAATGCCGAATGCCATGAAGGCCAAAGTGTCTGCTTTGAGATAAGAGTTTCTGGCATCCCTGCCCAACATTAAAATGGGAGAAAGATGGCCAGCCACTGTCCCTCGGGCCCCACATCGAGATTGTCCATGAAGGCTTAGATTATTATGCACTGCATATCAGGGATACTTTGCCCGGAGACACAGGTTATTACAGAGTCACGGCCACAAACACAGCCGGATCCACCAGCTGCCAGGCTCACTTACAGGTAGAACGGCTGCGCTACGTCAAGCAGGAATTCCAGAGTAAAGAGGAACGTGAGCGCCATGTCCAAAAACAGATTGACAAGACACTGAGGATGGCTGAGATTCTTTCTGGAACTGAAACTGTGCCACTGACCCCAGTAGCCCAAGAGGCTCTGAGAGAAGCTGCCATTCTTTACAAACCAGCTGTGAGCACCAAGACCGTCAAAGGAGAATACCGACTTCAGACGAGGAAAAGAAAGAAGAGAGAAAACTCCGCATGCCTTACGAAGTCCCAGAGCCCCGCAGGGTCAAACAAGCCACGGTAGAAGAAGACCAACGCATCAAGCAGTTCGTGCCTATGTCTGACATGAAGTGGTATAAGAAGATCCGGGATCAGTATGAAATGCCTGGGAAACTTGACAGAGTTGTCCAGAAGAGGCCCAAGCGCATCCGCCTTTCAAGATGGGAGCAGTTCTATGTGATGCCTCTTCCTAGAATTACTGACCAATACCGACCTAAATGGCGGATCCCCAAACTGACCCAAGATGATCTGGAAATGGTGAGGCCAGCCCGACGGCGTACCCCTTCCCCTGACTATGATCTTTACTACTATAGACGGAGGAGACGCTCTCTGGGTGACATCTCAGATGAGGAGCTCCTCCTCCCCATTGATGACTACCTGGCAATGAAAAGAACAGAGGAAGAGAGGCTGCGTCTGGAAGAAGAACTCGAGCTGGGCTTCTCAGCTTCACCCCCCAGCCGAAGTCCTCCACGCTTTGAGCTTTCTAGCCTGCGCTATTCTTCTCCACCAGCTCATGTCAAGGTGGAGGACAGGAAAAGAGACTTCAGGTACTCGACCTATCACATCCCTACAAAGGAGGAAACCAGCACAAGTTATGCAGAGCTGCGGGAACGGCATGCCCAGGCCTCATACAGGCAGCCGAAGCTACGGCAGAGGATCATGGCTGAGAAGGAGGAAGAGGAGCTACTGCGGCCAGTGACAACCAGCCAGCGTCTCTCAGAATACAAAAGTGAGCTGGACTACATGTCAAAGGAAGAAAAGTCTAAAAAGAAATCAAAACGCCAGAGACAAGTGACTGAAATAACAGAAATTGAAGAAGAATATGAAATCTCACGACGGGCTCAAAGGGAATCGTCCTCCTCTGTGTCCAGACTACTGAGACGCCGACGCTCCTTGTCTCCAACTTATATTGAGTTAATGAGACCAGTGTCTGAGCTAATCCGGTCCCATCCACAGCCTGCTGAGGAATATGAAGACGACACAGAAAGAAGATCTCCTACTCCAGAGAGAACTCGCCCGCGTTCTCCCAGCCCTGTGTCTAGCGAGCGATCCCTCTCAAGATTTGAGAGGTCTGCAAGATTTGATATCTTTTCCAGGTACGAGTCCATGAAAGCTGCCTTAAAGACTCAGAAGACATCAGAAAGGAAGTATAGGTTTTGAGTCAACAGCCTTTCACACTGGACCATGCCCCTCGAATCACACTGCGGATGCGGTCCCACAGGGTTCCATGTGGCCAAAACACACGCTTCATCTTAAATGTCCAGTCTAAGCCAACTGCTGAGGTTAAATGGTACCACAATGGTGTAGAACTCCAAGAGAGCAGTAAGATTCATTACACCAATACAAGTGGGGTCCTGACCTTGGAGATTCTGGACTGTCAGACCGAAGACAGTGGAACCTACCGTGCTGTGTGCACCAACTACAAAGGTGAGGCATCCGACTACGCAACCCTGGATGTAACTGGCGGAGCCTATACCACCTACGCATCCCAACGCAGAGATGAGGAGGTTCCCAAGTCAGTCTTCCCTGAACTGACCAAAACAGAGGCATATGCAGTTTCGTCTTTCAAGAGGACATCTGAGCTGGAAGCTGCTTCTTCCGTCAGGGAAGTGAAGTCACAAATGACAGAGACGAGGGAAAGTCTCTCATCCTATGAGCATTATGCCTCTGCAGAGATGAAAAGTGCCGCATCTGAGGAAAAGTCTTGGAAGAGAAAGCCACAGTGAGAAAGATTAAGACGACACTGGCAGCAAGGATTTTAACAAAGCCACGGTCCATAACTGTCCATGAAGGTGAGTCTGCAAGGTTTTCCTGTGATACTGATGGGGAGCCAGTACCAACCGTGACCTGGTTGCGTGGAGGACAAGCAGTGAGTACTTCTGCTCGCCACCAAGTGACTACCACCAAGTACAAATCAACCTTCGAGATTTCTTCAGTGCAGGCTTCTGATGAGGGCAACTACAGCGTGGTAGTCGAAAACGTTGACGGGAAGCAAGAAGCACAGTTCACACTGACGGTGCAAAAGGCCAGGGCTAGTGAAAAGGCTGTGACGTCACCACCCAGAGTCAAGTCCCCAGAGCCTCGGGTAAAGTCCCAGAAACAGTGAAGTCTCCCAAAAGAGTGAAATCTCCAGAACCAGTAACTTCTCATCCAAAAGCGTGTCACCCACGGAGACAAAGCCAACAGAGAAGGGTCAACAGCTCCTAGTCTCTGCCCCACCAAAGATAACTCAGTCCCTGAAAGCAGAAGCTTCCAGAGACATAGCAAAGCTGACCTGTGCAGTTGAAAGTAGCGCACTATGTGCAAAAGAGGTCGCCTGGTATAAAGATGGCAAGAAACTCAAGGAAAATGGGCATTTTCAGTTTCATTATTCAGCAGACGGTACATATGAACTCAAAATTCACAACCTTAGCGAATCTGATTGTGGAGAATATGTTTGTGAGGTCTCTGGTGAAGGAGGAACTTCCAAAACCAGCTTCCAGTTTACTGGACAATCCTTCAAGAGTATCCATGAGCAGGTGGCAAGCATATCAGAAACTAAGAAATCAGTCCAGAAAACTACTGAGTCAGCAGAAGCCAAGAAATCGGCTCAGAAAACTGCTGAGTCGGCAGAAGCAAAGAAACCAGCACAGAAAACTGCTGAGTCAACAGAGGCCAAGAAACAGGAACCAATAGCTCCTGAATCAATTACCTCAAAGCCAGTAATTGTTACTGGGCTGCAGGATACAACAGTTTCTTCAGACAGTGTTGCTAAATTTACAATTAAAGTTACTGGAGAGCCCCAGCCAACTGTCACCTGGACAAAGGATGGAAAGGTAGGTAACCAAGTCTAAAATGTTTTATTTTCTAGAAAAAAATCTAATGCCTCCTTCACTCATCCACACCTCCTAAGGAAAGTTCCATATTAAGCTATTACTTAAAACTCCAATCACTTGCTTTCCACAGGCTGTTGCACAAAGCAGTAAATACAAACTCTCTAACGACAAAGAAGAATTCCGCTTAGAAATCCTCAAGACTGAGACTTCTGACGGCGGACTTTACGCCTGTACAATAACAAATTCTGCTGGATCTGTGTCCTCTAGCTGCAAGCTAACGATAAAAGGTGCGTAGTTTTGTTCTTAACCAATGTGTTCTAGAGAACAGTGTTAATAGTTTCTGAAACACAAACATACACAGTTCTAAAATTAAACATTTTCTAATCCAGAAACACAGATTTACAGTTAATATAGTATTAGCATAAAAGGTATGCATGATTGTATAAGATGTTATAAAAGATCTCACACATCTTACAATCGGTTCTCAGGAATATTTAAGACTAAAGTCAGGCAGGTCTAGTGGCTCTAGCCAGAATCATTACACCGGGTTACAGCAGGAGAGTAAGGAAGAGGAAGTTGCCCTCAGTTTTATAATGAATTTGAAGTCAGCCTGGGTATATGAGGCCCTGGTTCAAGAAATAAAATTAGATAAATAACTGAATGAATACACAACATGGTAGTTCCTCTCAAACTTTTATGCTTGCCATTTTCCAAGGAGCACAAATTAGTGAATGAGCCACACCCATATCCCAGTTAAAATTAGTTCATCTCAGTCTTTCAAAAGATAATTTTTCAGTTGCTTGAAATCTCCAAAGTCCTAATCCAAACCCTTGCCTACTCTGCTCAAGACGTATTGTAAAATTATCTTAATTTAATCTAGTTTAAGAAAGCATTACACCCAATCTCAAAAGTTATATGAGACAATTTTCTACAACTAGAACTGAGAATTGGTGTTACCTACACATTATATAGAAGTTGACGCTTGTCTTTCACTATATCACATAATAGAATCTACAAAAGTGGAGAAGGTCACAGTCCAATTAAGCCTACTTACAGAGGTTTCTTTTTTAGCTGTAAAAGACACCGAGGCACAGAAAGTATCTACCCAGAAGACCTCCGAAGTTGCATCTAAGAAGAAAACAAGTGTCCAAGAGGAAATTTCTCAAAAAGCCGTAACGTCTGAAGAAATCAAAATGTCAGAAGTAAAATCTCATGAAACACTGGCCATCAAGGAGGAAGCATCCAAAGTTCTGATTGCTGAAGAGGTCAAGAAGTCAGCAGCAGCCTCCCTGGAGAAATCCATTGTCCATGAAGAAGTCACCAAAACCTCACAGGCATCAGAAGAAGTCAAAACTCAAGCGGAAATCAAAGCATTGTCTACCCAGATGAACATAACCAATGGACAGAGAGTGACCTTGAAAGCCAACATTGCTGGGGCCACAGATGTGAAATGGGTCCTAAACGGCACAGAGCTTTCTAACTCAGAGGAATACAGATACGGGGTATCTGGCAGTGACCAAACCCTCACCATCAAGCAAGCCAGTCACAGAGATGAAGGAATCCTCACCTGCATAGGCAAAACCAGCCAGGGAGTTGTCAAGTGTCAGTTTGACTTGACCCTGAGCAAAGAACTCTCCGATGCTCCAAGCTTCATCACACAGCCCAGATCTCAAAACATTAACGAGGGACAAAATGTTCTCTTTTCTTGTGAGATCAGCGGGGAACCGTCCCCTGAAATTGAGTGGTTTAAAAATAACCTGCCAGTAAGTTTAAATTTGACTATATTGGAGAAAATTTAAAATATCACGTCCCTAGCCGAAAACTTCAATGTCTCTTTCTATTTTTCTTCTTTCTTTTAGATTTCCATTTCTTCAAATGTCAGTGTGAGTCGCTCCAGAAACGTGTACACTCTTGAAATCCGAAACGCGTCTGTGAGTGACAGCGGAAAGTACACAATTAAAGCCAAAAATTTCCGTGGCCAGTGTTCAGCCACAGCTTCCCTAACAGTGCTTCGTAAGTACATCTTTGCCATTCTCCCTAAGATGTCAGAGGGTGAGGTGTGCACGTGTAAGAGTGACCAGCATCTTGTGTGAATTCATCTTCATAATCAGTTTCTCTAAATGGAAATTTTGGTAAGTTAAATTTTGGAAGTAAAGCTACCAACAGCCCTGTAAGACTTTCCAGAACATTTCATATGTTGATTATCTTATATGTGGTTAATCTTTTTCTCCTAGCGATTTCTAGCAGCTGGCATGTAATATTTAGAAATTTAAGGATCATTTCTTGGAGTCATTGAGCTAGCTCTTGACTACTGTATGTATGTATATATGTATTTGCTTATGCTTCAACAGCAAAATGTTCGGATTGTGTTTCCGTGTATGTGCATGTGTGCTTGTGTGTGTGTATGTGGTGCGTGTGGTGTTGTGTGTGTGTGTGTGTGTACATGTAAGTTTTCATTCTCGTTAAGTTGTCAAGTAACGAGATGTCTTTGTTGTCCCCCCCACCCCACCCCCATGTATCTGCTATGCTCCACAGCTCTAGTGGAAGAACCTCCCAGAGAGGTAGTATTGAAAACGAGCGGTGACATGAGCTTGCAAGGAAGCTTCTCGTCTCAGTCAGTCCAAATGTCTGCCTCTAAGCAGGAGGCATCCTTCAGCAGCTTCAGCAGCAGCAGTGCTAGCAGCATGACTGAAATGAAGTTTGCAAGCATGTCTGCCCAAAGCATGTCCTCCATGCAAGAGTCCTTTGTAGAAATGAGTTCCAGCAGTTTTATGGGCAAATCTAGTATGACACAACTGGAAAGCTCAACCAGTAGAATGCTCAAAGCAGGCGGAAGAGGTGAGCAATCAAATTCTGGTAGAGTAGATCAAGCCACAGAGCACGGCACAGTTTTAGAGCAGTGGTTCTTAATCTTCCTAAGGCGCGACCCTTTAATACAGTTCCTCACATTGTGGCGACCCCCAACCATGAAATTATTTTTGTTGCTACTTCCTAACTGTCATTTTCTACCATTCTAAATCATAATATTTTTGGAGGTACTAGTTGGCCAAAGGGGTCGCGACCCACATGTTGAGAACCACTGTCTTAAGTGCATCAAAATTCAATAGAAAGTAAATAGGATTTCTTGTTTCGGTGATCCTAAAACTTTCCTGTTGCTGTTTCATAAAGGAATTCCACCTAAAATTGAAGCTCTTCCCTCTGATATCAGCATCGATGAAGGCAAAGTTCTAACAGTAGCCTGTGCCTTTACTGGGGAGCCCACTCCAGAAATAACATGGTCCTGTGGTGGAAGGAAAATCCAAAACCAAGAACAGCAAGGAAGATTCCACATTGAAAACACAGATGACCTGACAACCCTGATCATCATGGACGTACAGAAACAAGATGGCGGACTTTACACCCTAAGCTTAGGGAATGAATTTGGATCTGACTCTGCCACTGTGAATATTAATATCCGCTCTATGTAAGAGGGCCAGGGCCAGAGGCGGGGGCCCTCACACTCTATGCTCATTCATAATCTCTCTCAAATGATTCACATGGACTAATCTTTCTGATCTGTAAATATTTTTAAGTAGTTTTGTATCCATCTAAATGAGTCACAGTTCCAAAACTATGCATTTCAATCCTTTCATACTTGACCTGAGAATATTTGCTAATGACATGTACATACTGTATATAGCCGGATTCACGGTTATAAAGTTTTGTACCATTTATTTTATGACAGTTTACACTGTAACTTTTGAAACTGTTGGTAGGAGAAAGTTTCTTATGGATTATGGAACGAATACCCTGCCAATACTTAATCTTTGTGCCTCAACATACTGTTGATGTCTAAGTATGCCTCAGTGGGTTGAGAAATTCCCCACTGAAGATGTCCTATCCACCTAAAAAAGGATGCTGCTGTACATGTCCCTGACGTGTGCACTGATACCTATTGAATCAGAAATGTAAGGCATTGGTGATGTTTGCATCTACCCTCCTGTAAGCAACACTTTAACGTCTTACATTTTCTCTGATGAAGTCACACTTAAAATTATCATGACAAATATGACCAGAGCAAAGTGTAACGGCCAACACTTTGTTCGCTCACTTCACACTGTCTCTGACATAAAGAGTGCATGGGTAGCTTGGGAAAAGTACCATCTCCTGGCCATCCCCTCGTTTAACCAAGCTACTCAGGTATTCCTGTGCCAGAGCAGTGTCAACTCCTGGAGGTCCCAGGTGCAGCTAATGCCTCGTGTGGTAGTTCTAAATTCAAATTTCACCAGAAACTGGGCAACTAAGCAATGAGCCACAGCAAAACAATAATAATAATAAATGTAACAACAAATGAAGCTGTCGTTAAAACAACAATACAAAACCAACTGCCCATAAAAAAAAAAAATTGCTAATCGGATGTAGTCCTTTTCACGCCAGTATATGTTCAATTGGTAGTTATAAACATTGGACCTCCTTGAGATTAAAAAAATAATAATAAAGCAAGCTATCTGCACCTCAAAATGTGTGGTTGGTTGTTTTCTGTGCAATTCTGTTGAGGAATTATAGCTTCCACCCAATACATGGATTACCATAGACAGGATAAGAAACTGCAAGTTCCAATGTTAAAAACATACTCAAAGCACACTGCTATTTTAGATGAATCCATAAGTTTGTTTTAAAAGCCTACTTATAGTTCTCAAGAATAAATTTATCTACAAAAGTTTATCTTTCAAACTTATCAAGAAAGATGGTTTCATAGGAAACAGATTTAAATTGACTACTACAGCTACAAACAGAGCAAATAACCAGTCTTAGGACTAATAAAGATCTTAAGTAGTGTAGTTAGTTCAAGCCATAGCACGGGAGAGATGGCTCAGCAGTTAAGAGCACTGGATGTTCTTCCAGAGGGTCAAGGTTCAATTCCTAGTATTATGCCCAGGTCTCAGGATCTCCAAGAGATCTCAAAGAATTGCCATATCCACTGTAGAGATACATAAGAGCCCTTTATTTCAAACCCAGGTTTGGATGGCAAATTGCACAAAGCGAAGTTGTGGCCCCCTGTCTAGGAATGTAGAGAATATATACAAGCAGGTTACATAGCGGGAGGGAAGTAGTGGATAAGGGAAGCTATAATGTTTTTACAAACCGGTCGCAGCTGCCTGGGAACGCTTAATTGGCATGATTTCGCTCTAAGGATGTATGGTTTTTGCTTTCCCAAGGCCATAAGCCACCTGTGTTGGGGAGTGTCTGGCCATCCATCAGAGAGGGTGCCAGCTTCAGGTAGCATGGAGACTGAAGGCTGTGCCGCATTTGTTTATCTGTTCTCAGGCTGATATCATCCTTCCCAGGATATGGGTGCTATTGGAATGAGGATTTGCAGCCTTTGGCACCTTGGATGCGTCTTTTTTGGGGAGTTAGGTGGCAGGAAGGAATGGGGGGCTTCTGTGTGCACAGTGCTTGGGGGGGAGTGCTGTGGCAAGCGCCAGCGGTAGGCTCCTGGGGAAGTGTTGAAGCCTGTAGTCCACTCTGCTCAGCTTCTTCACTAGCATCCACATAGTGATTTGTAACTGTCTATAACTCTAGTTCTAGAGTATCAGGTACCCTTTCTGGGCACCAAGCATCGTGTAGTACACATACATGCAGGCAAAGCAACCATTTCCATAAAATAAAATAATTTAAAAACAACTGATAAATACTTGGTACTAAAAAGCATATGCCATAAAAACCTGTATTTGTCCACTTCAATTAGCTAAGACTAATTATCAACATACAAAGAGGACCACTTGCTTCAAGTGACATCAATGTTAATTAACTATAAGAGGCCAAAACCGAAGACAACATACTTTAATTTTTTTTCTTCTCTAAAAGACCACTTTGGTCTTTATTAACAGATTCAACAAGTTTTCTGGTTTAAGTCAGATCCTGGTTCTGTCTTCAGCACAGTCTTTGAGTATGATCTTGTTAGCTGTCCACCTTAGTGGAGATATGCCCCACTCACAGGCATGCCTGCCTACCTGGTAAATACTTAGTGGGAGCTCAGCAGCAGGTGATCAAGACAAATGTTCTCATCAGCCAAGTCCTTGATGATTGCCACAGAAAGGAGCAACAGGACAGAGGATGAAAACAACACAAGAATGTAGCATCGGCAAGCCCTGACCTGATCTCACAGAGCACAATGCCACTGAGATGCTTCAAGAAGAAAGGATGCCCTTGTGTGCCCCTAAGTCACTCATCACCTGTAGTCTTTGGGACTGGGAGGGAAGGGAGACAGAAGAAGATGTGCAGACAAGAGAGCCCCTGTTGGGCAGGGTGGTTTTCTGCTTACTGGAGCAGCTAAACAGTCAACACTCAAAAACTCCAAGTGAGAAAGATCCCAACACATATCCCTCTGGCAGTGAGGGAACCACTAACACCATCACACATCTTACCTTTGGTTAACTGCCCATGCTTCAAAATGAGAGGCTGGGGCTGATAACTCAGCCAGTAGTGATGTTGACCAAGCAAGAGGACTTGAATTCATTCCCCATAAAAAACAAGTGTGGTAGCATAGATTTGTAATCCCAGTGGTGGAGAAGGTAGTTCAGCCAATCTAGCTTAGTCAGGAAGCCATGGGCCAATGAGAGTTCTTGCCTCCAAAAACCATTATGGCAGCACCTGAGGAGGAATGACACCTAAGATTGTCCTCTGGCCACCACAGGCAACTATGCACCCACATTCATTCGAGGGCAGGTTGGAAAAGGTGATTCCCTGAGGATGACTTGGGCTTTGATGTGCAGGCAACATCCTGCCTGCTTCTTACCAGCCACAGTCTGTGATGATCCTGATCTGATCTGATCTGCTCTGCTCTGTCAGCGTCCATATCCTCCCGGTGCCTACTGAAGGGGGATGTCAGCAACTTCTTTCAAAAGAAGGAGGAATGTACTGAAGCTAAGGCCTGATTTGCATTTTTCACCTCAGTGGAAGCTCCTGGCTGGACCACAGGACACTGCTGATGGGTACACTCGGGAACTTGCCCTGGGAGACAGAGATGGAACTCTGACCCCGGCTCCAGCCACCTTTCTCCTAGCTCCTCTGCAAACAGTGCCTCCCACTGAGGTGGACGGCATGCTGCTTCCTGCTCTCCTGCCTTCAACAATCGGGGAATGGTCCTTGGTTCCTCAGTGCTTTCTCTCCAACTCATATTAATTGTCCTTTCCCCATTACCATCAACAAGGGGGCAAAAGAGAGCAGGGGAAAAAAATTACACAGCCCTCTCAGATTCCAATCCATAAAACTTACTGGCTGTCATCACTACCCTCCTGCCCTTTCTTCCTGTTTTATAATCCACACCCTGATTACATAGCCAGCAGAATATGTTGAAATTACACATCTGCATCGAAGACATGTGAGGTGACCTGAATGCTAACCTCAAATCTAGGATCTGTTTACTAGTTTCTGAGTTAGAGGTGGCTATTGAGACTCACCATTCCTCAGTGTTCTCATCCATAAGAAGGAACAACACTCTCAAGACTGTTGGGAGCTTTAGGCAAGTTACTACATGTAAAGTTCATATAGTCTTGCGTAGCATGGCACCTGAAATGTATGAGCAAGTTCTTCTTAGGGGCCACCATATAAAAAAGGGAAGCTACCCTTGAGTCTCACTGATGGTCACCAAATGCATGAGTTTGCTAGGGCAGCTGCAATCAAGTACTAGTAACTGTCTTGCACAAAAGACAGAAACTCAGTTTTGGAGGTTAGAAATCCAAAACTATGTGTGTGCAGGGTTATTCCTGAGAGCTGTAAGGGGAGAACCTGTCCCAAACCTCAGTTGGTGCATATCTATCTCCCAACCTCTCCTTTCATGGCGACAGCCATGCTAGACCAGGATCCACCTAAATTCACTTTATCTCTCCAAAGACCCCCATCTCAAATTAGGTCACATCCTGAGAACCCAACGTCTCTTTGGAGGAAGAGTCAAAACTTGTAACACTAGAAAGGACAGGCAGGTATACAGTCTCATGGAAACACTTTGATGGAGTCTTCCCAAACATGGTCACCCTCTATCCAATAGTAGTAGGTTACAGAACAAACACATGACAGTAGGGAAGAAGATGAACCAGGAACAATCAGTTAAGAAAAAAGATGGATGCCCACCTCCATGGTGACCAAACGTAGTAAGGATATTTCAGACCGCTCCAAGAAGATAAAGAAAACATAGGTACCAAAGGAAATTTTTTTAAGAAAATTAACAATGTCTAGTTTCCTTGCATCAGGAGAAAGCTACGATGCATAAATACACCCATCTGGCTAACAGGCACATGGGAAGCTGGACTGCCTTTGTCAATATAAACAAAGTCCACTGTAGGAGGAGCTAAGGTGGGAGGAGTTAGGAGAGGAAGAGGAAAAGGAAGAGGAGGGGTTAGAGGAAGAGATAAAAGGAAGAGGAGAACAAGAGAGAGGGGAGATGGAGGGGGATGTTCACGTGTCTATAGCAGTCAAAGGTAGTTGGTATATCTAGGTTGGGTATTGGGTTACACTTCTGATTGTATGGGTATCTTGTTACTGATCATTATCAAATATATAAGCCTTTGATTAATCTTTAAGCATTAGAGTCTCATCTTTCTACTGGGCCTGCGTGGATGGCGGAATGGTCTGGGCAATGCCCAGCCTTGCAGAGACAGCGTGGAAGATTGGCAGAGCCATCTCTCACTCTGGCATCTAGTGGGTGGCAGGGCTGGTGTTTCTGGTGGGCCGGTTCTAGCTGCAGCGTGCACTTGGCCGAGAAACATGGTGGCTGGGCTAGGCAGAGCTGCTGCAGCTTAGATAGTCGGCCTGAGTCAGAGGCCGTTCTTAAATAATTACTACAACATCCACTTACGGTGAACTCGGGCAGTGGAGAGACCATAGGAAGGAAGGCTGATAGTGGAGGAACACTGAAATGCAGCTTGCTTTTGTTGCTGAGACAAAACACTAACTCAAACCAACTTAGAGCAAGAGAAGCTTTGTTTTACCATTTCCTATCACAGGCCATCAAGCCACGCCCATGCAGGAGCTTGAGGCAGGAACTGAAGCAAACAGTTGAAGAAGGCAATGTACTAGCTTCCTGTGGCAGCCTGTGGCTTCCCCAGCTTCCTCTCTTAACTCAGGACCACCTGGTGAGGGGTGGGACCATCCACCGAGGGCTCCACAGGCCAACCTGATGGAATGTAGTTCCTCATTTGAGGTTCCCTCTTCCCAGGCTGGCTAAGGCGAGCTTGGTAGGCTTGGCTCTGGCAAGCCTTGCCCTTCGCTCCCATGCCCTCTGCCTTGCTAAAAAACCCTACATTCCTAAAGATAGCCCCCAAGGTCTATTCCCTTATTTGGCCACTTCCTCCTCCTGAGTTGACTACCAGGTCTAGCTATCAAAGTGTTAAGTCCAGCAATCAAAAGGCCCCTGGCTTACCTAATTAACATGCCCAATTAAAATGAAACATCTAACCCTTACACAGAAAGGTTTCGCCCTTGTACCTTTATAAACCATCATTTTTCTATGTGCCACATCTGTCTATCTAGAGGCAGTCCTTTGTCCCACTCTAAGAGAAATACTACTTCCCCATCTCCCTTTCCCCTTGTCTCCCCTCTCCTTGTTCCTTCCTCCTTCTCCCTCTTCCTCTATCTTCTGTCTTTGTTCCTTATCCCCACCCTCCATCCCTGGGGCAAATAAATCTTGTTTAAGAACTTGGTCTTGGGGAATCCTGGCAGATACTCTTCAGGTAACTCTGACTCTAGTTTTTGTCAAGTTGACAACGGCTAACCAGCACATTATTACCCAAAGTCACTCAATGAGCTGCAGACCTGGATCTTCAAAAGCCAGGTCTGTATATCCATGATGTCTTGCCACCACTTCCTCACCCAAAAAGCCAAACCCACTGAATAAATGGAGGGTGAGAGGTAGTGCTTTAGGGCAAAGCAGCTTGGGTTCTGTTCCAATTTGATGCTCAGCTCTAAAACAGGACAAACGGCAAAATCCCTTCAGTTTATTCCCTATTTACGAAACAAAAAACAAAACCCACTTGCAATGCAGCCGGTCTGTCATACTCTCAGAAAGCTGAGGCTAGAAACACTAACCACTGAAACTTTACTGAGATCTACAAGAGCCAGGAAATAGGGAGGGTGCTTACCTGACACAGCATGTCACAGTAGTGAAGACAGTTGTGAAGGCAAGAGTTTTCTAGAAACTGTATTCCTGAGTCCTAAAGTAAAAACAAAACCCACATTTTTCCATTCATTCCTCAGATATCCTGACAAAATATTCTGCCTGATTCCTGAGGACTGATTTGAGGCAATGGCCTCCAGACAGTCCTTAGAATGTTTAAGATGGGGTGTTGCCATGGTAATGAAGCTTTGTGAGGTAAGTGCTTGGTGGGTATTATTCTATACTAAGAATCTACTTCTAGACTTGCCCTGACTGGGAAAATAGACCAACACAATTGTGCTGGCTTGTTTTATGTCTATCTGACATAACATAGAGTCACCTGAAAGGAGGGAACATCAATGGATAAAATACCTCCACAGATCAGCTGTAGGACATTTTCTTAACTAGTGATTGATAGGGGAGAACCCAGCCCATTTCAGGTAGAGCTGTCCCTGGACTGGTGATCCTGGTTTCTGTAAGAAAGCAAACTGAGCAAGTCAGTAAGAAGTGTTCTTCCATGGCCTCTGCATCAGCTCCTGCCTCTGGGTTTCTTGCCCTGTTTGAGTTCCTGTCCTGACTTCCTTCAGTGGACACATATGCTTTTGCTTTTCAATTTGCTTTTGGTCATGGTGTTTCATTGCTAGGACAATGATGTAACAAAATCCAGATTTAGTTCCTTTACAGAACAGTTCTCAGGATTCCACTAATCTTGGAAGCCCTGCAGACCCAGGGGGAGTAGGCACAGAAATGAAAAGCACTGAAGAGTCTCCAAGGATCTCAACAATCCCATGCCTCAGACTTAAGTAAAAGACAACCCACGAGCAACAAGCCAAAGTTCTCACACAACAAGCGCTCTTGACTCATGTTCCTTAAAATCCAGAAAAGTCAGCACAATCTAACCTCAAATAAGTAAGATTCCCTTAAGCTTTATAATTCACTTTGAGGTGCTAATTCACAGATTAAAACCTTGACAGAAGTCAGGGGTGGTGGTGTTTATCCACAGTCCCAGGTAATCGGAGACGAGGCAGGAGGAACCCAGAGCCCAGGAGCTGTATAGCTTAGTTCCAATCAATATAACAAAAACTTCAAAGAAAAAGTAATTCAACATCTATACATAAATCAGGTATAATGCCCTAAAAAAACTGATTCCACAAATGTATGTGGGTCAAGGACAAAGGGCTCCAAGGTCACGGTTTTAGAGACACAGTGACCTACCGAAGCCTTCAAGTGTGTCTATGTAGAGGGGGCAGAATACAAACTAAAAACGACTGCCTTTTATTTTTAAAGTATTTACAAAGAAACCATTCACAAGCATGTCTATTTGGGAAAGCAATAGAAAATGGAATTTCCTCTATTTCTACAAGTTCAAAAGCTTGTAATATTCATTATAAACCTATTACCCTAGGGGGAAACAACTACCAGAGAAACTATCAGAAGCACCATATTCTGCAAGTTTGTACAATTTAAAAAAAAAGGACTGCCCACATCATCAATTTTTTCTAAATTGAATATATGAAATGCAAGTTATGAGGAGGCTGATTCACTGAACAAAGATGCTCTAATGAGCCATTTGCTATTTAAAATGACAAGCACTTAATGCAGTTAAAATGTATAGACATTTTAAACTCGGGGAAAGGTACAGACTTATCTTAGTAAATATCAAATATTTACTAAATATTTGGCTCCCATTCTAAACTCACTAGAAAAGATAAGCTAAACATACGATTGATGTAAGTTCACCTTTAGGCTTGAGCACAATAAACAAAATCAAATCAATAAAGAGCACAAAAGGCATTTAATAGACTAGAGTATCAATGAATGTAAAAGATACAATGTATTCTACGATGAATTTGAATGTAAAAACCATGTATTTGTTAAACTATGACTAACTTAAAACTACAAAGCCAATTTTTGTTAAAGTGCTGTTCATTCAAACTCTGGGATAAAATCATCACCCCAAAGTGACTTAAAAGAAATACAGTGCCGGGCAGTGGTGGCGCACAGCCTTTAATCCCAGCACTTGGGAGGCAGAGGCAGGCGGATTTCTGAGTTCGAGGCCAGCCTGGTCTACAGAGTGAGTTCCAGGACAGCCAGGGCTACACAGAGAAACCCTGTCTCGAAAAACCAAAAAAAAAAAAAAAAAAGAAATACAGTGTAGAGGAATAACTCGGCAATAGATACACAGGCACTACCAAAAACTGCAAATTGTTCTTTAATTAAATAATGCCATTCTCAAGTGATATAGAACAGTCATCTTGACAGAATTACTTTTTTGTATAAATATTCATAAATTAAAAATGTCTCTAGATATGCCAAAGAGCTGCAAATCATACCTTACAACAGCAGCTTAATGCCTATTTTTTCAAAAAGCACTGAAACCCTCTTCTATTGAAAACCGTTTATTTCTCTGGTGTAAGTGAACAAGATCACTGAGACACTTGCCTCGTGTGTCTTAGAACAATGTAAATAACAACTATGCATATACATCTTAAATTGGGGACTTAAAAATTAGGACATAACCATCTTTTGATGCAATAAGAAAATAAATAAATAAAAATTAAATACTGTAATCTGATGTTTGGTATTGACAAATCAGTAGGTGTCAGCTTCACATATGAAGGACAGCAGAGTCTGATTTTTTTTTTTTTAAATGCTCAATATATCATGGTATTTGGGCTAAAGACCTTTAGAATATTAAGCGTTTCCTTTTTGCTTAAAGGAATATGATAAAATCACCATCAAGCTGCTATAGTAATTAATTTTAAGCTGGGGTGAAGTGACCTTTTGGTCCATGGCACAAGTTACATCTATCACATTTCTGTCAAATAAATCTGGGAGATTTCATGTTTATATACTACAATACATACTGACCAAGCTGTCAGTCCCTCACAGTTTTTTTAGAAAAATATCTACATTTGTCCTTATGGATGTCAAAATGTTACACCATCATTTGTTTAAAAAAAAAAAAAAAAAGATGCACATTCATACTGTGAAGTTATTAGGAAAATACTCTTGCAAGTAAACTATAGAAAGATAAAATACACTTCAAAAGTATGTGGGTTGTTTGTTTACAATATTCTATAAAGTGCAGAGAAATCCTAAGGAGGGGGAAAAGCTACCCCAGAACGAGTTTAATTACAGCAGCTTTTGCATAGCAACACTCAGAGGAAGCTGGACATGTCCATTTCCTCAGGAGAAGGGTGGAAGAGGTTCTTCAGATTCAGATTGTGTCTTGGCCATAAGTCTGCTTTCTTCCGGAATGGTTGCTGATGCCAAATCTCCATTAAGTGTGTTTCCTGAACAGTGAAGAGGTCCTGTGGAAAGTGATTGACAAGTTCAGCAAGTATTGCTGACTCCTGGCCCCTGTGAAAGAACATCTCAGGTCTGTTCAGAGAGACAAAATCCCACCAGTTTCCTGATAATCTTTTGTTTGTTTGAGAGAGAAACTCACTTTTCTACCACTGCCAATCGTAAGGAGAAGCTTCAGCATTCCTAAGATAAATTAGTAATTACCAGAGGCAAGGATTTGTTTTGTACACTGCCAGAAGGAAGGCTGGTACATTGTGTGCCATCAACCTGCTCAAATTAATTTAACCGAGCTATTGCTTTTCCAGCCAATGATCCTTATGCTGTTAATATGTTCCTGTGAACAGAGACTCAAAAAAACAATACAAGATTTTTCCAAGATCACACATTTAGTAACAGCCCAAACCTGTCTGAGCAAAGCTAGCAAGAATTCTTATGCTGGACGTTCCCTTCCCACATGGCTCATAGGTACCACTGATGCTCAAGGTGAACACAGCCAAACACACAGCGGTAGTGTCCCCGTCCCTAGTATTTGAATTTACCAAGGCTTTCTCGACCACCCCCATCTGTTTTCTTTTACTTATATTTATGTACTTTGTTCTTTGAGACAAGGTCTCACTCTGTAGCCCAGGGTGGCCTAGAACTCAGGACACACCTCCACTGACCTCACACTCACAGCAATCTTCCTGAGTCAGTCTCAGAGCCACCACACCTCCTTTACTGTCTAACTTTTCTCATCTTTAAAAGAAGATTTTCAAGATGAAAAGCATCTCACAAGAAGAATATTCTCATAACATTACTTTCAAGAACCAGAATGGGAGCACAGGGGCAGGCTACACTCAGGAGCCCATGGGTTCAAGCCCCATCAGTGAATAAATTAGGCACGGTGGGACCAACCATTGATGCCATGGAGTCAGGAGGTGGGAACTCAGTCAACCTCCAATGCAGAGTTCAAGACCAACCTGGGCTACAAGATACTGTCTCCAAAAAAAAGCCCTATCAACGACAATTGCAATATACATAATACTAATATGTTAATATAATATACTAATATATACAATATGTCAATTCTCTGCTTCACCAACTAAATTGTTAACTTTAGCATAAAGAGAAAGGAATTTAAGAACACTTCTCACCCTGCCAATGCAGAAGCTTTAAGGTAAACTGAGAAAGTACCAGTGCAATATGTATGTGTGACTTGTTTGAAACAATCCTCAAAACTAAGGTAGTGAACCTCTTTGCCTCTAAATATCTAGATGTGAGCCCGGTATAGAGTGTGAGCTTGCAACGCCAACCCTGGGAAAGTAGAAGCAGGACCACCAAAAGTTCAAGGCTAGCCTGCTCTACATAATGGGTTACAAGCGAGTCGGAGTTACATAGAAAACAAAAGGGACTAAGGAGATACCTTGGTGGTTAAAGGTATCATAAGCAAGAAGAAGCAGCTGGCTACTGAGACTAGCTGTACTTGTGAGCTCGGACTTTGATCAAAGACGCTGCCTCAAAAAGTGGTAGTGCACACCTTTAGTCCCAGCAGGGAGGCAGAGGATGGGAGTCTCTGAGTTGGAGGCAGCTGGTCTACTGAATAGGACAGAAAGGCTACACAGAGAAACCCTGTCTTAAAACACACCATCCCCAACCCTCCACCCCCACCCCAAAAAAAAGTGAGTGAGGGAAGATTACCAACTCAACCCTGGAACCCACACACACAAATCCACATATGCTTCACACACAAATTCATTAAAAGAAAAAGGTTACGTTTTTAAAATGTATCTCAAAGTGGTCAATGGCTCTATTTGGAATCAGCTGCTGCATTGGTCTCTAGGTAATCGAACAAAGGCTGCTGTTTTACCTCCATTCAAAACCACAAAGGTGCTACCACTGGCTCATCCCACACTACAACCTGGCTGTCTAGAGGCCCTAACCACCATTCATTCTGTCATTTCCGGAGGAAATCAGACCCATATTCCACACACCTGATGCCCAGTGAACTCTTGAAGAACAATCTGTCCCTTACTTGGGAACTCTCCCACGTGCTTTGTGGGAGGTAAGGACGCTAACAAGTAACATTCCAGCCATGAGAGCTAAGTACATCCTGACACACTGTGAAAGACCTTGCTCCTTAGGGACAAGTACAAATCTTAACAGAAATCACCAGACTTTACTGAAATGACAGTTTGCTGGCTCTGAAACAAGGGAGAAAGGCCCAGGGATGCGTGTTGTCACAACCAACCACACAAAATTACATTCTTTAGTTATTTTAGGACAGATGAATAATGTACATAGTTAATTTCTCAGTGGATTTAGACCTTTACTTTCCTCTAGGATTCTATCTACAATTAATGATTTTTCTACAATACTTTAAAATGGAAATGTAGTGGGAATAAAAACATATTCAATAACTGTCTCTAAGAGAAAGTATCTACCAGTAAGATTCAGCATCCCGTAACAGAATGAGCAGAGTAACAAAGCTTCTGGGAAGAGAAGCTGTGAGCAACAGGGCACTGTGGGGGTGCACTTCCCTCTGAGGAATTCACCAGAGAGCCACGTATAGTGTTCCAATGACACCAAGTGACAGAAGCTTCAGTCCCAGATCTACTAGAACCTGCCGGCGCTGAACAAAGAAAGAAACAGTGTGGGACTCACTCTCTGGGTCTTCAGGGGGAACATCAGTACAAGAGTCTGTGTCCGAGTAGCTTCTGCGGCGTCGTTGAGGAAGTCGGTGAAGGGCAGATGCTGGTTCTTTGAGGGAGCAACTGCTCCTGCACATCAGATTAAAAAGTTTTAGCCGTGGGGCATTAAACCATGAAAAAACCTTTTCCTGACTGGGATTTTAAATGGCTTCTCTTTAAGGCCAAGTGTAGTGGTACATGCCTTTAATCCCAGCACTCCAGAGGCAGAAGCAGGAGGATTTCTGTGAGTTACAGGCTAGCCTGGTCTACAGAGAAAGCTCTAGGATAACTGGAGCTACATAATAAGATCCTGTCTTGAAAAATCAAAAAAAAAAAAAAAAAAATCTTTAAACAACTGAGGCATTCTTCTGATGTTTATTTAGTCCTTACATTAGCAACCTGCACTCATTCAGAAGTGAAGTGTGGAGACCAGTGGGTCTACTTGGAATTCAGGCGGAAACTCTGAGGTCATGTTCTAAATGGAAAAGGAGGTCAGAGATAACGCTTCTAGGAAGACTGTCCACTGAGGCAACAGTCAGAGGTGGCTCACAAATACCTGAGATTAAAGTTGTAGATTTCACAAGTGCATATGTCTAATGCCAACCTTTAAGTGACAAAAAAAAAGGCAGGCTGAAGGGGATGCCAAAAGGATGAGAGATGTTCAGATGTAAATTCACTGACAGCAGAAATAGAACATAAAGATGGTGAAATAGAAGCTAGGAAAAACGTTTTTCAGGGCTAAGTGTGCAGCTTAGGTTGGTAGAGTGTTTATCCAGGATGCATGAAGCTCTGAGTTTGAACCCCAGCACTACATAAAACAGGGGGTGGGCTCACACCTTACTCCTAGCACTGACAGACGGGGTAAGCGAAAGATTAGGATTAAGCATGCTGGACTGTGCGGCCAGTCTGACAACAGCCTGTGCTATATGAGGCCCTGTTGTCAAAGCAAATCTGTTTTTAAAATCAGTCTTGGAGCTGGAGGAGAGATGATGGTTCAGTGATTAAGTACTGGCTCAAAAAATAAATAAATAAATAAAATAAAAATCCAATGTAAACATGCAAACACAGAGGCAAAATGACCTAACGGGCTGGAGAAATGACTTAGCAGTCAAGAGCACTGGCTGCTCTTCCAGAGGTCCTGAGTTCAATTCAAGCAACTACATAGTGGCTCACAACCATCTGTAATGGGATCCGATGCTCTCTTGTGGTATGTCTGAAGACAGCTACAGTGTACTCATATATAAACAAAAACAAAACAACAACAAAAAAACACCCACCTAACTGCCTAACTGCATCTCAGTTTCTGTTTTATGATGGCTCAACATTACTCTACAACATTGACAGATCTAAGAAAAAATAATATCATTTTAGTCTTTTTACAACTTACTTTCTAAGGAAAAAAAGGATAAAATACAGCTTAGAAACCTTATACAGCTTAGACTTCTATCACCAAAACAAATGTTTGCCACCGAACAACTTAGCTTCCATTTTTCTGTAAGGTTCAGCTGTTAAAATGCTTTCTAGCATGACAGGGCTAGATGTATATAAGTTACTAGCTTCCTCTGAGCAGATCAATTTGACAAGGATTATGTAATTACCAAAGACAAAGACAAAACAGTAACAAGGCTCAGAACTGAATAGTCAGCATGGAAAAATAAATGCTGAAGAAACTAGATTTCATCACTTTTCAGAGAACAGAAAGGGTAAACCCAGCCACTGGGAGGAAGGAAGGTGCCCGGGGACGCACAGTGTTCCGACAGCAGGGACAGCGGCAGGATCTAACCTGAAAGGCAAGCTTTCACAATGCTGATATGAATACACTTCCTCTTTCAGTGAGCGCTTTCTCAGTAACAGCCTAGCATGAATATATGGTTCTATAAAAGCACTGAGACAAATATCCTCACTTGTGGACACTCAACACATCAAAGTTTTCTCTAGCTACATATATATTATATATTTTTTACAATTTATTGCTTGGTGGCAAGCACATATACCTGCTGGGCCTTCTCATTGCCTCATACTTCTTGATATTACTTCAAAAACCTCAGAAGCTACAACAGCCAGCGGGGCGTCACCTCCAGATTTATTCATACATGTAGGTTTCCTTTCCATTCTCCTTCCTGAAGCCAACCCCTGACACGAGAACTACCAGACCTACTCCACGCAGAGCTGACAACCACAACAGCAGGCATGGTGTTCTTCCATGAACACCCCAGATGAAGTTCCAGATGAACTTCCCCAGGCAGGTGTCACTCAGACAGAATTTAGTAAAGACATGGCTAGCTTACCTCTCGAACTGCAGGGACCAGGGTGGCTGGCTGAACGCTTCATCTAGAAATGTGAAAGAGGGACAGGCCTTAGCTCAGTCTTTAGTCAAAGAGAATAATGCACCTCTAAGTTACTATAATTAACATAAACTTATTCAGAGAAAGAGATGCCTGGTATAGGCTCAAATAACAACCCCGACACAATGTCAAACCTTCTCCCTACTAACAATTAGCCGGAAATTTCCCAACACATAACAAAACATACTTAAATTCTACTTATGTGTGGATTTTGTAATGTGTGAAAGTATAAATAGTATGTACATAACTAACCTAAAAGTTATTTTTATAATAAAAAGGAGTAAGGAGTATCTAGCAAACCAGGAAATACTTTTTAAAAATAATTTATCTACTTTTATTTTTTTTTATGTACAGTTTTGCCTACATGTATGTCTGTATGATGGTGTTGGAGCCCCTGGAACAGGAGTTACAGAGAGTTGTGAGCTGCCATGTATGTCCTGGGAATTGAACTCAAGACCTCTGGAAGAGCAGGCAGTGCTCTTAACCACTGAGCTGTCTCTCCAGCCCCAGAAAATACCCTTACTAAATGTTCTTTTCTCCCTGTTCTAACGGGCATGAGTGGAGGTAGCAGTAAAGCTTCTATCTGCCACTCATTATCACATAGCTCCTGTGCAGCTATGTGTCAGCATAGCCTTCCTGGAGGGCAGCACTGGCAAGTCATGTCTGGAAAGAACTCAAGAACCTCAACCTCAAATAGGTTCCTCAAGTATTTATCCAAACAAGGACGTAGCTTAGTGAGCAAGAGCCCACCATATACACAAGCCTGACATCCAAACCTTAAGACTATAAATGAAAAGTGACACGATGTTAGAAGAAAAAAAAAGCAAGTCTAAGCAGAACATGCCACAACTATGGTGAACACAGAACATCATTTAGAAGAACCAACTTGCCCACCAAAAAATAAAGGGTAGCATGAATAAAACTGACTATTTCAGTTTAACAAGGTGACAGGGAGGCTGTTTATATTAAAAGCTTAGCACGTTTTATACACATGGGCCCACATCTAACATCTATTATTTGTACTGTCAGTTACCAGCTGACGAGGTCCCCAGTTACAGCGGTAACAGATAGTTCTAGTCCAACAGCTGTAATGACAGGCTTGAAAATGCAGACAGACTGGGACATCCCTTTCACAATCACTTCCCTTAGAGCTGCTCTCTCTGAGACTGAGGAGACCGCTCAGCATCATGAACATTAGTGCTGATAACAGGCAGAGTCTGAGCTTGCCTCTCAGAACCCACGCTGAGTAGCTCACAACCACCTGGAGACCAGCTCCCAGGGGATCGGACACTTCTGCTCCCCACAATATGCTCAGCACAAAAGAGGTACCGAGAAACCTTAGCAGAGGATCCCTACTAGACTGAGACAGAAGACCCTTCACTAAGTCAGCTGAAACCTCCCCTGTTCATCTGAGCAAAATGGTTACTTTTATGGCCACTATTAGTGTGACAGTCACTGAGGAAGACAAGACTTAAATGCAAGCAGTGATCTTTATTCCTTCTCCATAACTGAGCTTGCTTGGGGGTGGTGGGGGCGGGTAACAGGAGGGCCCTGCTCCCTCAGTCATCATCCAGTGATTGCTAAAACATAGCCAGGCGCGTTCCTCCTCCACAAAGAGGCTCCTAAGAACACTAAAACGGAAACAATGCAGTGCTATCAAACCTTATCCCAGCACAGGCTCCCCAGAGCACGCCAGAGCAGACTTAATGGCAGGAAAGGCACAATGAGTTCACCACCCCCAGCACAGAGTTCTTGGTGTGCAGAGTGATCAAGAGACTAACGTTCTGCACCTACCATTAAATGGCTCAGATACTTTACAGTGACCTTCTGACACAGAAGACATTTCACAGATGAAGGACCAGAGGAATTAAGTAATAACTTGCCTACTCAGAGAATTCAAACCCAAATGTTGACTGCAGAACACTGTTACCATTGCAAAGTTTCAAGCTTTGCTTAATAGCAACCACTGGCCCCCCACCTGTGCTACCTGACCTAAAGCCACAAACCTTTCTTTGGGAGGGGCTGTGGATAAGTGAAAGGAACCAGGGCCCAGGAGCAAGGCCAGACACCTACCGTTCCATTAGGGTATTATCCGGGGTTCAAGGCCTGTGCTCGACAAGGTACCCAGGTGCCTCTCACAGCCCACCGCCCCACACCCCTCGAGAATAAAACATCACCCTATTACAAAGCTTTCAGGCAAATGGCTGTAGAGTAGCTGGGCAGGCTATTCTCAGCCCCTTCTAAGTGGAGAAACCATTCACTCTCGCACATGCCGAACTCCTCAGCTGGGATGACCCATTATCAGCACAGACAAAAGCAATTCAGACTACCTCCTCCCCAGTCCCCTTTTCCAATCTTACAAAGAAAACTATCAACAGAAGAGAGGCAGAGAATTTGGCTTATGGGTAAAAGTGCCAGCCACTAAAGATTTCACTTCAGATTATCACACTCAGGTAACAGCCAGTTGTGGTAGTGTGCACCTGCACCATACACAGGGAGGCAGGTTGATGCCCAGAGCTCACCAGTGTAGACTACTGATGAGTTCCAGGTTCACAGACTCTGTCTCAAAAATCAGTCAGAAACAGAACCAAAGAGCACGCCTGACACTGACTCTTTTTTTTTTTTGGTTTTTCAAGACAGGGTTTCTCTGTATAGCCCTGGCTGTCCTGGAACTCACTCTGTAGACCAGGCTGGCCTCGAACTCAGAAATCCGCCTGCCTCTGCCTCCCAAGTGCTGGGATTAAAGGCGTGCGCCACCACCGCCCGGCTTGACACTGACTTCTTATCTACACACCACACACACATACAACTTTTAATTTATGTAAATATATTTATATTGCTAGAAGAAAAAAAGAAGTTCCAACCATCTGAACAGGAGAAGGCGACACAGGAGAGACCAGGGGATCCGGATGAGGCAGTTGAAACATCTCGGGTTTAAACTTGGCGTTCGCTATCTTCACACATTCCTCGAGGGTTGTGATGAATGTATTACAGGTGGCACTAAGCAAGGAAGAGGCTTCATTCATGTTCTGAAAAAAAAAAAAAGTCACACAGAAAGTCTGACTCATGCTCAACCATGTAATCAGGCACAGCCTGAGAATCAGCTGAGAAAAGTAATTAAAGCTTATCACTTAGACAGAATCAAAACAAAACAAAACCAGCAGTTGTCTACTGTACTCCTGCAACTGGCCCAGAGAACACATCCGGAACGCCTCTTCTCGGCCTAGTCTCCAATCTACTGAGTGGGTGCAAAGACGGCCTTGACTCCTGAAGAAACGAGCTGCTTCAATGCTTGCCTCTAGCACAGACAGAACGCAGAAAGCAATGTAGTGTAGGGAACTGGTTCTAATGCTTCTCTTAATTAGGCTCCCAAAAGCTCCAGATGCTGAGGGCATCTGCCCAGCCGGCTTTTATTGGGAATAAAGAATTGCTGTACAACCAATGGCTGGGCAGGGAGACGAGGTGGGACTTTTACATGCATGGGCAAGGGACCGAGGGAGAGAGGTGACGAAGACGAGAACTGCCAGGACTTGGAGGGAGAGAGATCACATTTGAGAGCTGTAGGAGAGAGAGCATCCAACAGTGTAGGTGGAAAGGGAATGCGACCCTACGGGGGCCTGCCCAGGAGGTAACCGGGCAGCAAAGATAAAATACAGATTTAGAAGGTGTTAAGCCAGAAATACTCAAGGAGGTTTAGAAGTGTACAGCATTGAGCTAGTTCAAGGCATATCAAAATCAGCTGGGTGTATGTCTGTGCGTGTCTTTCATTTGTGAATCCAGAACTCTTGGTCAGGTGCAGCACACCTTTGACCCGACCCTCAGGCAGTTAAATGGTTAACTATTCAACACTACACAGCAGAGGCCACAGCAACTCTGTGGGGACTTTTTTTTTTTGTCATCCTAGGGAGTGGCTAAAGATGCCCCCAAGGCAGTACATGGCAGAATCTGATCCCAAAGAAGGGCTGAGGGACAGCAGTACCTCCACACTGGGAGATGAGCGGCTCTCATCTGGTGAACAAACTCCTGGATGGTATGAACCTGCTGCATGAGGAGGTCACAGTAGAGGCGAAGTTCAGACATTTTGGTTTTCAGAGATTCACTGGTCTCACTTATTTCTAAAAGAAACACATAAATATCAAACTTGATCATTTTCGGAATCTTCAGTAATACAATAAAACAATCATTTTAAAAGCAAGCAAGAGAGGCTAAAGAAATGGCTCAGTCAACAAAATGTTTGTAGCATTAATATGAGGATCTGAGTTGTATCTTTAGATAAAAAAAAAAAAAAAGTTGGATCCAGTGGTAGTATGTAATCCTAGCACCGGGAAGTGAGGACAGGAGGACCCGGGTGCTTGCCGGTCAGTTACTGTATACCTATCACTGAGCTCCAGGGAAGAGAAGGGCTCTCAGAGACTGCTGACCAGCTAATGTACCCCATCATTGAGCTCCAGGTTCAGCCTCAGACTGTTAGAAAAATAAGGTGGAGAGAGACTGACTTCCAACAAACCTCCACAAGTGTGTGCGCGCGCAGCGCGCGCGCGCACACACACACACACACACACACACACACACACAAGAGAGAGAGGAGAGAAAGAGACAGAGAGACAGACCTGGGATGGGAAGTAGAGCGAGAGAACATTGCATGTGTGCAAGTGCACAAGTACACATGCATGTGCCAAGCATGAGGAGAGAGCAGAAGACATCTCAGGAGTTGCTGCTTCTCCTGCCACCTTGTGAGACCCAGAAATCACATTCGAGTCTCCAGGCCTGTACACAAGCACCTCTGCTCACTGAGACAGTGTGCTAGCCGACCACTGGGTGTTTTAATACACAGCCATTTCACTCTATTATTCGCTTTCTTCCTCGTGAAGCCCACATTTCTACTTCGTGCACCAACGCTTTTCTTTTCCTCGTACATTCTTTTCCAGCTCTGACAATGAGTTTTTCTTTTAACACATAAGTTGATAGTCTGTTCTATCATATCATAAAGTTCTAACATATTAAAAACAGTATTTTAACTACCTATATAACAAATGCTTCTCCAGGTATAAGCCCCCCTCCAGTTTTCTTCATTGTATATTTTCGCATGCAGAAGTTGCTGGTTTTAGGTAAGAAAAGCATTAACATTAACATTTATTAATTTTCTTCCTTTCTGTTCCATTTTCACATTTTCCTGTTCTCCAAATTTTTAATGCAGTACTTCTTCTTCTTAGACATATTACGGATCTAACCATCATCTCTCCCATTTGCCAGCCACTATCTTATGAAGCAGAAATAAAAGCTGTGGAGGAGGAAAAACAGCAGCTACATAGTAAGCAGATGCTAGTCTTTCCAAGTGACGAAGCCAGGCTAGGGTTGCTGCTCCCCTGCAGAAAGTAGCAAAGCAGCACTATGCATATCTGACATAAATTAATTCTTGCCCAAATTTAAGTACCTTTCTTTTTGGGCGGAGGAGAGGCTGTGTGTGTATATGTGTGGAGGCATGAATATAAATGTGCACAGATGTCAAGGCCAGAGGTTGATAGCAGCCACGTTTCCTAGACTGGAGGAGGCAAGGGTGTGTCTATATCCTTAGTCAAAGGGATAAAATGCTGAGACCTTTAGGACAGCTCCTAAGCTGTGGAAAAGAACTCTAAAAACCTGAATTCAAAAATAGATAATTTCTCAACTATGCCAAATATAAGGACCCAATATGAATTGTATAAGGAGCTTCACGATCTACAGGAACAGAGGCAGCTGCACTATGAGCCAGCTGGTCAGAAAGATGATAAGGAGAGAGATAAAGAGATTTAGGGAGTGGGGTACACAAGGTAAGGTCCCACCCAGTTAAGTTTTTTGTTTATGCTTACAAAGGCAAGCAGATTCCTGAGTTCTAGGTCAGCCTAGTACAAAGGACTTTAGGTCCAGGCCCAGGTATGGTAGGAATGATCATTTCAGGGTGGGGTCCACCAGCTAGCTAACTGTCTGTACTTAATAACGGCAGATCTCTGAATTCTTTTGCAATGTTAAAAAAATGTACTTGCTGTCCTTCTCCTAAGAGTCAGGGGGATAAACATGGAATGCTAATTCGTGGAGGGTCCAGAGGGAACCTGGAATAAATAACTGAATTGATATGTAAATAAAAGACTGGGCTTCTGGTCTGCATGAGATGAGCCAGCAATGAGCAATAGCAGTTCTTGTTTTAGAATTTTTTTCTAGTGAGAGCTGAGCTGTCTGGAGAGTCTCTGGAGAAAAGTTTTTATTTTTCTGGCGTTCTGATGTTGATTGGAAAACCCAAGAACGACTTTTAGAATTTTTCTAACAGGATTTTGGAAAATCCAAGCATTTTTTTTCTCAGCAGCTTTTTTTTTTGACTCTGATGGGAAAACCCATGGCTACCCAGAGAGCATTTAGCATTTTTTTTTTCTAGAATGAGAGAGTTGTCTCGAGCAGACAGCTGTCTCTAGAGAGAGCTGTGTCAAGAGCCATCTGGAGCAGAACACAGGCCATCAGCTTGTACCCCACAATTGGACTTCATTTGGTCCACTGCTTGAGGATATGCCTTCTCTCAGAGCCCCTTCCCAGGCCAAGGTGGGTCCTTGGCACCTCCATGCAGGCTGACACTACTGCTCTACTTGCTCTCTTTTTTCTCCTTTACTTATTTAGACAGTCTCATTATGTAGCCACAACTAGCCTCTAACTCAAAATCCTCCTGCCTCAGAATCCTAACTGGGTGCATCCCCACTCAGGTCCATTTTCCTCTGTCTATATAAATCTCACTATTCTTGGTACTGGAAATGAGTGTAATCAATGTCTGTCTTTTTGTAAAAGGCCTATCTCACTAAGACTATGGCTTTAAAGTTATGTTATAGTACATGCCAGAATTCCCTTCCCACTGTACAAGTACCACATCTGTTTATTTCTTCAGGTATCTCTGGATTTTTAGATTGTTCCTATCTTTAGCTACTTCTTGTCCTAATCCCGTCCATACTTACCTATAATTTTTCTTTGATATAGCTGAATATCACTCTAAACTCCTGTATTTTCTAATATCTACAACTTAGTAGTTTTTACTAAGTTAACTTACGATTGTTCTTAATTTTTAAAAATTCTTTATATGCATATGTGTGTCCAGTGGGCAACCTCAAGTGTCAGCCTCTGGAACAATGTGCCCCTCTTTTGAGATGGGATCTCTCACTAGCCTGGAGCTCATATATGAAGCTAAGCTGGCTGGCCAGCTAGCCCTAGGGATCTCCTGTCTCCAGTCTTCAGGCTGGAATTCTAAGTATGTGTGAGCACTGGGGATCGAACTCAGGTCCTTGTCCTCCTGCTTTTTCAATGATTAGTTAGCCATGGCAAGTTTCCCAGGCCGTCAAACTTCTCTGTAAACATTCCACTGCCCTCATAATACATCATCTAATCAAAGCACTGCTTTACCAACTGATGCCCCTAAGCTCAGACCTTCATGTGTTTACAAAGTTCGTCACTGTGATGATCTGTTCTAAGTCTCCCACATTACTAATTTCCTTCTGATTACTGAAAGCGGCCAGGCACACTTGTGCTTAGAGAGCAGTTATTACAAGAACCGTGTAATCACCTTTCTCTTTTGCAGTCCTCGTGTCGGTCAAGCACGCTTTAGAGCTCCGAGGGCGACCAGCCACCTCTGTCTCTCGGCGGCATTCACTGCCTTCATATAGAAATGCTGCTCTCCTGGAATGATTAACTCCATCCTTGTGTTGTCTGCGGAATGGACTGTGATGATGCAGAGAAGACACAGTTATAGACTCAGCATTTGGAGAGGTCACGTCACATATCCTTAGATGCTTCATGCACCGACAGCAAACAAGTCTCACAGCACAATCAGGGCCACTCTCTAAGAAGCTCCAGAGGCACCATGAAAAACACCTTCTCCCTAACACTCAAGGTGGCCAGGCCCCAAAACAATGCCAGTCACTGACAGTAAAATGGATGACTCACTTTTACTCATATAGACATATTTGAAAACTCATTACATTATACAAAGCATGGCTATAAATCAAAATAAAAGACAGCCAAGTTCAGAAAACAAGGCAAAGAACTGAAAGGGGACTTTTAAAGAAAGGACATGCAAGAGAAAGCTCAGCCTAGGAAATGTGCTCCTGACAATTTGTTAGCATGCATGGTACACTTTGCTTGAGTCCTCTATGGCAGATATGGGCATTATAGTAATGGAGAGACTAAGCTCACCTCCCACACCCTATACAACAACAACAAAAAAAAAAGGAAGGAGTTTATAGCCAAGGGGCAGGTGGGAAGTGAAGAGTTAAAAATTATTAAGAAGAAATCTGACGTAACAAGAGTTGCCTAGCATGTGTGAGACCACAGATCCAGTCCCAAGAACCATCCAAAAATGAAAAAAAAACAAACAAGAGAACCAGTATTTTCTTTTTCCTTAACCACCTATGAGAGCTGAATGGAAGTTCTCTGAATGTGCTTTTTAAACCCTTTCTACACTGGCTCGTAAGCTACTTACAAAGCAGCACTTCTGAAACATTTACGAGTAATGAGAGTACTGCTGAACATGAGCTACCCAGACCCCAGCGATGAGCATGTGGCAAACTAATACTTACTAGTAAATGTTTTAGTCTATGATAAATAAAGAACAAAACAATGTTCCGTACATTCAGGGAACATACAAGAATACTATCCCAAACTAATCTATTTCTATAGTTTATATATTCATGACAGTCTTCGATTAGAACAGTAACAATTCTTAATTAAAAAGTGACCAAGGAACATGTGCACATGTACACATACACACGCACACACACACAAACACACACACACACACATTCAGCAAGCATGATGTGCATTTTGGAGAAATCTCCCAGGACAGCGTGATCTACCCCAAGCTACTATAACGCAGCATGATGATTATCCAAAGAGATCCTGTCCTTAAAAAATTACTATAAAATTGTGCCAAAGTAGCAATCCAGTCCTGGAAAATGTAGTTCACTGCATTACACTCAATAAGCAAATGCACAGGACAGGAGGACTCTACATATTTGGAAGCTTTGAGCAAGGCCTCATGCAGGATTGAGGTATTCAAGTCGTGAGGGGACACAGACAGGCCTAGAGGGGACTGAACATTCCCTCCCCTGTACTGTGGCCCTTTCAGTCCTTCTTGAAGAATTTAAATCTCCTAATTACCATGTTATCTGATTTCATTCTGCCTTCACCCACACACTCCGGACACGCAGAGTGCAGCGATGGTCTGTGAAATGAATCGCCATGAAAATCATACCATGACCTATTATTCCCCTTTGGGAAGAAAAAGAGACCAACCATCTCTATACCCACGGCCGCTCAACTCCAGTCAGCAAGAATCTGAGCTTTTTAACTCTTCCTTTATCAGAATCCCACAGAGATAGCCCGCTTCACCTTCAGAGCTCTGCTTCAACCTTTCCGATCTTTCCATGAGGATGAGACAGAATGTATCTAGATCCCACAGAAATTTTCTATCAAGTCAAACTGGAAAAGGCATTTGACATTCAATGCAGGAGACATTTATAAAGGGGAATACAAACCTGTGTTCAATAATGTTACATGCTACCCCTGATTACTTAGAGAGAGGATATGGAAATCTGTGGATGACTCATGAAGAGCAGGCTACAGAACCCCCTGCTCCCTTACCTTTAATCTCACAGACCGCCATCTTTATACTCCCTTTGCTCCCTTTGCAGACATCGTCCTGTGAGTCATAGTAGGACAGGATTCCATTATCCAGAACAAACCATCGAGGCTGCCAACCTACAGAGACCAGAAACCAAGACAGGTGAATAAGTTATTTTTAACACATAGAAAACTGACTTCAACCATGCCACACTAATTCTGGACTCTCAGTAACGTTCACACAATGATATTTTTAATGGTCAGCCTTTGCCCAAATGTCCTGCGATCTCTACATAAGATAAGGACTATTTTTGTTCTGGCTCACAAAAACCCAAAAGACCATAACCACATCTCCACCCAAGCACAGCATAACCATCCCCCTTCCTCCATGAGAACAGGCCATAATGTAGAACTAGCATTTCTTTTCCAAAATGTCCGGCAGCGGCAGTGTTTCCAATGTCAGACTTCAGATGTGCATATACATATGAGATATATGGAGTACCGGGCCCAAATCTAAACATGTGCAGCTATTCACATACCTAAAGGTCACGTTATACACTGGTTTGTTTCTGACTGGGCCCTATCAGTGAAGTCCAGTGTGGCGTCTTCCACTAGTGAGTGTCCCTTCAGCACGTAAAATCCTTTGGGTTTGGGAACACTTTGGATTAGGGCCGCTCACCTCCTATCTCACAATGGAAAAGAATACTCAGGAAACAGGGTTTGCCTCAGTTTTGTTACCACTCTTGGCGGCTAACCTAGAGTAAACGTTCCCATCCCAGTACGTCTTTAAAATTCTTTCTCCGAAAGAGATGACTGAATCTAACAAGTTGGCCATCTCTCAAGGGTGCGATGTACCCTCCCTTTTCTGATAGAAGATGCTACCTTTAAGCAAATGCCCTTGGACACAGGGAAAGCTAATGAAATCTCCGGTTTTATGCAAATACGACAGCCTACAGAAAGAGCAGGTTCCCACCCACCCTCATTCCCTTCTGTGGGGCTACACAGCTAAGGCAAGAATGCTATTAGACTTCAGCCTTTCATCTAACATTTCCTCAGCACTAGAGGCATGAACCTATCAGACTTGGTTGGAAGGCAAAGTCTGTAACCAAGAGGGATGGCTACTCTCAATGCTGGCCTCACACTCCTCTCGAAAGCCAAACTCGTGCTCCCAGGAATCTTATCAAACATGCTACTAATAGATAGCAGTTCACCAACTAATAACATAGTGGCCACATGCTGGAAGCAGTGTACTGTTCTTAATTCTTTCCGTCACTGTTAAGTCACAACACCGTGTAAGTGGCCCACATGAAACTCACCACCATTAAAACACTTTGACCACGGCTAATGAAACAACTTATCAGTTCACATTTCCCAGGATCAGACAGGACCAAGACAGTATCACATCCTATAAACTGAAACAAGGCTTTTCCTTTAGGGTTTGAGGCTGCAGAGATGGCTCAGCAGTTAAGAGCACTGACTGCTCTTCCAGAGGTCCTGAGTTCAATTCCCAGTGCCCACATGGTGGCTCACAACTATCTGTAGTGGGATCTGATGCCCTCTTCTGGTGTGTCTGAGGAAATAAAATCTTTAAAAAGAAAATTAAAAAAAAAAAAAAAAAAAAAAACCTTAGGGTTTACCAACACTTTTGAAATGACAATGTTGTGTTATAGTTAGTGTTGTCAAGTTGACAAAAATCTTCCAGGTGGTCTCAGGCAGGCTGGCTATACTGATGACATTAATTGAAGTATGAAGACCCTTCTTAATTGTGTGCAAGATTACTCCTGGTAAGGGATACTGGATGGTAAAATGGAGACAGAGGTGTGCAGTAGCATTCACTCACTGTTCCCTTCTGATTTGTGACATGATGGAAGCCTTTGTCACTGTGACTTCCCAGTAAGGATGAACTATAACCTGAATTGAGAGCCACATAAAGCCCTCTTCCTTAAGCTGCTTTTCTCAGAGCATTTAATCTCAGCAACAGGAGACCGAGTCAGCAAAGCAGGTTACATTTTACTTTCTATTCTATACCTTGCTTACGAACACAAGGGTGGGACAGTCCCATCGCCTCAGAAAAATAAAGCAAGCAAACTTCAAGCACCAGGAAAATTCATTTTCATAAACACTGCATTCCCTAGGGAGGGCTGCTAAACTAGAGAAGTTCTTTTGGTATATATACTTTACCTTGTTCCTCACTGCATGATGATGATGGCCCTAGCACACTGCTTTAAATTAAAAAAGGGGAATCTCTCGAGGCTAAAGAGACTGCTAGGCTGTTGAGAGCTCATGCTGCTTTTCCAGAGGCCCCACGTTCAGTTCCCAGCACCCACAGCAGCAGGGCACAACCCCTGTAACTCCAGCTGCAGGGGCATCCATGAGTTCATCACTCTGACTCACACAAACACAGAAGCATAAATAAGTGCAAAACAAGAGTGGGGTACAAGTAATTTAAATATAGTACTCATGTATGAAAGTCTAGAAAAAATAAAAAGACCATGGAGGCAGCACACCCATGTACCTAGCACGTGTAAGGAAATACAATAAAAATTATTTTTAAATGTAGTATTTTTCCAAATACTAATTCACCACGGTAAACAAATAATGAGGAGGGGTGGTGAAACGACAGTCTTCGGCCTCCGTCAGTAAGACAGATTCTGCATTATTGCCATATTATGATGCAGCAGCTCTTCAAAAGGAGCTGTGAGCAAAGTGATCCAGAAACTGTAGGAACCGAGAAAGCCACGTGGCTGAGTACACTCATCTAATCAGGCCTGTTCATTATCTCTCCACACCTTTTTGAAGAATTAGCTAACCTAACTTTCCCTAATTGGTTCACACACTTTTATAGTATGGTAAAAGGATTGGCAATTCCTTCTATTGAAAAGGGCCATTCCCTTTCTTCAATTTCTACTTTAACGAGCAGTTTTCTCAAGCTACTAAATGCTACGAAAACACATACTGAAAGAAAAAAGTCAGAACACTGTCATTACACTGGAAGGTTCCTTAAAGACCAATTAGTACAAGCAGCAGTTCATCTTCTGACCCAAGATACTAAAATTAATACATGAATATACTGCGGAGCCAACTTTACATTAAAAAAAAAAATGGAATCATTCCAAACAGAAGACTTCGCTTCAGCAAGCTCTCCAATGCTTACTAGAAGTTAAACTAAAACACACCATAAAAACTAAAGCCTCAGCATGTGTTGGCTCTCAGTACCACAGGCTATGAGGACACCTCCCACAAGAACATTTCACCCCAAGAGCAATTTCCCCTTCAATTATGACTCAAGGCTGTAACTGCCCATTGCTCTAGGCCATGCTAAAAATACTCCTCCCGCCTTACCTCCAAAGACAGAGTGCTCAAAAACATTTGCATCTCCAAGCTTAAGGATATGGACCTCAAAGTTAATACCACACCTCACGAGCAATCTGTGCCCACAGCTGCCCAAAGGAAAACCCGTAGCAAAAAGTGTCTGCCTGATGCCTCATAAATGTTTCAGTAAAAATGTGTCTTGCCAAGCGCCCAGGAACCCGTAGCAAAAAGTGTCTGCCTGATGCTCCATAATGTTTCCAGTAAAAATGTGTCATTTACATGATTCTGGTTTTTCATTCAAGCAGAAAACACCAGTGTTGTTATAAATATTAAGCCACTTGCTACCATAAACCTGGTTCTAGCTAGATACAACCAAGCATTTAGCCCTAACAGGGTTTGCCTGAAAATTTCACAAGATAGGGAGACACTAGTTGAGTGCTTCATAGAATGACTGACTGCAGGGCTCAATACTCTGGGCAGAGTGCGCTGCAAGGTGACAATTGTCCATTCTTTGTAGTTAAGAATCTGAGAACTGCCCACATTTCCCTTCAAGCCACCAGTTTTCCTCTAGCTCAATGAGATCATGGGATTCAGAAGTTGGAAAGTACCTCTGGGACAAAATAGCTAACCACCCAGGCCTTGTTCAACTGGGATCCTGAAAGAATACCACACCTGCCTTTGGTGTTGATTCTAGCAGAGATCACAGGATATGGATTTAAGGTGCGTTTTAAAAGCCAGACTTCCAGTCTCACAGGTGGGGACAGCTCCCTGCTGATGATCCCATTTCTATACAAACAGCTTTCTTCTCGACTACCTCACCAGGGAAACCTGCCTGCTCTTTCTGGGCTGCACTTCCAACTATTTCTCACAATGACTCGAATTTCCGTGGTGTTGAAAAATGTGCTTTCTTCCACTATGTCTCACAATTACCCGAATTCCCAAACCTCACTGAAAACCAATCCCTAGGAACCTTCTCTGAGGATAGCTTCCAAAAGCACACTTGATGAGCTCAGCCAGCCTCAACAAGTGGACTTCCAAACCTGTGGTAAGAAAATGTGAAGGAATATTAAAAACGTATCTTAAAAGTAAATGAACACACACACACACACACACACACACACACACTCTAAAATGCTGTCCACAGAGTGTGGATGAAAGAGGAGACTGGATGAAAGAGCGTGACGGGATACTGTTTCCGAGGCACACGGAGCAGCGCAGGGTTTTGGTGGTGTCCCATCCTCAGGATGGTGCGCAGTCTCGAACTCCCTGTTGAAGCGGCCCCGGAATGGGCCCCACGAGGGGCAATGTGTGAGGGGATCGAGCGTGGAACTGAGTGCCACGGCTTGACAGGGGGTGCCCAAGGGCCAGCCCTCCCGCAGCCCCGCACCGCCCGCCCCGTACCTGTGAGATAGTTGGTCCACTTGTACAGAACCCCCTCCATGCTTCAGAGCCCGGCGCCGCGCATCCTCCTGGCCCGGCGCCGGCCGCGCTGCTGCGGAGGCGCGGGCCCGCAGCCCTCTGCCCCGACCCGGCGGCCCTCAGAGGCCCGGCCGGCGGGCGCCCTGTGATGCTCGGAGGCCGCGAGGCGCGGACATCCCCAGCGGGAACGGCGCGGCGACCCCCGGGGCGACCCCAGCGCCCGCCGTCCTCCCGCTCCGCCGCCGCTCCACGAGCCCCGGCGCTGCCCTCCTGCACGCCCGCCTTCCTTCCCCCCGGGCTCCCGGCTTGTTTTCATTGACCCCGACGTCGCTTTCACTTCCTGGATGAAAGGGGCCGGCTCGGCCCGCGAAACCCCTCCCCGGCGGCGGGGCTGCGGGACGGCCGCGTGCCCGAGGCTGCGCCGCGCGCCCTCGTGGGGCGGCTCGCGGTCCCCAGCCCCCAGGCTGCCCGGCATCCGGACCTCTCCTGTCCCCAGCAGATGAACTCTGTAGGCATCCTGCCGCCTTCGAGTCTTTTTCGATACAATCAAGGGTTGCCCATTTCTTGGCGCTTCCAGTGCTCACACTCTGGGAAAGTAGGAAGTTATCTCCTAGGAAAAGCTGGAGCAGTGGCAAGGCCCTGTAATCCTTAGAGGCTGAGGCAGGAAGGACAAAAGGCCAGCCTGGGCTACTTCCTTTTTTTTTAAGAAAGGGATACTAAAGTAGTATGCAGGCCGGAGAGGTCCTCCAACAAGGTCTTGGGACTCCGGCAAGGTTGGCGAGGTGACTTCCTAAGTAAAGCACTTACCTTCGGAAGCTTGACCAGGAAGGAGTACTGTCCTGGGAATCTCACAGTGGAAGGAGAGACCTCCTCTACACATGGGCCATGTCATCCACACACCAACACACACACACTCATACTTTTTTCTTTTATTTTTTTTAATGTCATACATCATGATATATGCCTTTAAATGCAAAATTCAGGAAGCAGAGGCAGGCAGATCTCTGTGAGTTCTGTTAGTTCCAGGCCAGCCTGGTCTAAACAAGTGAATTCCAGGCCAGACAAGGCTACATAGTGAAACCCTCTCCTCCTCCCTCTCCCCCCCCACACACACACAAAGGAAAGGTTAAGAAGGAAAAGGTTAAGAAGGAACCGTGCATTCTATTTTTGTTTTTAAATAAAAGGATTTCTCTTAGTTTTTTTTTTTTTTTTTTTAAATCTCACTTGGAAGAGTGTTTACACACTTGACAATTTTTAGATTTAGAAAGTTTTGCATATTCCAATTAATTTGCATAAAGCAGAATCAGTGTGAGGTAGTGAAATCCTTGGCTTGTCCTTCCAGGAAGACTGACTGAATAGGGTAATCTGGATATCCACTTGGTGAGTTGACGAGTAGATTAATATTCAACAAATCATATATAGTTCAATAATGATAGTCAATTGTGCCGGGCATCTGGCACTTATTATAAAATTTGAGTTTTATGCTGTTTGAAAGGTTTTTCATACTAAAAGGAGAAGGGGCTGTATCAAGAGACTTAACTAATCTCTGGTGTATATTAGCCAGCCGTGAGATTGGAACAAAATGTTCAATAGTCAGATTTCCTGTCTGATGTGACTGAATTCTCATGGGAGCAAGGGGGCGGGGGGGGGGGCTTTTCTCTGCTAAAGGCTTTCACCTCAAGGGCGACCTCAAGAGGGAGGGGACAGAAACACAAGCTATCTTTTGCAATGCCAGGCATGGCTGCTGGAGTCCTGAGACACACCGAGGTGTTCTGGGAGCCTCCTGGCTGCATGTGATAGACACAACCTAGAGTCCTTTTATGCAGTACCCCGACCCCCATCTCTCCCCTCCAAAAAGGAAAAAAAAAAAAACAAAAACCCTTCAAAGACTTCCCCAAATATCCAGAGAAGAGCAGCCAACCTATCTTGTCAAGAACCTAGTCTTCCAAAATGTCTGCATCCACTATGCCTGTCAAGTCCCTAGGGCCTTAGAAGCCTTCCGTGTCTAGAAATAAAAGCCATATTACGACTAGAACATCCCACAGTGTCCTGTTTGCATTTTGTATCAATTTCTTGGCCCAACATTTTAATATTTTTAAAATACTGTATTAGGGACCTACAGCTATGTATTTTTTTTCTATGGCCAAATGGTTCGGTGTATCTTTAAAAATTTAAAGCCAAGCCATTCAAGCAATCCGTTAGCTGAGGCAGTGTTGGGGAGGCAAGACCAGGGCATCAAGTGGAGGCCATAGAATTTGCAGCATCTCCTAAATGCCTAGAAACGGCCACCATAATGCCAGTTTTATTTCAGGAAACCCAAGTCTGACTACTGCAGGCGGAAGAAACCTGCGGGCTTAGGGAGAAGAGACTGGGTGTGCAGTTCTATTCTAGCCCGAGTACAGCCAACGGGGGCACCCAGCGCCCAGGACACACTCCAGCCGCGGCGATTTGCTGGTGCGAGAGGGGCAGAACCTCGCGTAGCCCCGCCTTGGACCTTTGTGACGTAGGATAATGCCTGCCACGCGTCCCAGTTCAGTCCGGTCAGACTGCTGACTTACTGAGGGGCCTTACACTGGGCCTGGGAGTGCTGCTTTGGGAAACATGAATCCCCTATTCAGACTAGCAGTTTTCCTTAGCCTGTGGGGTTGTTCCGGTGCTCAGGAACAAACAAAAGAAGAAAGCACAGAGGAAGTGAAAATAGAAGTTTTGCATCGTCCAGAAAACTGCTCCAAAACAAGCAGGAAAGGAGACCTGCTAAATGCCCATTACGATGGCTACTTGGCTAAAGATGGCTCCAAATTCTACTGCAGGTAGGAGATGCTCCGTGCAGTTCAAGTTCAGTTGACATACCAGATCTTGCCCATTACCAACACCAGCAGCAGCCAGAGCCTATCTGATTGTTTTAAGGGGTTTGGTGTTGTTTTTTAACAGTAAATTAAGCCAGCATGCCAATTTAGATTAGAAAATAGTCCCTTTTAAAAAACTGAAAGGTTTTTTTTGGAATTTTATAGTTATATTTATGTACAGAATATTTAGTGTACATTTTTTTTTTTTTTTTTTTTTTTTTTGGTTTTTCGAGACAGGGTTTCTCTGTGTAGCTCGGGCTGTCCTGGAACTCACTCTGTAGACCAGGCTGGCCTCGAACTCAGAAATCCGCCTGCCTCTGCCTCCAAGTGCTGGGATTAAAGGCGTGCGCCACCACCGCCCGGCTAGTGTACATTTTTTAACCCAGTTTAGTCTCGAGTTCTTTAGCCTTTGCCTTTTCCAGCTTGGCAATGGGAACCACAGACTTAGGACCCAGGAAATTTCCTCCCCAGTGACGGCGGATCTTGTCATATCTCTCATTATAATTGATCCTAATAGCTTCCACCAGCCTAGCCAGAGCACCCTTGTCTTCCGAGTTAACCTGTGTGAAGGCAACAGTGGTGCATGTCTTCCTGTGGACCAGGCGCCCCAGCCTGGCCTTTCCCTTGATGATGCAGTAGGGCACCCCCATCTTTCGACACAGGGCAGGCAGGAAAACCACCAGCTCAGTGAGGTCTACATCATGGACAATCACCACCAGCTGAGCCTTCTTGTTCTCCACCAAGGTGGTGACTGTGTTGACTCCTGCTCGGAGGACAGGTGGTCTCTTAGTTGGGATGTCCCCTTTGCCAGCAGCTTTCTTCTCAGCACGGGCCAGTAGCCTTTGCTTCTTCTCTTGCTTTGTCTCTGGCCTGTACTTGTGGGCAAGCTTAATCAGCTGAGTAGCTGTTTGCCTGTCCAGGGCCTGGGTGAACTGGATAATGGCAGGAGGTACTTTGAGCCTCTTATAGAGGATGGCTCTTTGCCGCTGCAGCCTGATGTAGCGGGGCCATTTGATGAAGCGTGTTAGATCTCTTTTGGGCTGGATGTCCTGCCCAATGCCGAAGTTCTTGGGCCTTTTCTCGAACAGAGGGTTGACAACCTTTTTGGCCTCCTGTTTCTTGACGATGGCGGTGGCCGGGGCCACCTTCTTCCCCTTGGCCTTCTTTCCTTTGGGCATCTTGCTCAGCTGGAGGAGAGAGAAACTGAAAGTTTTTAATTATTTAAAATGTTAGCGCAGTAAATTGACTGCAGATCCACGACATCATGCAGAGTGTTGACCACCACCACTGTCCTTGGGACCGGAAAACTAAATCTAGAGACTGCTTGAAAAGATATTCACACTCTCTCTTTACCTGGAACTGAAGTCTGATTCCAGGGGGTATAAGGAGCTACCACACTTCTCCTGGACTTTGTGGGTAATTTTCTAATAGAGGCCCTGGTTAACACATCCATTCTGCTCTAATCCCTACTCCCATCTGACTGAATGCTCTCTCTTTAGCTGCGTTCTTACCCTCCAAAGACAGGCCTATCTTTCCAACTTAGAATAAAATGTATTCTTCCTGTGTAGAAGAGAAATTTGACAGGATGTTATTTTTCAGTTGTTCTTGAAATGTGGGGCTCAGCCTGCCCCTTCGGTTTGGGGAATAAACCCAGAGAAGTTAAATGAGTCATTTTGTTCAAGCCATGCACCTAGTTAGAGGCAGGAGACCCATTTTAAAAAGCGAACCGTTGGGTAGTTTTTGTAAGGACGGCAAAAATCAGAAATCTGAATGGCTTCCAGTCATACGCTCTGCCAATTTATGGGGACATTTGAGCCAAACGCTTCACAAAGGGCAGAGTTCTGAAGAGTGCACTATGGGAAAAGAGATTCCAGTTTTAAATAACAAAATGCCTAAGCTGTATTTAAAAGTTTCCTTTATGAGATCAGCTTATTTACACACTAAGTATGGTTTCTTATAGCCGGACACAAGATCAAGGCCACCCTAAATGGTTTGTTCTTGGTGTTGGACATGTCATAAAGGGGCTGGACATTGCTATGATGGACATGTGCCCTGGAGAAAAGAGAAAGGTGATTATACCTCCTTCATTTGCATATGGAAAAGAAGGCTATGGTAAGATTTTTAATATATCTTTTAGTAGTTTTTTTTTTTTAAAGAAGTCATTTATAAAATTCAAAACAAATCTGTATATGCTTTAAAAATGGACGTAAGCCTCAAAGAGATATTTGTATATTCATGTTTCCAGTAGCAGCACAGTCCACAAGAGGCAGGAGCTGGAAGAAACCCAAGAGTCCAGAGATGAGAGAGCAAATAAAACAATGGGTATAGGCACACAGTGGAATATTAAGTTGACTTTTAAAACAATGAAATTCTGACTCATGCTACAGTGTAGATGAACCTTAGAGAGTATTATGCTAAAAGACTCCAGGCACAAAAAATACCAATACTGTAGGATTGCAAAATATGAAGTATCTATAGTAGTCAAGCCAACAGGCACAAAAGCAGAGGGTGATTATCAGGGGCTAAAGGGATAGGACTAAAGGAGAGATGGTGAATAGCATAGTGTTTCAGTGATCAAGATAAGAGTTCTGGATATAGGTTGCACAGTAACACAATTGTACTTTATACTGATTTAAAAATAGTCAAGAAAGTAAATTTGGCATTAGGTGTATTTTGTCACAATTTTAAATTGTTGTAGAAGAAATTGTCACAGAAACATGTTCAACAAATTCTTGTTATATTTCATTCATCCGATACCCTTCTTTTCATGTCTAAAGAAAACAAGACAGCGTTGGAATACCAACCTCCAACCAGAATCTCTTCCGCTGCATAGACACAGTGCTCAGGATGACCGTATATTCCATAAGCTCCCTTGAGCATTTTTTGGCTTTCATATTACATATGTGTTTCCAGTAAAGATCTTTAGTAAGCAGTACCAGGTTAAGTTAATAAAACTTGGGAGTCAGGAACAATTTTAGAATAGAGGGATGGCACCTCTGAGTGATGGATCACTGTTACCCCAACTCAGGAGAATCCTTCAGATGTGGAAAGAAATAAGTTTCAGAGTTGTGCCTACTTTTAAGTCCTAGAGCAAGAGTATATGTGAACCCACAGAAAGTTGGGGAAATATGATTAACTAGTAGTTAGATGACATAGCCCTAGAAGTAGGCTAAGTTCATGAACTAATAAGACAAATTGTCTTTAACTCTAGGGGAATGCTTAATTTTATTCATAATTGAAACAAAATTAGAACACAAACAAGGTACCATTTTTTATTTATCCCATTAGCAAGGACAAGAACATTGACAAAGGCATGGGAAAATGAGCCATTTCTTATATAATCAATGGGGAAGGAAGTCATTATCAGAATTAATTGTACTCTTTTCTTCTGACTTAATAATTTTGAATTTTAGGACCATACACCAAAGTGTAGATTTATTGCTGTGTTAGGGTTTGAAAGAGAAACAAAACCAATAGAATAGAATAGAATAGAATAGAATAGAATAGAATAGAATAGAATAGAATAGAATAGAATAGAATAGAATAAAATAGAATAATAGAATAGAATAGATGGATGATAGAGGAGGGAGGTTACTTGATTGTCTTATATAATTTGGTCTGGGTGGCCCAGCAGTGGCTACCTTCTCAATGGAGAGAACATGGAAGCTACTTGGTCTACAAAGCTAGATGTCTCAGCTGTCCCATGCTAGCCCTGAAGATCTGGAGGATTTTTGTAGAGCTACTGCACTTCAGTCCATGTTGGAAGTTAGACTCTGTCAGTTTCTGTCAGCAAAGAATAGTGACAGTAGTGAGGGTAAATGAAGCCAGCACAACATGAAGGCAAGCAGGCAAAAACGCAAACACTTTTCTTTTTCAGAATTCCTTTTCTCTAGGCTACTGCCAAAAGGTATTGTCCACATGTAGGCCAGGTCTTCTCACTTCATTTAAGTTTATTTAAAAACAGAATCCCTTATGGAAATGCACAATGGCTTCTCTATTCATTCCAATGTCTAGTCAGACAACCAAGATTAACTACCATAATTGCCCACTTCTTTCTGGTAGCAAAATACTTGAGACTAGTCAGTAGGAAAACTAAATTACAGGGCTATCCATACGGTGAATTAGTATGCAACCAGTGAAAAGAATGAACTGAAATTACATATTATTATATTCCTATACTGAGTATTTACTGAGCACCTATGCAGGCTCTCAGACAGATGATAACATGGGGGAAAAAGCAAACACTACTCATTGTTGTAGTAATTATTTAAAAAGGCCTCTGGCTCAGCTGACTATCTAAGCTGCAGCGGCTCTGCCTAGCCCAGCCACCTTGTTTCTCAGCCTGAGGCCAAGTGCACGCTGCAGCTAGAACCGGCCACCAGAAACACCAGACCTGCCACCCACTAGATGCCAGTGTGAGAGATGGCTCTGCCAATCTTCCACACTGTCTCCGCAAGGCAGGGCATTGCCCAGATCATTCCGCCATCCATGTGGCCCCAGTAAGAGAATGAGACTCTAATTCTTATAGATTAATCAAAGCTTACATATTTGGCAATGATCAGTAACAAGATGCCCATGCAATCAGAAGTGTAACCCAATACCCAACCTATGTATACCAACTACCTTTGACTGCTACAGACACGTGAACATCCATCTCCATCGCTCCTACATCTCTGCCCCTCTCTTTCTCTCTCTCTCTCTTTCCTCCTCTCCTTCTCCTCCTCCTCCTCTTCCTTTTATCTCTTCCTCTCCTAACTCCTCTTCCTTTTCCTCTTCCTTTTCCTCTTCCTCTCCTAACTCCTCCCACCTTAGCTCCTCCTACAACTCCTAGTTTGCAAAGTGTTTGCATCATGAAGGGGAGCTTCCCACACACCTATTTCTACACAGACTAGTGTAGGAAGGTATGTAGTCATCTGGTGACAGTGTCAGGGAAGAAAGCCTGAGGGTCAATAATAAGACGGTTTTTCTCTCACTCTGAAATGCTGAGTTGTTTCACTTTTGTTGTTTGCCACTTGCGTGTATACTAATCTCCACAAAAGTAAATCTGAAGAAACCAAGGAAACTTTATGGGAGAGAGTGGGCGCCCTTGCAGGGATTAGCAGCCCCTTCCTGGTTTCGATGAGGTCTTCCTGTTGCGGCATGAAGAACCTTTGCCGGCTCACTGCGTGTAAAGCTCTTGCCAACTCCACCTGTTTGAAATAGCTAATATGTAAATAGCACTCAGGTTCCCTAAAGTGTGATTTTGGCATTAGCCCCGTATCTTGTAGAGGAAAACCATCCTTGAAGGTGTTGGCTGAGTCTTGAAGAGGTGATCCCCCTTGCCTATGCTTTTTAGCAAGAGAAGGCCACTGCCCCATGTCAGATCGAGGGAAGCCTAGATGTGACGGATGAAAAAAATGACTCCAGATATCTACAGCTTCATGTTCAATGATTCTGCCAATCATTTGCTCCCATCAAAATAGCTCCTAGCACTGGGAGGAAATCAGCATAGGCAAAGGCCTGACTTTAATCCAACACTGCACTATCAAGGAAACAGAAAAGACAGCTTCTCATGGCACCATCATTTGTATATCCTGTGTGTGTGTGTGTGTTTATGTATGCACGTATGTGTGTATATGTGTGTATGTATGTATATATAAGTACCCTGATATCCTGTGTATGTGTGAATGTGTGTGTGTGTGTGTGTGTGTGTGTGTGTAGGGCCCTGATATCCTGTGTATATGTGTGTGTGTATGTGTGAATAAGACCCTGATATCCTATGTGTGTGTGTTTATGTATGTGTGTGTGTATATGTCTGTATGTGTGTGTGTGTGTGTGTATAGGTACCCTGATATTCTGTGTGCATGTGAATGTTTGTGTGTGTGTGTGTATATAGGACCCTGATATCCTGTGTATGTGTGTGTGTATATGTGTGTATAAGACCCTGATATCCTGTGTGTGTATAGGACCCTGATATCATATACATACATACATACATACATACATACATACATACATCCTGTATATATATCCCTGATATCCTCTCTCTGTGTGTGTGTCTACCCAAGCTGCCTAAACTGTCAACAAACTCCACCCTTGCTGCAGGGAGATAGACAGCTCTTAATGACTTTGAGGAGTCTCCAATAAACATCAAAACAATTCATTTCACTAGCACCTTTAGTTTACTTATAAGAAAACTGAGGCCTAAAGTAGGTACACAGGACTGTAGTTACTTTGCTGTCAGCTTTGCCATTACTACAGCAGCTTAGATTCTACAATTTTAGAAGTTGTAGTGTATACCATAGCTATTTAGCAAAATCTTGGTTGTACAAGCTTTTTAAAAAATACATGATGTTTTATTAATTGAGAGTTTCATATATACACACAATGTATATTGATCAGATTCACGAACTCCTCCCCCTAATTCCTCTCAGATTCACTCTCCACCTCTCTACCCTTCCTAACTTTGTGTCACATGCACACACACATACACATCACACTCACACATACACTCACATAAACACGTATTACACACACACACACACACACACACACACACACAACATATCATCTACCAAGTCAGTTTATGTTGTCCGTATACTCATGGGTGTGGAGCCATCCACCGAGTGTGGTCAGCCTACCAGGGACCAAAGCCCTCAAACTAACCCTCCTATCAGCTGTCGAAAGCTCCTCAGCCTCAGGTAAGGCAGGGATGTTAGCATGTTGACTGGCTTGTGCTTTACAGGTCTCGATAGGCTTAATGTAAGTCGTCATTAAAACGTAACACTAGTTATAACTTCATTTTAGGTGATGCTTGAAGAAGCTTTCCTCTGGTGAAATGTCCTTGGCTCCTGTCCCAGAACACCCCTGCATGTCTTAAAGTGCATGTGACTTTCTAATGCTTTGATTAACCGTCTCTGTGGTATGTATATACTCTTTACATTAACCCCCCTCTCCAATCTACCTCTATAAACGGAGATAAGTCCAATGCAGTATGTATGCATCTATCTCCTCGTTATGCTTCAATCTTTTTGTTTTTGTAGGAAAAAACTAATTAGCAACATTTTCTGTGTGTAATAGAATTGTTCGGAGCTCCCTGTGCATCTGTGGTCTTTTTTTCCCGGGACGGGAGGTGGGGTCGGGAGGTTTGGCCTTCAGGGTAGCTCAATGGTGTATGAGCTCACTTGTCTGCCAGACCCTGCTTCCATCACTAGCACCAAAACAACAAAAGGAATTTGTGTTTGAGTCTGTCTTGATTATGGTCAAAGTTATTTTTCTGTCCTTCAAAGCCAGGTAATCTATAGGACATTAGATCAGGACTTTAGCAACAGGCACATGATGGTGGATAGATTTTCCTGTGTTCTGATTTTGGAAATTGCAATGCACTGCTTCAGGCTGTAACTTCTGCCCTTTCTTTTATGACTCTGTAAGTATTTTAGCAAGAGTCATCTACTTGACTATTAAGGAAATTGCTGTTTCTTTTGATGGACAAACTTAGCTGCTCTCAAAGAGTGACAGTCATTTGTCAGATCACATGTCCTAGATCACATGGCCATACGGCCCTGGAAACATGCTCAGCTGATCACTGCCTCATGGCAGACCTCATGAAGACTCATCTGAAAAAGCCCCTGTCTAAAGTCTTACTAAATCCACCACCAGCAGCAGCAGCTAACAGATGAACCGTATTAAAACTATTCAATTTCATATTTAAATTTTTTTATGATAATTAGAAATGTTTTGTAATTTGCTTCTGGATTTTTGCATTTATCTCTTCAATGTCTGTAAAGACTTTTAAGAATTAATATTTTTTACTTATGCTTCTGGGTCACTTATAAAATCATTTCCTCAGACATTATACTTTGGAATCTTTCCTCTCCTCCTCCTCCTCCTCCTCCTCCTCCTCCTCCTCCTCCTCCTCCTCCTCCTCCTTCCCTCCTCCTCCTCCTCCTCCTCTTCTTCTTCTTCTTCTTCTTCTCTTCTTTCTTCGATTTACTTATTTATATGAGTACATTGTGGCTGTCTTCAGACACACTAGAAGACGATGGCCTTGGATCCCATTACAGATGGTTGTGAGCCACCATGTGGTTGCTGGGAACTGAACTCAGGATTCTGGAAGAGCAGTCAGTGCTTTTAACCCTGTGGGGTGCAGCATGTGCCTTAGCAGGATGTGGAGGTCAGGGGACATTTTGTGGGAGTCAGTCCTCTTCTCCCACCGTGTGGGTCCCAGGGAGTGAACTCAGAGCAGGCTTGGCAGAAGTGCCACTGAGCTCTTACCAGCCCAGCTTTGGGATTTCTCTGCTCGTACGTTTCTTCTCTACACCATATTTTGCTACATGATGATCAGGATATACTTATAAAATCTTGGTTTATTCTAACCTAATCAGGGAACTTAATCTGGTCCAGAAGGGCCTTTGAACTGACTTAGTTTAAAAGACAGCAGGGGAAAAAAGTTCCAAAATGTTTTTATAAAATGTGGGGGGAAGGGGATAAATTGAACTTCCCTGGTTTTCTTTGATGTCAAAAAGTTTTAGTTTTGAAAGCAGTTCTTCTAAGGTCTATAACCCTGATACCAATGCGGCCACAGAGCGAATACCTGAAGGCTACATTCAATAAGTCAAACTGTTAAAATTTAAACCCTTAGCAGAAGGCAAGATTCCACCCAATGCAACTCTGATGTTTGAGATTGAACTTTATGCTGTGACCAAAGGACCACGAAGCATTGAAACATTTAAGGAAATTGACACGGATAATGACAGGCAACTATCCAAAGCTGAGGTAATTCAAATTTCCTGTATGTAGTTTGATTTTTTTTTTTATTATAACTCAAATTGTGTTGAAGACATTTTTTTGCTAGTATTGGATTTGTGTTGAGATACTTTTTAGTTTGTTTCTAGTATTGGCTCTGATTGCTTTAATAGAGCTGTTTGCTGAAAACTCTAAAATCTGAGAAAAAAGTCCTTTCCCATTTCTCTGTATATAGGAAGGTCATTAAAGCCATACTGTTACTTTATGAGGCAGGCCTGTAGCTTTGGTTACTCCCAAACTTGGCATAAGAAATAACACCTTGAAGGACAGCCTGGGCTACAGAGAGTGCTTGCCTGACTGTCTGTGAGGCTCTAGGTTCAGTTACCAGTACTGGCACATCAATGAGTCAATCAGAAAAATCCAAGCTACCTATGGCTCTTCCAGCATGGACACTAGAGGGGATAGACCTCTTTTCAACAGTACCATATAAACATGTCACAAGACAAATAGTTCTGTCACCTCTGGACTGGGACATAAATGAAATTAGGAGCTAGCAAGGATCTGAACTGGATGGGCCAAGAAGCTGGTAAGCATGAGCTACGAGTCCATCCCCATCCCCTATAGATGAACAATTTGCAATGATGATGCACATTCTTCACACTTTCTTAGTCCCAGGGACCATTTTAAGCACATAAGTCCATGAATCTGTCTAATCTCCAGGACAGGTCATCATCACCACCTTGTAGATAGGGAGAAAGCTACTCAGGAGCCATGTAGCTGCACTTACAAAACAACATGGCACCCCAGGCTGTCTTGCTGTGTCTCTGAGCCCTGGCCACTCCATGCTTTTTTGAGAATTACCATCTTGAATGTTTCTGGGAAGCCTAATGCCTCACCTAGTTCTACAGTCTGTGCTCAACTCTCTGCTCACTCCTTTGTTTAGAGGTGGTTTAAAATGTATTAACTACCACCTAAGTAGGCAATACAAGGCAGGTAGTCCCGATTTCAAATATAAGTCAGTCCTTTTTCTGTTGCAGGGACTGTCGGGTTGAGATAAGGTCTCACTTTAGCCCCAAGCTGCCCTGGAACTCATGATGTTGTATAGGCTGGTCTTGAACTTGTAGAAATCCTCTCTCTTCTCCCAGGTATTGGAATTACAGGAATAAGCCACCAGCCCTAACTAATAGGTCTTTTCCTTTTTTTCTTTACTATTTTGCCTGGGATTGGACCTAGAACTTCATGCATGCTACACAAGCACTGGGCCCCTAAGCTGTATCTCCACTCATCTACCTCTTCTTCATTTCCCTCTCCAACCTTCTTCCCACTCAACTCCAGCTCCACCTCCAGGAACTTAGTAGGCAGTAGAACTTCCTTGAGGCTCCCCAGTCAGCCAGCAGGGAGAGAGGCATGTTTGCCCAGTGTCTTACTTTGCTTTCTACTGCTGCAATAAAGACCACAACCAAAAGCAACTTGGGGATAAGGGCCTTATCTGGCTTACATATCCTGGGTCACAATCCACTGAGGGAAGCCAGGACAGGGAGCTCAAGGTAGGAACTGAAGCACAGACTATGGTGGAACACTGCTTCCTGGCTTCTTCCCCATCCCTGGCTCAGCCTGCTGTCTTATACAGCCTTAGAGCACCTGCCCAAGGGTAACACCGCCCACAGTGAGCACCCTCTCACGTCAATCATTAATTGAGAAAATACCTCCACAGGCTTGCTACAAGATAATCTGATAGAGACAGTTCCTCAGCAAAATTCCACTTTCCCAGATGACCCAGAACAGCAGGCCTTAGAAGGACCCTTAAAGAGAAAGTCGTTTTCAGTGTTTCTTCTCTGTTGCCTCCTCCTTACCACCATCTTTGGAATGAATAACAGCAGTGAAGAGATTCTCATAGCACCTTGGGGGCAGCCTGTGCACACACCATTCCTTAGTTCCTTTAGCCACACCCAGCGGTTCCTTCTGCATTAGAAATACCTCTAGACATTACGGCATCAGCAATTCTTTTCCGAAAAGTAAAAGTAGTGGAAATCCAAAATATTATCTGTTTAGCTTCTCTTTGCCAGACGTCAGGATATCAGCTATGTTCTCGCCAGCTGGGAAAGAATGATGTTTGCCCAGTTGTAACAATAGTTATCTTCTGTTGACGTTCACCCTGTATCAAGCCTTTAGTTGAGATATCTCCCTCCTTTTGCAGATGATACTCCTAGTGTTCGGAAAGGTTACATTTTTGTCAAAGACCATGTAATCAATACGTGTGGAAGCCCAGATTTGAAACATGAACTAACAGAAACTTTCTTGCTTAATGATCAGAAAAATGTAATAAGATTGTCTCTTCAGTTTACATGAGGTGGGAGTGGAGTACAGTATTAAATTACAAAGTGAAAGTAATGTAGAACCCATTAGTAGCAAAAATTAAAGTCATAGGGCTGGGTAGATGGCTCAGCAACCCCTGCTCTTCCAAAGGACCAGAACCTTTACCAGCGCATCTCCTCCAGCATCTGTCCTGATCAGGCAGTTTGCAACAGCCTGTGACTTCAGCTCCAAGGGATCCGATGCCCTCTTCTGGTCTCTTTTGGTACTGCAAGCACACATATATTAAATAATAAAATAAATATCTAAAAATTAAAGTTATGTTCTTGCCCACCACCTTTTTGGACCTCTACTATACTATATGGACAAAGAATAGATATTAAGACATGCGGAATGTTTGAGGCTGTTTAAAATGCTTTATACCTGCATATGTAGACTGAGGAAACAATGTATCTCCCTTCACACTAGATCAGTCACCTCTGAGAAGCTGACTCAAGGGCTACTGACCATTCTAAAGTCCTTTGTGATGGACTGAGCATGGGATATGTATTACTAAAAAACTGTTTGCTGTTCAACTCCACCTTTCAAAATGTCTCTTGCCATTAAAATGCCATATTAAAATTATCTCCAGGCCAGTGTGCTATGCTTTCTGTAGTATAAATCAGCATTTTCCTATGGAGAAACAGTGAGTTACATAGATAACTGTAACTTTAAATTATGTGGCATACACATAGTAAAAAGTAAAAAGAGCATTCGCCATGGTGATATTACCCATGGTCCCAGCTCTAAGGAAGCTGGAGCAGAAGAATTGATCGAGCCTATGATTTGAAACCAGCCCTGGCAGCACAGCGAAAGACAATATCATCTCAAGACAAGGAGATGGAAAAAAGAAAAAGAAAAAGCATGATTTTTTTGTGACTTAGCTGAACTCATTAAATAGATGAAATAGTACCATTTCAACATGAAATCTACATGAAACTTCTCAGTGACCTAGTATCATTTCAACATGAAACCTATATAAAAATTATCAGTGAAGTATACATTTAGTTTCGATCTCTAAAATCATCTGTGTGACTTAACATGTACAAGAACACGTCTCAGTTTGCTGTAGCCCGATTTCAAATGCAGGGAAATAGCATGTGGCTAATATTACAGTACTTTATTGAGTATTTGCTTAGAGAAACTTTACATGCTACAAATGCAAGCAGTCCGTGTACTTCAGAGCATCTCACGTCCCTGGTTGACTTGAGTATGCAGTAAATTCATTAGTTCCAGAGACAGAGATGCTAAAGAGATTTTATTAATAATAGGAATCAATATGAATGTGTTTTTCTTTTCTAACGTGAACAATGTGGACTATTAGAAAGTATTTAGTTTCAGGAAAATTAAGTGTGACTAGTACCACCAATCTATAACCCCAGGGACAGCTAATTTGAACAACCATTCCTCTTCAAAAATTAAAAACAAAACAAAACAAAAATCCCAGGCCAGACATGTTGGCACATGCCTTTAATATCAGTACTTGGGAGGCAGAAGCAAGTAGATCTCCGTGAGTTCGAGGCCAGCCTGGTGTACAGAATGAGTTCCAGGACAGCTAAGCCCTATGTAGAGAGACCCTGTTTCTAGGGTATTTCCAAATTTTGAAATACCTTTTTACAAATGATTGTGGGTTGGCAAGATTTCTCAGTGAATATAACTCTTGCTCCAACCCTGATGATCTGAGTTCAGTCCCTGGTACCCCTACATAGTAGAAAGAGAACCAGTTCCCACAAGTTGTCCTCTGATCTCCATATGTGTACCATGGTCCTTGAGTGCCCCTCCCCCATAAACAATTAGATCAATTATTTAAAATGCTTGTATCACTTACTATGCTTATTCATTACTGTAATCGTTTCTTAGAGTGACAAAGACATTATTTGTGGTGCTTTTTTTTATTAACAATGTTGTGTTCGGCCTCTAGATAGAGCTTTACTTACAGAAGGACTTTGAAAAAGATGCCAAACCCCGTGACAAATCATATCAAAAGGCAGTTTTGGAAGATATCTTTAAGAAAAATGACCACAATGGAGACGGCTTCATTTCTCCCAAGGAATACAATATGCACCAACATGACGAGCTATAAATTTATTTACTTCTCTATTTGTTAGTAACTTACATACATAAAAAAAAAATTCACTGTTTTCTATGTTGTAGTTATACCTGTTTTCCCTTATGAGAAGATACTTGTTTCCTTCAATAAACTTAATTTTGGCGTAACAATGTGAAGCTGTTTTGCAAATATGACTCTTGGGTAGGTGTGATTGTGTTTCCTGTTGTTTTCTCCTGTGACCGTAGATTACAGCACTAGGGAATGGGCTGGATCCCAGTGGCTGCATCCCTCCTTCAGGAGATAGATGAATACACAGGTTAAAATGCAGAATGGGTGCTTTCCAACCCCAAGGCTAACAGCAAGAATAAGTATGTAAAGATCCAATATTTCAGCCCTTATAATGCCCTCTATCTAAAAATTACCCAGAGACCAGGAACTTATGTGTCTTTTATTTATGCACTTCATGATGTTATGGACAGTAGGATATGAAAAATATCCACATAGAATCTTCCTTTGGAGTTCGTGCAGGAAGATGTCAGTTGTGTATACCTGAATCATGAATTTCAACACAGTGTGTACTCTTGGTGCAAGCTTCTGGCCTTGGGAGTTTGGCCAAACCAAAGCTCATCTCCTACGCAGAGTATGCTTCTTCAAGCAGTATCATAAATGCATCATTCCTCTTCTATCCTCCTCCTTGTCTACTATCTATAACTTTTTAAAAAAAAACATTTATTTTATTAAGTGTATGAGACACGCACATGCACACATGCGCACATGAATAAAGTGTCTGAAGGCCAGAGACTGTGACTTCCAGGAGCTGGAGTTACAGGCCATCATGAGCTACCCAAAATGGGTGCTGGAAATCAAGCCATAGTCCTTTGCAAGAATCTTACACAGGGCTGACTGCCAAGCCATCTCTCCAGCTGCCCCAGTGCACACCCCCCACCATCCATTACTTTTGCCCGTAACTTTAAACTGGTGTCATGGCGTTTCTTAATTTCTGGTTGCCGTTCTCTAGAGATCCCTATATTCCTTCACTCCAACATTCTTATTAATGTAAATGATTCTTACAAACTGGAATGCTTTAAAGAATTAAAAAATGTGAAGCTGTAGTTTCTGCTACAAAAGAGATACCTTGCTATCCCAGTGTTGAATCATGGTCAAAACAGTGGTGTGGTCCAACTTGTTACGAGTAAGGAAGAAATACTGGACCATATGTTGCTAAAGGAAGGGCACTAGAAACGTGTAAAATTCTAGATGCTTCATACATAGGTCAGACAGGATTGCTCTGGCTGAAACATATGAACCCAGAGCAAACAACTTTCCTAGTCTGCTCTTTCCCTTTGTTTAGGTTTTTGTTTGTTTTGAGACAGGGTTTCTCTTTGTAACAGCTTTGGTTGTCCTGGAATTCACTATGTACGTATGTATGTATGTAATATATTATTCTTCTATCTTCTTGTATACTATCTATAACTTTTTTTAAAAATATTTATTTTATTATGTGTGTGACACACACACACACATATACACATGTGAATAAAAGGTGTCTATGGAAGCCGGAGACTGTAACTTCCTGGAGCTGGAGTTACAGGCCATTGTGAGCCTTTTTATTTATTTATTTATTTATTTATTTATTTATTTATATTTATTTAGCCCTGGCTGTCCTGAAACTAGCTCTGTAAACCAGACTGGCCTCAAACTCACAGAGATCTTCCTGCCTTTGTCTCTCAAGTGCTGGAATTAAAGGTGTGCGCCACCATATGCAGACACCTTCGTACCTTTTCTTAACTTTCTAGCACTCAATCTGTGAGTCTTCTGCCAGTTATTCCCTCAAACACGGGCATGGAGTGTAAACGTGAATACATGAGCGCCCTTTCTAGCCCATTATTTCTTCTACAAAGCACTTGTTTTTATCACCGGGCCTTGCTATACAGCCCAAGCTCATCTGGACTCACTATGCAGCCGAGCCTGGTATCAAACTCTCAATACCCCTGCCTCAGCTTCTTGCATATTGATTACAGGCATGTACTACTTTATCCAGCCTATACAAAGTACTTCTAAACTTGTTTTTAAGAGAAGTATGGGGCTGGAGAGATGGCTCATCGGATAAGAGCACTGACTGCTCTTCCAGAGGTCCTGAGTTCAATTCCCAGAAACCACATGGTGGCTCACAACCATCTGTAAGGGGATCTGATGCCCTCTTCTGGTGTGTCTAAAGACAGTGACAGTGTACTATTATATAAATAAATTTAAAGAACAAACAAAAAATATATTTGAAAAACATATAATGGCATGTAACCACTACCCACCCAGTCCTGGGTTAAGGTAGGCAAGTCCCTTGAGCCCAGGATTTTGAGAACAGATTTGATAATAGCAAGGTCCTACTTGCCCAGCCCTAAAAACTGAGAACAAAATATATTGAATCCACTAAACATTTCCAAGGACAAAAGCCCTGTCCTGTTTCCCTTAATTTTAAAGTGACAGCACTCATTTTACAAAGCAAAATTACTAGACATAATGGTCACCCATTACCACTGCCAGTCACACAGTTTGTGGTGCACCCATGCTGAGCTTGGGGTTTTTAATCTGATACCACAATTAAACATTTAGGAATATATTAAATTATTAACACATTTTTTTCTCCTCGTACCAAACCTAGGGCACTAACGTAACCACTTGGTGCCCATTTGTCATCTTTAACTGTTGAATTAAAAAGTGATTATAAAATTTCTCTTTAGAGCAAATATGAATTATATTTAAAAAGCTACTTTAAATGATATGATTCCCAAGTGGTTAGGAAGAAACGGACAGATTTGTGAAAGAGTACTTGCCTTTGAATTTTGTAATTAAGCTTTGTTCTGTATACACAGTGTTATAACTCATAAAATCAAAGAGGGAGAAGACAGTGGTAATATCACCATTACCTCATGGGTCGAAAATGTTACTCAAAGGGCCTCCTGCTTCCCCACCCCCACCCCACCTGGGCCAGTTCACCCTCCTTAAGCAACCTGGTGGTCCCTGCTCCTGGGATGCTAAGGACCAGCCTTGCCTAGATCCAGGTTCCTGAAAGACAGGTGTTTGGGAGAAAAGCTGCTATAAAAAATTCTTGGATCTTCAGACCAAGTCAGAAATCATTAGAAAAGTTCTAAAAGTAATTCTTGGGTTTTCTGATCAAAATCAGAAAGCCAGAAAAAAATTCTAAAAGAGCTATGTTCACTCTTCAGACAGTCTTCTCTGGATAGCTGCTAGAAAACATTTTCTACAAGAGCTATATTAGTTCTCTAAATAATTTAGAAAACATTCTTGAAGGGCTGCTTTTGCTCTCCAGAGACCTCCAGAGGGCTCAGCTCTTGCTAGAGAAAACTTTAAAGAACTGCTATTGCTTTTGGCTACCTCATGTCCAGCAGACTGAAAGCCCAGTTTTTAATTTACATATCAATTCAGTTATTAATTCCAGGTTCCCTTTTGATTATCCTATGAATTAGCATCCATTGATCTCAGCCCCTTAATTCTTAGGAGACAGCAAGAACACATTTCCTTTTAACATTGGGAACAAATTCAGAGATCTGCCTGTCTCTGTTAGCCACAGACTAGCTGCATGGGACCCCACCCTGAATTCTCATTTCTACCACACCAGTTGTCTGGAATTGCTGTGTCCCAGGCTGATCTTGAACTCAGGAATCTGCCTGCCTTTATATCTTTATGATAAGCTGGTTCATTAATGCATCTACGTTTGTTCCTTTAGATTCATGAAGCCCCTCATATAATTCATATTGCATCCTTTTTTTTTTGCATAGTTAAGAAATTATATATTTTTCAGCCCATATTTTTAGAGTTCTTCTTCACAGCCTTAAGGGAAGCTGAAGGTCCCAGTGTTTACCATTTTGCTGAGACATTAGCCACACCTTCACCTCCTGAACTCATGCTGTCTCAGATTATCATGGAGTCATTAACATTAACAGGACATTCCTCGGAGGAACGTGAAAATATGTTCAATATTATACAAGTCTTATGCTCACAGCAGCCATTGATACTAGTGGAGGCCCACGCCTGCTGGCTCTGTCACAGGAACAGGAACCATATCATTCTGTCCCCACCAAGGTCATGCCGGACTCAGCACCGGGAGGACACCACATCAAACTTAGTGTAGACACCCAGTTGGCATAGTGCACTCCAGCTCAGAAGCCCTGGACTCACGAGATTCTCCTGTCTCAGCCTCCCGAGTAGCTAGAACTACAGGCATGCGCCATCGCTCCCAGCGCCTCCAGCTTAAAAAAATAAAATAAAATAAAAAATCAAAGCAAACCTAAAGAACATAAGGAAGGCTCGTGGCACAGTAGTACATAAAACACCCACAAAGCATATTCCTTCTTCCTTTTATTTCATTCTTTTGTGCCAGATATCAAAGCAAGGGACCGCGTGAAGCCTCACGTACTTCACGCCATCCACAGAACACTGAAAGCAGCCGTAAACTGTCTCCCTTTTCAAGTTCCCCATTCCGCAGAGGATGCAGGGCCCTTTAGGAATGTTGTGGTTTAGTAAGTTCACTCGGATGTGAGTCCCCTCCTTGAGGGAAATGTCAGTCATGCTGAGAGGTTTGTCGTAGAAGTCAGAAAAGAGGTCATCCAGGTAAAGCTGGGAACGAGAGATGGCGTCCATCACTCTCCTGTCTGCAAAACAGAAACCAGAAATGTGTTAGATATCAAAATAACTCTGCCCCCTACACTGTTTATAACGGTGCCAATCCAAACATCCATCAGGAAACAACTGGTTTTTAAACATGTTACCAGATGGTTACTATGTAGGTAGCCACACATAGTGAGCTCCCAGATTCATTCATTCATTCTCTCTCTCTCTCTCTCTCTCTCTCTCTCTCTCTCTCTCTCTTTCTTGCTCTCTTCCTCCTTCCCTCCCTCCCTCCCTCTCTCTCTCTCTTTCCTCCCTCCCCCCTCTCTTCAAGAATTTATTTTTTATTCACTTTACATTCCAATTACATCCCTCCCTCCAGTCTTACCATTACAAATCCTCCCCCATTACCCCTTCCTCTTCTCCTCAGAGAAGGGGAACCCCCTTGGGTACTACCCCACCCTGGGGCATCTAGTCCCAGCAGGACAACTAAGTACATCCTCTCTCACTGAAGCCCAACCAGGCAGTCCAAGTAGAAATAAGTCTGAGATTCCATCTTACACCCATGAGAATGGCTAAGATTAAAAACTCAAGTGACTGCACATGCTGGCAAGGATGTGGAGCACGGAGAGCCAGAGCGCAAACTTGTACAACCGCTCGGAAATCAATTTGGGAATAGTTCTACCAAGGACCCAGCTTTACCGACCCTAGGCAGATACCTAAAAGATGCCCGACCATATCATAGCAACACTTGCTCAACCATGTTCATAGCAGTTTTATTCATAATAGCCAGAAACTGGAAACACTCTACATGTCCCTCAACTGAAGCATAGATTTTAAAAAATGTGGTACATCTACACAATGGAATACTACTCAGCTATTAAAAACCAAGACATCATGAACTTTGGTAGACATACTTCTTTCAAAGAGTATATTTCTCAGTCTGTAGAACATGGCAAAGGTTGTCGTTTCTTCCCTTTCAAATCCTCCTTTTGACACTGATGTGACACAAATGTCTACAAACAAATTTGAGAAGATGTTATTATGACAACTACATCTTATTGAGCATTTCATAGGTGATATGAATTCTCAAGCATGCAATTCAAAGAGTTTTTTTTTTAAATAAGGCTAAGCTACACATTTGAGGAAAAGATATATTTACAAGTACAAAATTCAGAGATTAAAATCATACAGTGACATGTCTCTACCCACTCTGTACACAACCTGACTGATACAGGCCTTGTATATGCTTAGGAGCTCTGGTGTGCAGGCATTTGCATGTTTCCAGAAACAATTTCATAGCATACATAGTGGTTTGGTCCTCCACTGTTGTGCTCCTGGGTCCTCTAAGGATGTTTCCATTATTTTGCTATTCGGAACCTATCCCTTTATCACTGTACATATGTCTCAGTATACCTATAGTGTAACTTTCTGGAAAAGAAAGGCCAAAAAAATGTGCTCATGGACAAGGTTCCATTTTAATGAATGTCATTTTATATTCCTGCCTACAATCAATGGAATGTAAATTACCATAGATAACTAGGAGACTCTTTTGCCTGGTCCTTTTGGGGCTACATTAGATATTGTTCTGGCAGGCAGTTAACTAACTTTAAAGTCCTGTGAGATGTAGAAAGTTAAGTGAACTACATTGAGCTACCATGCAAGACGGTAATTGTAGACGAAATACTTGGGAAAAAAAATATAGTCGATTTCTATTGTTATTTCTAAGGAAGTGTGAAGCTAGGAAGTTATGTCCAAACACATAAAATTTAATTAATACTACTTGTTTGGGCACCAGACACTTCAGGCATCTTATTGCCTTCAGATTTCTTATTTGCCACTTCAACAAGCTATCTATTAGAAGTCATTTATTATCTTTCCCACAAAAGCTAAGGCATATTTTGTCAATGGGCCTTGTTTTATTTCTAATCTATAACTGTAAGTGAGGTAGTATAGGGCCTTCACTAAGAAGCACAAAGGAGATGCTTACAAAGTGGGAGGGGGAGCTTTCCCAGCTGCTTCACCGTAGTGTAAGACTGACCATGATTTTTATACACACACACACACACACATCCCCTGCTTCTATAGTCATGAGAATAGAATATAGAAATGAGAGGGGAGAGGGAAAGAAGAAGGGAGGGAGGGAGTTGGGGAGGGGAGGGAGGGAGAAAGAGGGGCAAGATTCATTCCTATTACATCCTCCTTCAAACTATTATCGCTCGAGATTTTAGGTTATCCATTACTCACCGAAGGCACCATCCAGGTAGATGAAGAGCTCAAAAACACTGAAAGCTATAGTTGTGTGTGCTGGGAAAACAATAGCCTTTTCCCTTCCCTTGGGATTCTGTTCATCCATAAAGTGAAACTACAGTAAACAGATAAAACAAGATCATTACAGAGCATAGCAGGGCAGAGTAGCTTTATGCAGAAATAAACTTCCCATAATCCCACCCAAACCAAACCACCACCACCTATCCAAGAGCTGCCTGCCTCCATTTACCTTTATTATAGAGATCCAAGCGTGGTCTCTGCTAGGGACCTTTCAGCTTCCTAGCATTAGGATTGAAACCAACGATTAGTCTCACCCGAGTGTTCCTGCAGGAAATCCTTTTCTTTCAGCCTTACACATCAGAAGCCCCACAGTGGTCACCAACTTTCCCAGTCACCAAATGGCTACCATCAAGTAAACGTTTCAGCTTGTTAAATGACAGATGCTGATCTGAAGTTGGAGATATCTGAATATAGATTCTGAACAGAACCCTCATAGTGTAGTAATGGATACAACTGAGATATCTTTATGAGAAGGAATTTAGTGTTTTTGAAATGTCTTGGTCATCTTACATAGATCATATGCACTATGTTAAATTACAACTGGAGAGAGCTGAAAAGATGACCGTTTAGTGCTGTATTTTTTAAGATGTAATTGTGGGATGATGTGTAATTATGGGGTGGTGTGTATGCCACAGTGTATGCACAGAGATCGAGAGACAACTTTGTAGAATCAGTCCTCACTTTCTATCATGGGCCCTGGGGGATTGAACTCAGATCACTAGGTTTGAGCAGCAAGCTTTCTAGTCATTGAGCCATCTCACTGGCCCTAGTCTGTTATTTCTAACAAGTGGTTGTTTCTTTTTTTCTTTTGTGAATTATCAACACACCATATTGTAAACACCTATGAGGGGCCATGTGCTGCTTCAGTGCAATCAATGCACGTTGGACAGTGATCAACTCGGTATTAATTAATTAAGAGAATGCAAAAATCTACTGTCTTAAACTTTCACTGTTTCTTTATCATGAGTACATCCCTTTTGTTAGCATTTCTTCTAGGCTCCACCCAACAGTTACCTAGCAACAGCCAGGAATGAATCTGGCTTGCTATAAAAGGACTGTTTCTCTCTCTCTCTCTCTCTCTCTCTGTCTTCCCCTATCCCCTTCCCCTCCCTCTATCCTCCCCCTTTCCTCCTCCTCCATCCCCTTTCTCCCTCTCTGCCTCCTTCTCTCTCTCCCTCCACACTCTCTCTATCAATGTGTTTCTGCTGGTCTCTTCCCTTCTTTCTCTCTCTATCCCCTTTGTTTCCCACACTCCTTTCTCACATCCCTAAATAAACTTCATTTTATACTACACTAGTCTTATGGCTGGTACTTGGTGTGGGGGTGAGGGATGCCTCAGCATGGGCCTGCTAAGGCCCTCCCTCCTGCCGAATCATGCTACTGCATTACAAAACATACCACCTTTCTCCTAACTATTTTGAAAAATATAATACATTGTTAATTATATTCATTATGCTGTGCCACGGGCCACCAGGACTAAAAGTTCCCACCCTATCCAACAATAACATGGTTCCCATGGATTGAGAGGCCCTGCTGACACCAGTCCACACCCAACTTCTGAGATGAGGTTTCTCTCTCTCTCTCTCTCTCTCTCTCTCTCTCTTTCTTTCTTTCTCTCTGTCTCTTTCTTTCTCTCTTTCCAGTGGGTATGTGTGCAAGCATGGGTACATGATTACATGTGTATGGATGTGTGTGGAAGCCAGAGGTCAACCTTAAGGGTTTTCCTCTATCACCTCTCCTTTATTTATTTATTTATTTATTTATTTATTTAAAATTATTTATTTTTGAGATAGTCTCTTACTCAACATGGAGCTCACTGACTGGCAAGGTTAGCAGCAGGCCAGTAAGCCCCAGGAGTGTCCTCTCTCTGCCATCTCCTTCGTGCTGGAATCACAGGCCACATTGCAGCACGTGGCTTTCATGAGGTCGCTGGGGTTCGCACTCAGGTCCTCACACTTGCACAGCAAGTACTCTAGAGGCAGAGACATCTCACATCCCACTTTAAAAATGTAAAAGGTATACCAGTTCACACGGTTCATGACTGTGTCACATGCTTTGTTCTAATGTGTTCTCCGACACCCTCTGCTTTCCACCTTCACATCGGTCTCCACCCTCGTCATCCTCCCCGTCACCTTCATGTCACATTTACCCTGTTACCTTCCCTCTGCCCCACAGTCTCTTCCTCCCCTTCTGTAGTTTTCATGACCTGCACATAAACACACGATGCACACACACACACACACACACACACACATTTAAAGTTCAGTTCTACATGTGAGAGAAAAATATGCAATATTTGTCTGAGTCTGGCTCATTTCACTGAAAACTTTCAGTTCCATCCATCTTCCTACAGATAGCATAATTTCATTTTCCTTACTGTCACCTAACAAATCCTATCAAATAATTACTAGATGTCACAGGTCAGTAAGGATAAACAATATAAATAATTTTCTATTTTTGACTTTATAAAGATTTATTTATTTCTATTATATGTTTATGTGTGAGTGCCTGCATGCCTGTAGTAGACGCACCATGCATGTGCAGTGCCTGCATAGGCCAGAAGAGGGCATCAGAATCCCTGGAACTGGAGTTACAGCCAATTATGAGCCATAAGACAGATGCTAGAAACCAAATCTGGGTTTTCTAGAGGAAATCAAGAAGAGCACCCAGTTCTCTTAACTTTCTAGCCATCTCTCCATGCCCAGTTAACAACTCTTAAAAGGATTTAAACACAAAATGAAGCCTATTGGTTATTGATAATGTTAATTAGAAAATTACGTTAATATAAAATATAGATTAAGGGCTGCTAAGATGGCTCATTGGAGAAAGGCACTTGCCACAGTTCCTGACCGCCTGGTTTTGTTCACTGTGATACACGTGTGGAAGGAGAAAACTGAGTCCCACAATTTGTCCTTTGACTACAACATGCACACTGTGGCATGTGTGCACTCGCACACACACAGCAATAATAAATAAATTAGTTAATAAATAAATGCAAAAAATTAGCTAAAACTTCAACTTTTAAAAATTCAGTATGAATGGAATTTCTCAAAAGTAAAATCAAAACTGAGGTAATGTAGTACACGCCTTTGATCCCAACACTCAGGAGACAGAGGCAGGCAGATCCTTGAGTTTGAGGCCAGCCTGGTCTACAGAGCAAGTTCCAGGACAGACAGGGCTTCACAGAGAAACCTTTCCTCAAATAAATAAATAAATAAATAAATAAATAAATAAATAAATAAATAAAATCAAAGCGTATGACATCTGGACTTACTTTTTGCTGTTAATATAACACTGAGGTGCTATTTAATTGGAGAGACTCTAGTATATACATACATTCACAAGGATTAGTGATTTGTTTGTATTGTATTTCATACAGTTAGAAACCCAAGTTGTTTTGGGTGGTTTCCTTATTCTGAAGCACAACCACTCCAGAGTGAAGTCCTACATAACTGAGGCTCTTTTTTTTCTGCCTTTCATGAAAGGCACAAACCTATTATCAGTAATTTTTTTTAACTCCATAGTAACTATGTGGATAGTTAATGAAGCCCTGAGTGTATTTTACCCGCATGGCTTCCCCTCGAATCCCAGCGTGCACTGACAGAGAGCACTGGCGTGTGGTTCTGATGCTCTCCATGACCACGCACAACACGGCCTTCCTGCTGCTCCTTGATTGGCGGATCAAACTGTGGTCAAAGTTAATTTTTCTAGAATAAAAGAAGACATGCATAAGATGCTCTAATATGTGATCTTACAGAATCGAAGGTGCATTTTGTGTTATTCGTGGCTTATCTTGACTGCGTGTGTGAATCGAGGTAGGCATAATGAAAATCAGAAAATATAAACAAAATCGCTTGACTAATTTGCCTCTCTCTTCAGTTGTTCTTCTTGTTTTATAGAGTGGAGCCATGACTTGTTTAGTTTTGTAGAACTGGGGACTGAACCCAGGACCTTGTACATGCTAGGCAAGCACTCTATCACTGAGCCACCTCCCTGCCACTCAGTAATTTTGATTCTAGTTTGAGACAGATTCTCAATAATTTGCCCAAGACAGACTTGAACTCACTATGTAACGAATTTTTTTATGAAACAGCTGAAAATATTTATCAAATGGTTTTTGATTGGGTAAGGGTAGTAACTAGCTGCTAACATGTAGTCTTCCAAATGAATATATATATATATATATATATATATATATATATATATATATATATATATATATTATATATATTTAACTTGTAAAACAGAACCCAAACGTCTTAAGCCTTCTTTGCAGTGGAGGTGCTACTGTTGAATCGTCTAAAGAGAACACCGCAGTGTATCAGGACCATTGTACTGACCGTGCAGTAATCTCCTTGAGTAACGTCGATACCTCCACCTCATGTTTGGTCACGACACCAAACGAAGCTTTGACTGCGATGGAATCAGATCCAGTAACATTAATCCCAACATCATTCACAATGTGGTTGCTCCGCCTTCCATAGAGGGAAACATCTGACTCATCTTCATAATTCAGTAACTGATAAGATGAAATACCTTAGGAGAAGAAACTTAATATCTTTAAACGTCTCAAATTCATCTCACATTGACTTTAGGTATTATCATGTTAACATGACTGAAAAATTCTTTGGCCCAAATATTAATTAGACAGCATTTCAAACTATATGGAAAGTTGCTTTTCAGGCAATTTTACTACAAAAAGAAATGATAGAACACTTAACAGAAACTCAAATTCTCTATTCATACAACAGAATACATATACATCAATTAAGACCTATTGGGTGGTTGAATGAAAGACAGATATCCAAAACCAATGACTAGATATCATGCCTGTTTTATAATCTAGTTTTAAAAATTCATTTCAGGGTTGGGAGATGTTTCAGTTGGCAAAGTGTGTGTTTGTAAGCAGGAAAATTCAAGTTCAATCTCCCAGTACCCACGTTAAAAAGAAAAAAAAAAAAACCCTGAGTTTATCTATTGTAATAAACTGTAAAATTATTCTAATTATTTTCATTTTTTTGATCATGTAAAATGGATAAGACCCAATAATATTCTATATTATAGAGGTCAAAATATATCATTTTTCTAAGCCCATTTAGTTAAAAACAACTTATAATTGATTTTAAAATGAAGCAATAAGCAATTTGAAACTATAAAGACTTAAGCATTGTTCATGACATTACTAATACATAAACGTTGATTTTATTCATTAAATGTGTATTATTAATGTATTAATCCATAAAAGCTCTATTGGGTTATTAAGGATATAGCCCCATCAAGAGTCACTCCCATAAAAAAAAAAAAAAAAAGAGTCACTCCCAAACACTGAAACTTACCAGCCGAAATTTCTCTGTCTCCCAGGAGAATATCTTTAAGGGTGAAAGGCGTGGATGTGAATTTGCATCTAGGAAACAGAAAACACCGCTTCTTTTTCACCACCAGACTCAAGGGTTGGTACTTGTCAGCTTCGCTGAGGCTCGGGACAGGGACTAATCTCCCTCCATCTCCAACTTGCTTAACGAAGCTCTTGGTAGCAGCAGCAAACATATTAATATCAAGAAGGCATCAACTGCGACCCTCAGGCAACGAACCCATTTTTGAAGAGGAGAATCACACACCAAACTAAGCCTTGCTTGATGTTAAATACAGTTATGCAGGTTACAACTATAAAGGACACGCTCACCAAGTAGTTTGCCGGTGCGCAATTCACAACAGCGCCTCCCTTCATGAACTTGGGTAATGAATAATAGATGCTAGTGTAAATGATACACCAAAAGCAAGTCTAACTTGGACTGGCAGTCTACAGAGCTAAAATATATTTACAAAACGAATTCAAACATACTACCAATGTCCTTAGGGAGACCGCAGTTGAGAGGGCTTTGCCCCAAGCATTGAGCCAGTTGGAAGGAGGCATGAAGTCCTACAGGAAATGGTACAAACGGGCCCTAATGTTAGGCCTGGATATGATCTGCAGTGGCCGTCATCCAAGAGGAATTCCTTCACAAGTCCAGCAGGTGAATTTCAGCAGCAGAAAAGTACTTTTTGAAACTTCACAGTGTACAGATCCTTACATGAGCATTTCTCTCATCCAGGATTTTATATGCTTATGAAACTATGTGTTTAATACCAAATATCAATTCACAGACAATAAAACAATTGGATGCAGATCTCTATAGGGTATTGAAGGCTTTTAGTTACTATTACATTACATATTAAAAACTACTATGGAAGTCTCTGACTCTGAAACTAATGGCTCAGACGACATCAACTGATAGCCCTGCTGAATTGACTTCCTTTTTGTTGCTCACTGTTATCTAACCGCTCAACCTATAAAAGTAGTTATATAAAATTTTGGCTTATTTTCAACAGATTTTTGTGGACCAATTTAATTAAATTCTAGAAATAAACCTATACTGTATTTTATGGCCGTAGGTGGTTGATATATTTTGAAAGTGTCTCTAGCTGTTACAATATGATATTCATTTACAAATAAGTGTAAAACATTATTGGATAGTAACCCATGTACCTTATGCAGAAATAAAAAAGAGTAGGCTTAACCTAAGCCCCAATAGAATTCAATTTGGTTTGATTCTGGAGATATATATCAAAGTATTTGGGTTCTCATACAACCAAAACAAATTTCTATTACAGAACCAACTACTTTTGTACAGTAACCTAAAAATTCCATTAAAAAAAAAAAAAAACCAAAAAACTTTTAGGAGTCTCTCCGTGAGAGCATTTCTAGAATTCAATTCTAGAGCATCAAGTAAACACAGGAGCCATTGTGCAAGTAGTTTACAAACCTCTAAGACTCTCTGTGGCGCTGTCTGACACACCCACAACACACTCTGAAGGTGGAGCTTTCCAGATTAACGTCATCACTCCCCATTGCACAGGTCAACGGGAAGAGCGATCCTGAAAACTGGTCTAAATATCCTGGCTATGAACTCCACCTCCAGCATCTCCTTGGGGATCCTACATGCTCCCAAAGCAGAGGTTTTTAAACCTGTGGATTGTGACCCTCTGGGATTGCATTATAGTAGCAAAACTACAGAAATGAAGTAGCAACGAAATAATATTATGATTGGCGGGGGCGGGGATGTGTGTCACCACAATATGAGCCTAAGCCTGCAGGCCACAAGGACCCGCCAGGCAGCAGCGGGCCCAGAGATCCAGGGTTCTTAAACTACCCTCATCCCAGGATAGCCTGCGCCTCCTAGCCGACCTCTGGAGTCTCAAGTTTCGGGATCAAGATCCGGAATTTTCTTAGCAATTTAGCATTCGAATTTTCAAATCTTTCTTAAAGTAGTCCAACCCTTAATCTTTCTTCCTTGCTCCTGAAACATGCTAAGCTCGTGGCCTACTACAAGCTTTCTCGCTGAGAAGGAAGCCGCCTCCCTCTAAGGACAAAGGACTGAGGCTCTGCACCACTAAAGGCGGGAGGGGAAACTCCGGGAACCGAAGCGGGGTGCAGGCGGGAGCTGGGAAGAGCCAGGACAGGCATGGAGGTGGAGCCTAGAAGGATGAGGGCGGGGCCGGGCACTCAGAAGCTTTGGAAGAGGAGAGGGGGCGCCTGCCGGAGCTGGGAAGAGCCAGACTAGAGAGAGAGGGCGGAGTCAGGACGCAGGAGGGGCGGGGCCTGGCGCTGAGAAGCTCTGGGAACCCAACTAGGGCGCGGGCGGTAGCCGGGAACGACAGAGACTTGGCAGAGGGGGCGGAGCCCGGGGAACTGGGAAAGGGTCGAGCACAGTGGCAAAGCCGAGCAGGAACGCCGAGGGGGCTGAGCATGGCAGGGAGGGGCGGGGCAGAGTGGCTGGGTAGAGAGGGGGTGTGGCCGGCTCTTCCGCGCCGAGGCCCCGCCTCTCCTTCCCTCTCCGCCTGTCTCTTTGCTGGAGAGAGGCAGGCAGCGATCCGAGGGGCGTCCAAGCGGCAGCGCGGGCACGATCCTCTCGGGAACTGGCCGACGTGGAGAGGGAGAACCCAGATTCACAGTGCTCTCGATTGCTGTGCCCAGCCGTCCCTTCTCGCCATGTCCCATAGCAGGCATCGTGCCGAGGCCCCGCCACTGCAGCGCGAGGACAGCGGGACCTTCAGGTCAGCGCTGGGCCGTCGAGGCCGCAAGGCCCAAGACGGGTGGGCAGCGGGGCAGGGGCGGGGAGCCGGCTGTTCGGCAGCATTCTGGGTAAAGCTCCCTTTCCCGGCGTGGCGCTGGGCCCGCCCTCAGGGCCCTGGGGGTCTGCCGCGCGCCCCGCCCCTCTGGTGACCCTAGGTGGCTAGCCGATCCGGAGGATTTGATCAGCATTGCCGCGCCGACCCGGGTGTAGACTTGATCTAGCCTGCTGCGTCCAAGCCCACCCAGTTTCTTTCAGCATCCCTCCCACCGCTCTCAAGTTCTCTATACAGACCTCTCTACTCTCCTCCTTGGGCTGCAGCACCCAGGGACAGGTGCGCGCCCAGGCCTTGCCACTGACCCTGGCTGTTGGGGAGCCACAGAACCTTTTTGTCACCATTTGTGACTGTCAAAACTGACAAGTGGATGCTTTTGCTTCCCTTTCAGCTTTGACGTGCAAAGCATACGTTTTTCTGGTTTTTGCAGTTTGGGCAAGATGATAACAGCTAAGCCTGGGAAAACACCGATTCAGGTATTGCACGAATACGGCATGAAGACCAAGAACATTCCAGTTTATGAATGTGAAAGATCCGATGTGCAAGTACACGTGCCCACTTTCACCTTCAGAGTAACCGTTGGTGACATAACTTGCACAGGTCTGTATGCAGTTAATTCCCCATGACCATGTGGATTGGAGGTCCTGATTCTGTGTTGCTTTTCAGTAAGGAAAAGTGCCCTTTTAATTAAGACAGATGTGGGAACATACTCTGAAGCCAAGAGACTCCAGGATCAACTTTATTTGTTTCACGCTCTAATTTTGTCTCGCTAAGATGTAAGCAAGATCAGAAACTCCTAGTGTCCCCGCACACTTTTTCCTATACCTGGGGAGCCTGCTAAAGTTCCTCTTAAGAATTAAAAACTGGAAATATTCTTGGAGCTCGGATAACTAAATCCGTGGGTGCTATCACCTTTCACAGTTACAAAGTTACCAACGTAGAGGCTAGTAGGGATGGCGTCAGAATTTTCCAAGTTTCTCTTTTTATGGATACACCTGAAACTTTGTATTCTTGGTACCATGCTTGAGTCTGTATCCATGAAAAACCAGGGAGAAGACTCCCATATTGCATCCCTCCAAGCTGCAGTGCACAGTAGCTTCTAGTTCTAGATACTATATAAGTATTTTGTATAAAATTATTTCCCCTTTTTCTTCATGAAGTAGCAACTTCAGAGACCTTTCATAAGCCTCATATCCAAGGTCACACAACAATGAAGTTTTAAAGCTCAGAGTCATGTCTTCTTTCAGTCTGAGCCTGAGAAAATGGTTACCAGAGTTGCCATTTGTAAATGTGGACATTATTTTCCTATATACCTATTTAGTTAAAAACATGAAAATTGTTGAATAGTTTAATTTGTAAATATACAAAGAAAAAAATTAGAAAAAGCTAAAGTTCCACTGTCTGCTAGTCTGAGGATATTGTATATTCAAATATGGGGATCTGGGGTTGCCTATATTCATTGGAGCGACTTCAAAAAAAACTGAAGCTTTTTTAAAATTTTGTGTGTGGGGGAGATGGGTGGTGGGTATGCACTGGAAGTTTCCTTATAGAAATCCACAAGGTTAGAATTGAGTTACTACTTTAGCTCAATTAGTTGCTACTTTTGGTCATTTTTCAAATATTCAGGAGGAGTGTTCAAGGAAAACAAAAGCCATTTCCCCTTTAATGCATTTGGGTTAGAGATGAGCAACCTATTTCCACCATTCTACCTGAGATCTCCCCTCACAAAACCCTGTCGTCCTGTGGTATCTTCTAGGCCTTCTCAGCTTCAATTATTATCTAAAGACTCTAACTCTGAAATCTTTGTCTTCAGCCAGGTACAGAACATAGCTGCTGTGTGCTTTCTGGGCATCTTTGCTTGGGCAGAGTAGGGAAAGACATTTCAGACTCTTGTCCTAAACTCAACCATCTTTTCACTTAAACTCAGGGGTCCTTTTTCTTTTTTCCATACATTCCTTTTTTCCCCCCTGGGAGGCACCACAGTTAGTTGGTCAATAGAAGCTTGAGGTTGTCCTCCTGATTCTGTCCTGTCCCCTTTCTCCCTGTCCTTGTGTCTATTTTGCCATAAATCCCTGTCTTCTGGATAAATGTTGAGTCAGCTTCTCTCTTTCTCTTGCTGTCTATGCTCTAGAGCAGGGGTTCTCAACCTTCCTAATGCTGCGACCGTTTAATTCAGTTCCTCAGGTTGTGACTTCAACCCTAGAATCATTTTGTTACTACTTCATAACTTATGAAGTTACATACTTTATTTTATTGCTACTTCATAATTTTGCTACTGTGAATCATAATGAAAGATCGATCCCCGTGGGGGTTGAAACCCACAGGTTGAGAATCACTGGTCTAGGCCATTGTTATCTTTCTCTTGGACTAAAGTTCCTATCTTGTAATTGCTCTTTCAGCTTGGAGTCTTGTGATATGCATTCTCTTCACAACAGTTAGTGTTCTTAGTTGCATTTTTGAAGCAGAGACTTACTGTGTAGCCCAAGTTGACCTTGATTTTTTATTCTCCTGCCTCAGCCTCCCAAACTCTGGCTTAAAGTATGCACCACCACTGCCTAACTCCAAATGGTTTTTTCTAGCATTCAAATTTGTCTCCTCTCTTTTTTTTTTTTTTCAGTCCCTTTAGTGATCTCCCCATCGAGCAAACTTTTAAAATAAACCCCAACTTGCTTGCATGATTTACAAGCATCTTACAGTGTCAGCAAGGAGCCTCAATACTGCATGGGCACTTGGTAGGAATTCAGAGCATCCGTCTCTTCCCAGATGGTGAGATTAGAGTATATGCTTTAAAAAGAAAACCTTCCTTGGCAATTCTTTACACACACAGAGGTTTGCGAAGGACAGATTTATAATATGCTTCTCCACCCCTTCTTCCTGCACCCCTGCACTTCAGAATGCCTTCATCAGACTCACAGACTTTATTCATTTTCAACCCATTGGGGCCTTCAGCACATTGTGTGCTGTGCCACCTGGAACCATTTGCAGGTGCTCCTCTGCCCGAGGTGTTCTTTGGCTCCTCCTCACTTGACTTGTCTTCTTGTCTTCTAGTAGTCCATACAGTTCTTTTTCCTCCATGAAAACTTCCTGAGTATCTCCCATAGTAGCTACGCTGCTTTTTTTTTTTGTTTTGATACAGTGTCTGGTGGGGTCTCAAACTAGTCCCTAAGTCTCAATCCTCCTGCCTCAGCCTTCTGAATAGGTGCAATTGCATGGCCACACATGGCAAGCTGCTGATTTGTTGCCTCCTTACAACTTGAACTGAGGCTTGTTATAATATGTCCTTTGTATTTCAGCTATCTGTTAACAGACATTTGGCTCTCAGTTCTAGAGAACAAGAGATTCCATTTAGTCTTGTGCCATATCCCAAGTGTCTGTTTTAGTAGATAAGAGAGTATTGGACTCTGTGTCCTAATTCTTGAGGGTCATACTTGAAAACATTTTCTATGAGTTTGAGGATTTGAACTCAGAAGGAAAAGATGGACTTCACCGTTTGCCTTATGTGGCAGCTGAAATGAAGATGTATATCAGTTTTCTGCACCCTCCCCTTGTCTACCCATGTTAGCTTTACAGATTGTGTGGGAGACATGCGACGTAAGCTTTACCTTACCTTCTCTGTCTCACTCAATGTGTAATCTTTCCTGCTTAGCTTGAACAGGGGCTGTCAGTGACTGCTTCTTTAAGGAAAGCTTACTGGAGAAGAATTTCTTTTCTGTCTAGGAATAAAGGAAGAGCAAAATGCTGAGTTCTGTTTCTTCAGGAGGTGTGATAGGGTCTAGCTTATTCCTATTTTATATAATACACATTTTATATAATACACATGTATAGAAATAAGTGTCTTATACAGGTATGCATAAACTCAAATAAGTAGTACTTTTAAAACTGGCTTTTAATTGTGTCAATTTCATGTGTTGAGAGTTTCACTAAGATAACTGCATATATAACTGGATGGTTTCAGTATCGAGTGAGCATGCATATAGTGACTTTGTTTTGCATTATGACAACACCTTTGAAACCCATACTTCTTCACAGAGACTAAGAATTTTTTCTCCCATCTTTAATTCAGGTGAAGGTACGAGTAAGAAGCTGGCAAAGCATAGAGCTGCAGAGGCCGCCATAAACATTCTGAAAGCCAATGCAAGTATTTGGTGAGCTAAATTTCTTTGTATTCCGCAGCCCAAAATTTTCATGGCTGAGCTTAGATGAAAAATTTTAATATGCTCTCAAAAGACAACACGTTGCTAATATCTTCACTCTAAAATTCCATATCTGTAAAAGCCTGCCATCCATTAAAGACAATTTAAGCCTATTAAATCTGGTAGTTAACTATTAAAGGAAGACTGTCATGAACTAGGTTTTGCTGGATGATGGAGTGCAATCAGTATTTGTGGCAGATATTAATATTCTTAGTATGAAGATGTTAATTTTAATCAATTATTTGTACACTAAATAAGATGTAAGATGGAAAATGTCAGTAAAAGTAGTACCCATTTTTTTTGTTTTGTTTTTTGAGACAGTTTATTTGGGTAGACTTGACTGTCCTAGAACTAACTTTGTAGACCTGGCTGGATTCCAACTCACAGAGATCTACCTGCCTCTGCCTCCTAAGTGCTGGGATTAAAGGCATGTGGCATCATGACCTGGTCACCTTTTTTGTTTTTTTTTTTTTCTTTTAAGAGATGGTCTTACTTTGCCTTTTGTAGGCTAGCTGGCCTCAAATTCATTATGTAGCCCAGGCTGGACTCCAACTAACAGTTCTCCCCCTTATCCACCTTGAGGCTAGTATTATAGACCTATATCACTCTATCTAGCTGAAAGTACTCTTAGGAATTCTCATTTGGAAAAAGGATCAAGGTGTTTCTTTCCTGTGTCAAATATGAGGGGATGTTAAGTAGGGCAATACTTCTGGATATTTCCAAATGGAAGTGTCTTCCATTGTCAGTGCTTTTAGAAAGAGTATCGGTCCTGCAGCATCGTACATCTCCTAAGTGGAGTCTTTGGTTTCCAGTGAACACACTGTGGGTCATGGCGTGCCTTCAGCTTCTCTTACACACACCCATAGATGCCTGGAGCTTATTCTTTTGTAATCTGCCCAGAGTTGGTGTTTTTGTTCTCTAACCATAGTGAGACAGATTTAGGAGTATATTTAGGCTCCATGCCATAACTCTCTCTTTCTCAGTTGCTCTCAAGCTTTTGGGTAATTTTAAAATAGTGAGTGACATACTTACTTCCAGATAAATGGTTGCCCTGGGCCAGCCTTGGACCTCACAGGTGCTGCTTATCTCCCTATGGTCCTGAATATCCGTGACTTAGGCTGGCTTTCAGGTCGTACTTCCGGTAGCACAGCTTTTGAGCTCTTCCACCTGTTGGTGGTGACCTTGCAGTTCTGTGTAGCCCAAAGGTTATGCCAGAGTGTTGGGTACATTTGTAGAAATCAGTACACAGCATGTCCTCTCTGCATGTGGGTACTTCATTTTGTCACCATGAAACTTTACTATGCCTTTGTACCAGTAAGCAAACTGCTATGCATTTGTGCTTCTTGGCAGATAAGATGAGAATCGCTAAGCTGCAGTTAGATCTACAGTGGCCTGATTTAATACAGAATCTTTCTCACTCCTCCATCCCAATTATTTGTGTAGCTTCGGCATTCGGCATTGTAAGGGAAGACTTGTCTACTTCGCCAGCCTGTGTTAAACCTGCCAGTTGGAGGAGATGGCAGTAGATGAATCTCATGTCATGGCGGGGATGACACTTCCGTTGTTTATTTAGGCGGTTGTCAATGTGGAATGCACCTTCTTCAGAACTAGGCGTTGATTTCCCAAGTAACTAATCATTTCAAACTCCCTTGAAGAAACTGTTCTCTTTCCCCTGATTATAATCCCCCCTCCCACATACATGTTAAAACCAGATTCATATGGGATATCTTCTTTATGCAAGATACATCAAAATCTTAGAGGATTATATGTCAAGATGATGGGACAAATTTTTCTTGCCTGGCTATCTGGATGAAAATGCATTTATAGTCTGTGTTATCATTCTGCTAGGAGAACTTTCCTGGCTAATGGTTGTCTTTTTTTTTTTTTTTGGTAAGAAGTGGTTTTAATAGTAATGCACTTTATGCATACATGCACAGACACACACACACACACACACACACACACACTCAAACATATATTTAAGAATGTCAGTCATGCATCTATATCACTCCTACCCTGTCCTCTCCTCCTTGCCCAACCTCCTCCTCACCCTAAATTTTTAGTCTCTTCTTTAATTACTATTGCTACATGTACTTTTCTGGGTCTATTTTTAGATTTATTTATCTTTATGAGTGTTTTGTCTGCAGTATATATGTGTAGTGTACATATGCCTCGTGCCCACAGAGGACAGAAGGATGTATTTAATCCCCTGATGTTTGGGTGGTTGTTAGCCATTCCGAACCGTTGGGAACTTGGATCCAAACCCAGGTTCTCTGTAAGAGCAGCAAGTGTTCTTAACCATCTTTCTAGCCCTTAATATGTACATTTTAAATATTTTTATTAAGCAACTGTTATGAACAAAGCACCACAAAGCTTATCTAAGTAAGTAATACATCGGCCCTACAACTAAGTACTATTCGTTGTGATTCAGAAGAAGTTAGGTAAAGACTAGACAGGTTGTGTGCAACGTTGAACAATTTATGGCCAAATAACTTTTTAAAGATCCAGACTAAACTTTTTTTTTTTTTTTTTTTTTAAATATAGGGTCTTGTGTAGCTCAGGCTAGCCTCAGACTTTCTGTGTTTAAGAGTAGCTTTGAACTCCTGATCATCCCTCCTCTACCTCCAGAGTGTCGAGATTATAGGCATGTGACTCAGAAGAAGGAGAGACTATGATCCATTGAGGTAAAGCAATAGGCATCTGGAAACGAGGCTCGATGTAGCCCTAGGATAATGGGTAGGTCAGATTCCCAAAGAAGTCGGAGTGAAGGGCATTCAGCCCTTGTAGATGGAATGGAAGAACTTGGGCTGAGGTGGTTAAATAGAGAATACATTGTCATTTATTTAGTAGCTTGGAGGAAATAATTTTATTTAATAACACTCTTAAATAATGTTTAGCTTTGCAGTTCCTGATCCTTTAATGCCCGATCCATCCAAACAGCCAAAGAACCAGCTGAATCCAATTGGCTCATTACAGGTAAGTTAGTTTTCCATACTGTTTGTCTGCTGACCAAAAGGATAATAAATTTGTACTATCATAAAGGCTAAGACAAGCAGTTGGTATTTTAAACATAAGGGGGAAATATGAATATTTTGTTTTCTTTCTTTTTAGTGTTTTTGAGACAGGATCTCTCTATGTGTCCCTGACTATCCTGGAATTTTACTATGTAGACCAGGCTGGCCTCAAACTCACAGAGATCCACCTGCCTCTGCCTCCCGAGTGCTGGGATTAATGGTGTGTGCCATCACACCCTAGAAATGAGTATTTTGTTTCGAAGTTGTGACAGTGCATTCTGTGTAGCTAGCTTGAAATTATTTTCTTATTAACCTGCTTTGGATTTTCCTCTTGTTCAATATTTGCCTTTGGTTAAATGGTTACTCAATATAAGCAGACCTTGTTGTAACAGGTCTATACTTTTCTTAGCCAAAAGACCAGTAAGCCCTTTAATCCCAGCACTTGGGACGCAGAGGCAGGCGGATTTCTGAGTTCGAGGCCAGCCTGGTCTACAGAGTGAGTTCTAGGACAGCCAGGACTACACAGAGAAACCCTGTCTCGAAAAAACCAAAAAAAAAAAAAAAAAAAAAGACCAGTAAGCAGTTGGGTAACCAGTTTTATGCTTTAAGAGTATGGTATTTCTCACTTCTCTTGTAACCAACCTCTTTATATTTCTGTTGAGACAGAATATACACAGAACCTTAGTTGTGTAGCTAAATTCAAGAGAAGAGAGGTAGCCTATTTAATTGCTTGATTCTAGCAAAAAAAACATATGTAGCCTTTCCCATTGAATGCAGGCATCAGCTCACTGTGGAATAGAAAGGCACCGTCAATGGCATGGAACTGCTTTGGTTTTGACATCATGATAGAAGAATATAAAATGTGGAACTGCCTATAGGAAATAACAAGGTGTTCCTTCAGTTTCCCATTGGCCAGCACAATGGTTCTTTTCAAACACATGACTAGAAACAGAAGCAAAGAGGAACATCGTTTGTGTGACTGAGCCATTGAATAGTTAATTTTACTATTATAACCTCATCAATTTTACAGGAATTAGCTATTCACCATGGCTGGCGACTTCCTGAATATACCCTTTCCCAGGAAGGAGGACCCGCTCATAAGAGAGAATATACCACGATTTGCAGGCTAGAGTCATTCATGGAAACTGGTACTGGATTCTTACAATTAGAGGCACTTGCAATGTTTTCAGTTGGGGAATTGCCATAGAAATTTCTGTCACATGGCTTTTTGAATATTGATGTCTTTTTTCTACTATCTTTGACTTTCTGAGAATAATTCTATTTCTTAATTTAATGGTTTTAAAATGAGACTGTAACTGAAAAGACAGGCAAATTATAGGCTTTGTGTTGTAAGTAGTTTTCATTGGATTAGAAAATGGGGGTGAAAAATGAGAAACTGTATGTCAAAAAAATTGTGATGAGCTTCTAAGGGTATGTTTCCTAGTGGTAGAATATTTGTTTAATGTGTATGAGGCCTTAGTTTCACTTCCCAGAATCATAAAATATAAAATAGAAATGATAATATAATAAATGACAAAGAGATTTTATATATATAATATATATATATATATATATATATATATAAAAATATTTATTTGCAGCAAATTTTGTGTTATAAAGGACATAAACTGTGAGAAAAAACAGTCACTTTAAAAAATACTAGTGAGAATCGCTGTGTTAACCTCTCTGGTATGCTTTGGTCACTTCTAAAGTAGATTAATATGGGATTGTATGAACTATAGGTGCAGGACAGTGATAAGGGGTTTGCCTGGTGCAATTGAGGCCCTGTGTCCAATCCCCAGTACAGATGAGAAAAGAAAAATAAAATGCATAGAGTTCCACCTTAGCTGCAGATTAGACTCAAGTAACAGGCCAGTGTTTATTCTTGAGTGGCCGTGTAGCCAGCACAGAAGACCCTAGGCCGGAAGCAGGGCCTTCAGATTATGTTCTTCATGTAGTCATGATTTAGACGGTTGAGCAAACTTCTTAGTCTCTTTGATTTCCATTTTGTTTGTTTGTTTATTGTTTAGAGGTGTTAGGTATTTAACACACAACCTGTGCTAGGCAAGTGTTCTATGACTGAGTTATATCCTTGGTTGTTTTTGTGGCTTTGTTTTTGAGATAAGGTCTCCCTATTAGGTAGCACTGGCTGTTGTGGAACTCAATCTGTAGACTATGCTGACCTTGAACTTACAGAGATCCAACAGCCTCTCCCTCCCAAGTACATAGATTAAAGCTATGAGCTACCATGTCTAGCTATCCCCAATTTTTAAGTCTATACAAGTAAAGTACAGAAGTAGATATTTAACGTGTCTTTCAATTTCAGTGTCTCCTATACCTATATTAATTTTTTTAATTCACATAGTTGTCAGCTTATAAAAGATTATAAGCAAGAAATAGATGTTAAGAGTTAGGAATTATAATTCAAGTGTATTTGATAAATCTAACTGATCAGAATTAAACCATATGTGATTCACGTGCTAGGTATAGAGAAAACTCGCGAGTGCTACAAGCATTCAATGTATAATTATTAAAGACAACCTGTTGAAAAGAGGAATTCCTGGGCTGGGGAAATGGCTGGGTGGGTAAAGTACTTGCTGCATAAACATAACCTGTGTTTGAATCCTTGGCACCTACCTTAAGGCCCACTGGCACAAAGTCAGGCACATAGATGGCCTAGGGCTCACCCAGTGCTGCTGAAATGGTGAGCTCCAGGTTCAGGGACAGACCCTGCCTGGAAAATAAACAAACAAACAGATTTTATAAAACAAAAACAGAAATGGAGAACAGCAGAGGAAGGTGACCAACATCAGCCTCTGGCCTCTATGTGCTCTAACACGGGTGGGCTCAGCCACACACACACACACACATGTATTCACATGTACACATCAACCACATGTATTCACATGTACACATCACACACACATGTATTCACATGTACACATCTCACACGCACACTAAAAATACAATAATTAATGGTTATTTGAGGAGCTTAGTAATAGAACATTTACCTAACATATGGAGTTCCCTGTCCCTGGCTTTGAATCCCAACAACCCTAACAATCTCTCTCTCTCTCTCTCTCTCTTCTCTCTCTCTCTCTCTTCTTCTGTGTGTGTTTTGGCAGCTAAATGCTGCCAGATTTAATAAAGGCGAACACAGAAGGATTTGGGAGGTGTGGTATGTTGAGATATGTACACAGTGTCTATATACTACAATAAGCAGAAATGTTAGTGCAATAGAAAGCATTGTGTCAGTGCATGCAAATCCTGAGGTATTCACTAATAAAACACCAGTCTGCACATTTTATCATTTCTCTGTGGACATTAATTTCTAAGTCTACTGTTTCTTTTTCTTTATGCAGGAAAGGGGGCATCAAAAAAACAAGCCAAGAGAAATGCTGCTGAGAAATTTCTCGCCAAATTTAGTAATATTTCTCCAGAGAACCACATTTCTCTAGTAAGTAATAATCAGACAGGATTTGAACAGAACTGAACATCTACTGTAGGAGATGTCCCTTCAGTTCTTGTATTGCTGCTTCAGAGCTGCAATCTTTAAAACTTGTTGAGTTATGTGTGACTCCAGTGTTTATTGCCTCCTGTATGTGAGCCAGGGTTGGTTCAGGTAAGAGGACTTAGGAGATACAATAAATTCAGAATTTTAGGATGGGATCTGAAAATGACAGCTCAGCCAAGAGCCCGACTCTGGAATGCTCTGTGCTTAGCATGCAGGAGGTCCAAATAAGCAAATTTCCAAACAGAGGGCCTGTGGTGCTGCTTTTAAGCATCCATTCCTCCGTCTGTTCGTTCGTTCGTCTGCACGTGTAAGGATCATTTGGTGAGCGTGTACTGTCAGGTACCATGGGATACGGTGCACAGCTGGCTTCTGCTCTAACCAGTTTAATCGCTGGCTGAAAGAGGAGTACACTGAGATGGACAGTCAGATAGTGCAGGTGTATGGCAGTACTCGAACATGGAGGAAGGCATCCAGCCAACAACTGGGTTTCAGGAAAGCCTCCAGGAGGAAGTAACATCAAGCTGAGATGTACGGAGTGAAAGCAGGGGGAGGAGATTCGAGAGTGAAGAAGGCAAGCTCAGAGTCCCTGGAGTAAAACGCTGCATTTAGTCATCTTTACCAAACCATAAGTGTTTCGAAGATCCAGCTCATAGTGTTAGGGGGAATTCTCAGAGTGAGGCCAGGCCGGCAAAGAGAGAGCATGTCTAAAGTTAGCTAACTAGAGAGACTACCATTTATACTAAATTAACAAATTTTATCTTGGCAGAAAAAAAATCTAACTTGTTGTTTAGGAAGGAAATCACTTGGTTGGATTCTAGGGAGTAAATGAATATTAGGACCAGAGAGACCACTGGGGTGGTATTAGAGAAAGTACATGCAATATGATAACCTAAACTAAGGTAGGGGCAGAAGAACTGGAGAGAAATGTGTATATATTTTAAATTTTTTCTAGAGGAACTGGAGAGATGGTTGAGAGCACTCACTGCTCCTTCGGAGAGCCAGGTTTGCTCCCCAGGAACCATATCTGGTGGCACAGCTGTAATGGCATCATTACAGAGCTTATGGTTCATTTATAGGGAAAAAACAAACCATTTTTGCAGTAAGTGTTAAAAAGATACTTGTAGAACTCATAACTAATAAAAAATCCAAAAGTATTAAAAGCATGGTTAATGTCTCTGCATTACAATCATCTCATTAAAATAAAGATAAAACAGGACAGCAAGTAAGAGGTTTTTGTCTGCTCTTGTTCTAGAAACATAGTTAGATGACAGGGAACAGAGTGAAGCTGGACACAAGGATGAGCTACAGTGATTTCTAGATGCAGATAATCTCATATATTCCTGTAAAGCCCCGGAGAGATGGGGACACTGGCACATTTGCAAGGCAGATGCAAGAGAAGCAGATGTTCAAAGCTGCTCTCGGCTACACAGCAAGTTCAAGGCCTCCCCAGGCTACCTGAGGCCCTGTCTCAAAGATAGGAAGAGAATGTGCCAAGGTAATTGATTGCTTAATGTACAAAATCGATGTTTTCACATTATTTAGTCATATGGAAGGAACAACTGGAGGGGTTAAAACAAGAATGTTAAATGCATTGTTCTGGGGAGGGAGTCTGAGGATGAGGAGAGGGCATAGCAAGGGGTGGTCCTTTGTTCATGCTCGTGTACTTTTATTTATTTTTCCCCTATGGGTAGGTATACATAGATTAACAAATGGCTGAGAGCTTCGTGATGAGCTTGGCTCAGCTGATGAGGTGCTTGCCATGAGGTATGAGGACCTAAGCTCAGAAATCTAGCATTCATATAAAAAGCCAGGCTCAATGACCTGTGAGCTCAGCCCTGGAACACAGAGGCGGAAGGGTCCTTTCTGGTCAGCCAGTCTAGCTGAATCTGTGGGCTCCAGATCCAGGGAGAGACTCTGACTCAAACAACAAGGTGGAAAGTGACTGAGGAAGATGCCTCCATTGACCTCTGACTCCACACACACACACACACACACACACACACACACACACACACGTAAGCACGTTCTCACACGTGCTACAGGCACACTACATCATACCACACACACAGCACACACACACACACACACAACTAAATTTTAAATTTACAAATACAAACAGATACTTTATGAAAAAATAGAAAGTCTGTCTGAAAAAAAGGTATACTAGAAAAAAATCAATAATTAGCTATTTTCAATATCTAGGGTAAACTTGAATAGACATTTGCAAGATTCATGTAGAAATACTTTGAAACTCTACTGAAAATATAATGGAAATTAAATTAACACGACATGTTTCTTCTCTTCATACAGAGAGATTCAGTATAGTAAATATATAAAAATGTAAGCTGTCTTACTTAACTACCAGAATTCAGTTTGGAGCTCAGTAGGACTTTACTAAGCATATCTGGAAAAAGGAAAAGCAAATGCTTGAGCACAGCACTAAAAAGCAAGAACTTGAGGTGGGCTAGGGTGCTTGCCCTCCTGAGAATAAAGCAAAATATGGAACTGCAGTAAAGCAGCTTACTGGGGGGAGAACAGAAAAGGATTCAGGAGTCAGTCAAAGGCACAGCTACTTCAATGATGCCAGCAGTGGGATTTCAGACGAGTAAGAAAAGGGATGGTTCAGGTACAGTGGACAGCTGACAGTCAGGTGAGGATGCAATGGCCAGTACAGTGGACAGCTGACAGTCAGGTGAGGATGCGATGGTCCAGGTACAGTGGACAGCTGACAGTCAGGTGAGGATGCGATGGTCCAGGTACAGTGGACAGCTGACAGTCAGGTGAGGATGCAATGGTCCAGGTACAGTGGACAGCTGACAGACAGGTGAGGATGCAATGGCTCAGGTACAGTGGACAGCTGACAGTCAGGTGAGGATGCGATGGTCCAGGTACAGTGGACAGCTGACAGTCAGGTGAGGATGCAATGGTCCAGGTACAGTGGACAGCTGACAGTCAGGTGAGGATGCGATGGTCCAGGTACAGTGGACAGCTGACAGTCAGGTGAGGATGCGATGGCCAGGTACAGTGGACAGCTGGCAGTCAGGTGAGGATGCGATGGTTCAGGTACAGTGGACAGCTGACAGTCAGGTGAGGATGCAATGGCCCAGGTACAGTGGACAGCTGACAGTCAGGTGAGGATGCGATGGCCAGGTACAGTGGACAGCTGACAGTCAGGTGAGGATGCGATGGTTCAGGTACAGTGGACAGCTGACAGTCAGGTGAGGATGCGATGGTCCAGGTACAGTGGACAGCTGACAGTCAGGTGAGGATGCGATGGCCCAGGTACAGTGGACAGCTGACAGTCAGGTGAGGATGCGATGGTCCAGGTACAGTGGACAGCTGAGAGTCAGGTGAGGATGCGATGGTCCAGGTACAGTGGACAGCTGACAGTCAGGTGAGGATGCGATGGTCCAGGTACAGTGGACAGCTGACAGTCAGTGAGGATGCGATGGTCCAGGTACAGTGGACAGCTGACAGTCAGGTGAGGATGGATGGTCCAGGTACAGTGGACAGCTGGCAGTCAGGTGAGATGCGATGGCCAGGTACAGTGGACAGCTGACAGACAGGTGAGGATGCGATGGTCCAGGTACAGTGGGGGTGCGAGGTCAGGTGACAGAGTGGCAGGGAGGATGCGATGGCCAGGTCAGTGGACAGCTGACAGTCAGGGAGGATGCAGGTCAGGACTGGACAGGTCGATCGTGAGGATCAGTGGACAGTGACAGTGAGATGCGAGGCAGGTCGTGGCAGCAGCGCAGGTGAGGATGCGATGGTCGCAGGTACAGTGGACAGCTGACAGTCAGGTGAGGATGCGATGGTCCAGGTACAGTGGACAGCTGACAGTCAGGTGAGGATGCGATGGTCCAGGTACAGTGGACAGCTGACAGTCAGGTGAGGATGCGATGGTCCAGGTACAGTGGACAGCTGCACAGTCAGGTGAGGATGCGATGGTCCAGGTACAGTGGACAGCTGCGTCAGGTGAGGATGAGGTCCAGGTCAGTGACAGCTGCAGCAGTGAAGGTGCGTGGCGATCCAGGTACAGTGGACAGCTGACAGTCAGGTGGATGCGATGGTCCAGGTACAGGGGACAGCTGACAGACAGTGAGGATGCGATGGTCCAGGTACAGTGGACAGCTGACAGTCAGGTGAGGATGCGATGGTCCAGGTACAGTGGACAGCTGACAGCAGTGAGGATGCGATGGTCGGTCAGTACAGTGACAGTGCAGGTAGGTAGGATGGATGGTCAGTGACAGTGGACAGCATGAGAGCATGCAGGTAGTGGATGGCAGCAGTGGGACGCTGGACAGTACAGGGAAGATGCGTAGGCAGGTGCATGGCAGGACAGTGAGGTGCAGGAGCGATGGTCCAGGTACAGTGGACAGCTGGCAGTCAGGTGAGGATGCGATGGTCCAGGTACAGTGGACAGTGACAGTCAGGTGAGGATGCGATGGTCCAGGTACAGTGGACAGCTGACAGTCAGTGAGTCAGGTGAGGATGGTGCCAGGTACAGTGGACAGCTGACAGTCAGGTGAGGATGCGATGGTCCAGGTACAGTGGACAGCTGACAGTCAGGTGAGGATGCGATGGCCAGGTACAGTGGACAGCTGACAGTCAGGTGAGGATGCGATGGTCCAGGTACAGTGGACAGCTGACAGTCAGGTGAGGATGCGATGGTCCAGGTACAGTGGACAGCTGGCAGTCAGGTGAGGATGCGATGGTTCAGGTACAGTGGACAGCTGGCAGTCAGGTGAGGATGCGATGGTCCAGGTACAGTGGACAGCTGGCAGTCAGGTGAGGATGCAATGGCCCAGGTACAGTGGACAGCTGGCAGTCAGGTGAGGATGCGATGGTTCCAGGTACAGTGGACAGCTGACAGTCAGGTGAGGATGCGATGGTCCAGGTACAGTGGACAGCTGGCAGTCAGGTGAGGATGCGATGGTCCAGGTACAGTGGACAGCTGGCAGTCAGGTGAGGATGCGAATGGCCCAGGTACAGTGGACAGCTGACAGTCAGGTGAGGATGCGATGGTCCAGGTACAGTGGACAGCTGGCAGTCAGGTGAGGATGCGATGGTTCAGGTACAGTGGACAGCTGGCAGTCAGGTGAGGATGCGATGGTCCAGGTACAGTGGACAGCTGGCAGTCAGGTGAGGATGCAATGGCCCAGGTACAGTGGACAGCTGACAGTCAGGTGAGGATGCGATGGTCCAGGTACAGTGGACAGCTGGCAGTCAGGTGAGGATGCGATGGTCCAGGTACAGTGGACAGCTGACAGTCAGGTGAGGATGCGATGGTCCAGGTACAGTGGACAGCTGGCAGTCAGGTGAGGATGCGATGGTCCAGGTACAGTGGACAGCTGACAGACAGGTGAGGATGCGATGGTCCAGGTACAGTGGACAGCTGGCAGTCAGGTGAGGATGCGATGGTTCAGGTACAGTGGACAGCTGGCAGTCAGGTGAGGATGCGATGGTCCAGGTACAGTGGACAGCTGCAGTCAGGTGAGGATGCGATGGTCCAGGTACAGTGGACAGCTGGCAGTCAGGTGAGGATGCGATGGTCCAGGTACAGTGGACAGCTGACAGTCAGGTGAGGATGCAATGGTCCAGGTACAGTGGACAGCTGGAGTCAGGTGAGGATGCGATGGTCAGGTACAGTGGACAGCTGGCAGTCAGGTGAGGATGCGATGGTCCAGGTACAGTGGACAGCTGGCAGTCAGGTGAGGATGCAATTGGCCCAGGTACAGTGGACAGCTGACAGTCAGGTGAGGATGCGATGGTCCAGGTACAGTGGACAGCTGGCAGTCAGGTGAGGATGCGATGGTCCAGGTACAGTGGACAGCTGACAGACAGGTGAGGATGCGATGGTCCAGGTACAGTGGACAGCTGGCAGTCAGGTGAGGATGCGATGGTTCAGGTACAGTGGACAGCTGACAGACAGGTGAGGATGCGATGGTCCAGGTACAGTGACAGCTGACAGTCAGGTGAGGATGCGATGGTCCAGGTACAGTGGACAGCTGACAGTCAGGTGAGGATGCGATGGTCCAGGTACAGTGGACAGCTGACAGTCAGGTGAGGATGCGATGGTCCAGGTACAGTGGACAGCTGAGAGTCAGGTGAGGATGCGATGGTCCAGGTACAGTGGACAGCTGACAGACAGGTGAGGATGCGATGGTCCAGGTATGCTATGAACAGCTGAGAGCTACGGGTGAGGATGGGAGATACTGTATTTGTGTGTATGTCCTCATGTACACAGATTGCATATCCCCATACCTAAGTAAATCTCAGATCAAGGATTGAGCATGAATAGAACTGTCTTAGAAAACATAATCTTTTGAAAAAAAAAAAAAAAACTCTTAAGGATAGGAAGTCTTTTAGACTATAACTTAACATCTAAAATCTGAAAGCAAATGAATTTGACTAGAACTTATGGTACAGCCAAAAACTATAAATAAAATCAACATAACTAAAACAAACAAGTCAGCTTTTGTACATGTAAAGCCTGTGAACATCAATTTAAAAAGTCCAGTAGGAAAAAATATAAAAGAAAAGAAAAATATTCAATGTATTCATGCCAAATAAGATATTTTGTACCTCTTAAGTTGGTGAAAGCTACACTGTTTGATAACTAGGTGCTATTGGTGAGAGTGTGATAAACAAGCACTTTGATGGGTGGATGTGTAAATTAGTTCAGAAATCACCCGGAAGTATTTCCTACACTTACTTAGGTATGTGGGAGGGGGCAAGGTGCATATGTATGGAGGTCAGAGGGTGCCTTGCAGGAAGAGTTACAATGAGTCCCAGGGATCATACTCGGGCATCAGACTTGGCATCAAGAGTCCTTAGCTGCTGAGCCATCTCTCTGGCCTAAGTTGTAAGAATTTATCAAAGTAAGAGCATTTCTGTTGGCAGTGTCTCTTCTAGACATATATAATACTGGAAAGACACAAAGCTGGTTCCTCTGGAAAAACAGCCAATGCTGTTAACCTGTCTCTCCATCAACTCCAAACAACTGTGTTTACTTACCCTGGTACTGATGTTGGAACTGGCCCAATTAGGAACTGAAGTTTCCCTTTCTGCCTTTTAGACGAACATGGTTGGACATTCTCTGGGATGTACTTGGCACTCCTTGAGGAATTCCCCTGGTGAAAAGATCAACCTCCTGAAAAGGAGCCTCCTCAGTCTCCCAAACACGGATTACATCCAGCTGCTTAGTGAGATTGCCAGCGAGCAAGGCTTTAACATCACATATCTGGATATAGGTATGTTTTTTGTTTGCCCTGAAATATTTCATCTCAGGGTCTCATGAATCTCATGCTTATCTCAAATACCTACCTGTCCTTGCCTTCACCTCCCAAGTGCTAGGATTATGGGAGCAAAAACACCTCTATGTTCCATCTCTGCGGGTGTTTATTTAATTCAGTTTATACTCCAGGCACTCACCAGCCTGTGCTGTGTGCATGGATTATCCTCTACTGACTATTTCACTGGATCACACTGGAGCCTTTTGTGATTGGCTTCTTTCACTTGGTGCAATACTTTCTAAGTTTGTCTGCGCTGCTATGCTGTGGTAGGCATTAGACCATCACTTCTTTGTATGGCAGAGTGACAGCTCATTGAATGTACACTTGACAGTTTGTTCATCCACTCATTCCTTTAACACCTGAGCTGTTTCCACTTCTGGGCTCTTTGGACTCAAGTGCTATATCAGAACATGTGATCACTGGAATGTGAAAACTGGTTTCAATTTCCAGGAGTGAAACTGCTTGGTCACTTGAGTTGCTGATAATTGAACTGTTTTACATCTGACCACCAATCTATGAGGGACTTGGAAGGATAAATGTCTAATGGGTGCAGGTGTCCTGTCAAGTTATGCAAATAGATAGAGTTGTGGATGTAGTAAATGGCATGAAATTGTTCAGTTTCAAACAGTTGGCTTCACATCAATTTTCTTTTATTGAGGGACAAAGGCCTTAGATTAAGTAACTAGAAAGCCCATTCACTCATTCAGTACTCCTATTGCTATTGAGATAGATCCTTGAAATTGAGTGACTAAATATTATTTAACCATGGTCACTTTAAAAGTTATTATCTAGTATGTGTGTATATGTGTGTGCGTGTGTGTGTGTGTGTGTGTGTGTGTGTGTGTCTATGTGTGTGTGTGAGAGAAAGAGAGAGACAGACAGACAGACAGCGTGTGTGGGATCAGAAGATAACTTTGTAGAGTCAGTTCTCTCCTCCATCTTCACATGGGCTTCAGGGACCAAGCCCAGGTCTCTAGGCTTGTGCAGTAAGTGCCTTAGCCCACTGAGCCATCTCAGCAGCCCCCATGGCCACTCTAAGTCACATTTTTTATGTCACATTTACTTCTTCCCTTCGCTTCACCACCTGTGCTGAGTGACTCATCGGTTGATGAGAGCATTTGTTTCCTGGGCTTTTAGGACACCATAACCCAGAGTTGTGCATGTATGGTCTTTCCATGCATCAGGTCTATTCTGCCTAAATGCCTACTGAAAGTGACTTCCTATTGGAAAACCCAGCCTTGCCTGTCCTTTAATAAATGGTTCTTCCCCATTATGACATGTGCTATGGTTCAGTGATTTGCAAACTCTCTCCAAGTGATCACATTTAGAGTTCCCTTGGAGATGGCATAGAAATGCAACAGCCAACTATGGCAGACCCCGGCCCTGATTTCTGATTGTGTGGGCTAACATGAAATCTGGTATCAGCATTTCTTTCAGATTTCTTTAGTGGTTATGAAACAGTTGAGAACTGTTGCAGCTGAGCATGTGGGGAAGATGGTGGTAGTTGTCTTATTTTTTTATTGATTTTTTTCTGTTTGATTGGTTGGTGGTTGTTTGATTTTTTTTTTTCCCCTTGAGTATCTTGCTTTATAGCCCAGGCCAACCTAGAAATGGCTTTATGCCCAAGGCGAACCTAGAACTTTGTATGGCTAAGGCTGGCATAGAATTGAAAGTCCTCCTGCCTCTACCCAAGTGGAACACAGGTCTAAGCTGGCACACCCCACTCCCTGTCCATTTTGTTTGTGTAAACATTGATGAGTGACTGAGGTAATGTACTGTGGATGCTTCGAGACCAATGAAAACAAATGGTTTTCTAAAGGATTTGCTTTATGTGTACCCAGCACTAACTGTCATGTTTGCATGTGTCTTTCCAGAGGAGCTGAGTGCCAATGGACAGTATCAGTGTCTCGCAGAGCTGTCCACCAGTCCTATCACCGTGTGTCACGGCTCAGGCATCTCCTGTGGCAATGCACAGAGTGACGCTGCTCACAATGCTCTGCAGTATTTAAAGATAATAGCAGAAAGGAAGTAGGCTCGGAGCAACATAGGAAATCTTTCCGCGGCGCAAAGAAGTTTCCCTCGCACCTCTTTCCCAGTAAAACATTTACCGTAATGTATGTCTGCGTGTCCTTTCCAAATCTCTTCAGATTCTGTCAACTTTCCAGATTTAAATGTCTCCTGGTAGTTGTTATTAAGCTCTTTTTAATGGCTTCAACTTTGTATTGGTATACTGTGTTTATAAACTTTGTACCACAAGGCTGAGTGTGGCATCCATTTTACAGGGTCAGACACACGGGCTGAACATGCATGTTTGACTGTAACAGTGAAGGGATAAAAGTACTGCTAGCAACAGTCTCACTGGTGCTTAAACCCTTTTGTGCAAAGCTTTGTGAAGTGGATTCCGAAGAACCCCCTTAGACTAGAGTGTTGAGGCTTGTGATGAATGTCATTGCTAAATTTCAGGGAACGTGATTGGTTTGCTATGTATTTGAAACCATGGAATAAAGAGCTGTTCTTATAATGGGGGCTCTGCTCGTTTTATTAAACAGCCACTCACTTGATCTTAGCCTCATTCTTTGTAGGCGAACTTTCTTATGACCATTTTCATTTGTATTGTCTACATGCTGCTAGCTTACTGCAGAAAGTCAAAGGAAAAAACCTGTGGCCTAAAATGATCTGCAAATATATATATTGATTTTTCTCTAGGCCTATGCAACATAGGCCTTGGACATAACCATTTGTAGATGAATTAGTAGTTTTAAAAAGTGTTAACAAAATGCCAAACAATTAACACCAGAAACCCTTCCAGTTTACTCAATTCTTTTATAAGAGTATTTCAAAAACATGATTTGATTTGAAGGTCAGAAAAAAAAGGCTAAGGAGATGGCTCAGTGGATAAAGGTGCTTGCAACCAACCCTGATCACTTACTTGAGTCCCTGAGCCCACATGGTGGAAGGAGAGAACTGACTCTCACAGTGTGTTCTCTGGCTTCATAGATGTACTGTGGCACACACATACACACAACCAATTAATAAATAAATAAATGTAAAATACATGCATTTTAAGTTACAGGGAAAGGAAACAGTGCTCTGCAGTATTTAAGGATAATAGCAGAAAGAAAGTAGGCTCAGAGCAACGTAGGAAATCTTTCTACAGTGCATAAGAAGTTTCCCTCGCACCTCTTTCCCAGTAAAACATTTGCGGTAATGTATGTCTGCATGTCCCTTCCAAATCTCCGTCTGTCAACTTTCCAGATTTAATTGTCTCCTGGTAGTTATTTAAGTGTATGGTGATTTAGTTCCTTCTGGAGTGTTGCTAACTCACACCTCAACTATCAAAGCTTCTTCGTAATTGCCTAACGTGTTAGTCATTTCAAGACCAGCCCACAGTTCAAAGAGTCACCATATTGCCCCATATTGAGATAATTAAAACTTCCATCCTAGCTTCAGAGTTCCCCATACACAGAGACAGCTAAGGCTGCCTTGTGGGTATCTTGCGTTGTTAGAATTTGCCTTTGGATTTTTGAGATGGGGTTGGGGGGGGCAGCTTTCTACATAGCCCTAGTGTCCTGAAACTCACTATGTAGCTCAAGCTGGCCTTGAACTCACAGAGATCTGCCTCTCTGCCTCCCGGGTGCTGGAATTGAAGGGGGTCCATTACACCCAGCCACAAAGAGAGTTTCCTTTGTGATTGCATTATGCTTCTCAGGGATCCCAAGCCATGATGCTTGGAGAAGATGCATAAAAAAGGGATAACCAGTGAGATTTTATACCTGTCTTACAAGACATGAGCCCCACTCAGTGATGCTAAACAGAGCCCACAATCCCTTAGGATGCTGAAATGGCAGATTTGCTGCAACTTTTATAAGAAGTGAGCTGAGTACCACAAGAGGCTCCATGGTTGAGAAATATGGAAGGGACTAGTGCCTGAGGCTGGGTAGGGCTGACCGGCTATGGCTAAGCATGCCTGCAACCTTAGAACAAACGGTAGAACGAGAGTGATTTAATTAGATTCTGAGTAACTGGTTTTATGTTGAGGTCTTCGATCCACTTGGACCTGAGTTTTGTGCAGGGTGATAATTATGTATCTATGTGCATTCTTCTACATGCAGACATCCAGTTAGACCAGCACAATCTGTTGAAGATACCTTCTTTTCTTCCGTTGTATAGTTTTGACTTCTTTGTCAAAAATTAAGTGTCCATAGGTATGTAAGTTTATTTCTGGGTCTTTGATTTGATTCCATTGGTTAACCTGTCTGTTTCTATACTAATACCATGCAGTTTTTATTACCATTGCTTTGTAGTATAGCTTCAAATCAGGGATGGTGATACCTCCAGAAGTTCTTTTATTGTTCAGGATCATTTTAGCTATATTGGGTTTTTGTTTTTCCATATGAAGTTGAGAATTGTTCTTTCAAGGTCTGTAAAGAATTGTGTTGGAATTTTGATGGGAATTGCATTGAATCTGTAGATTGCTTTTGGTAAGATGGCCATTTTTACTATGTTACCCTACTGATCCATGAGCATGGGAGATCTTTCCATCTTTTGTTACCTTCTCCAATTTCTTCTTCAGAGACTTGACATTCCTGTCATACAGGTTTTTCACTTGCTTGGTTAGGGTTACACCAAGTATTTTATATTATCTGTGGCTATTGTGAAGGCTGTTGTGTCCTTGATTTCTTTCTTGACCCCTTTATTGTTTTGTAAAGGAGGGCTACTGTTTTTTTGGTTAAGTTTGTATCCAGCCACTTTGCTGAAGGTGTTTATAGCTGTAGGTATTTATTCTCTGGTATTTGGGGATCACTTACATATACTTTCATAGCAGTGGGGGATGTGGAGCCGAAGTGTTCACCTCCTGTAGTTAGGCAGGACTCCCAGCGGAAAGATAAAGACACCAACTCACCCACAAAACCTTCAACCCAAAATTTGTCCTGCCTACAAGAGGTGCAGGGACAAGATGAAGCAGAGACTCAGGGCATGGCCAACCAATGACTGGCCCGACTTGAGACACGTCCTATGGGCAACCACTAATTCCTGACATTATTAATGGTGTTCGGGTCCAGGATTAGCCAAACACTGACCACTCAGACACCACTGTCAGATATGATGAAGATTTTATTAAACACTTGATTCAGACTGTTAGATCAGGATCACAAAAAAGGACTTGGGAGCCTAATTGTAGTACCAGCTTGTTCTAAGGGAGGGCTTTTTATAGAAAAACCAGGTTCAAAAGGCAAGGATGGAAGTGGTACTTACTTGGCAAACTAGACAAAGTATTATCAGCTAATCTTTAAGCTGATTGGTCCTAGAAGTAAGAAGGGCGGTGTACAGGTCACTACAAGGGAATTCAGAGCACTGAGATAACAGAGCATCAGTAATTCAGCCATAACCTTTTGGCTTATTAGTAACATTCTTTAGTGTCAGTTAAAGTGATAACCCCTAAAAGGTGGATGGACTTAATTTCACCTTACGAGCAACATGGAGGCTAGATACAAAATGGCTACAGTTATGCCAGACCATATCAACTTATACTTTGTTATGCTTGCAGACAGAACGGCTGTGCCAGAATCCCTACCCAAAGGAGAAAAGATTTCTCAAATCCTTTAGCTCAGGATTTGAGAGATTTTCCAGTTTAAGGTCGGCTGGGTCCCTTTGTTCTGGACTTGAGAGGAGGTGGAAGCCAGGAAGCAGAGAAAAGTAAAGGGAAGAGACAAGGGCCAAAATACACCTCTCAAAGGCACACTCCAGTGACCCACTTCCTGTCTAGGCCCATCTCTCTCAGGTCTGTCTCCCAATAGCCTACTTAAAATTTTAAGTCGTTAGTAGATTAAATTAGTACATTTGATTGTAACCTTCGTGACTTCATTGTCTCTGGGAACCTCAGAGGCACACCCAAGAAGGCTTTACTCACTCCTCAATATATTTTTTTCAATTCAGTCAAATTGACAAAATAACTGTCATAATTGGACATCCAAAGCTATGTGTGAAGGCCACAAGGCCTCCATGAGCACCCACAGTGTAGAGACAAAGCCAAGGACCAAACCTAGGGCCAAATGGCGAAAACAGCAGAGAGGGTTCAAAGAAGTTAACGGTGGTGGCGCACGCCTTTAATCCCAGCACTTGGGAGACAGAGGCAGAGGCAGGCGGATTTCTGAGTTCGAGGCCAGCCTGGTCTACAGAGTGAGTTCCAGGATAGCCAGGGCTATACGGAGAAACCCTGTCTTGAAAAAAACAAAAAAACAAACAAACAAACAAACAAACAAAAAAAAACCCAACTTTAATTAGATCTGCAGAAGTCATAACTTCTGTTTAGAAAAAAGGATAATTTCTTGGCATCTGTAACAAGAAATGTAATAATAATAGAGGCCAAGTGGGAGCTCTAGAAACTGATTCTGCCCCCATGTCAAAATATAAACAAAACATAACATTCGAGAATAATAAAACAAGGACATAAACAGAAAATAACATTGCTTTTCACAGAATATAGCATTAATTCCATTGTCTTGTATGTGTGTTATATGTATATGCTTCTGCACATACATGTATGTACAGGTGCACATGCATGTGGAGGCCATAGGTCCATGTCAAATGTTGTCTTCCATTGCTCTTCATTTTACTTTTTGAGAATAGATCTCTCACCAAACCTGGAGTTCATTGTTTCAACCAGGTTGTCTGGCCAGTGAGCTCCTGGGATCTGCATGTCACAGTCACCCAGCACCGGCATTACAGACAGGTGCTGCCATGCCCAAAACACTCAAAATAAACATTAAAAAATTATAAAAGGTGCCTTGTAACATTTTTCAAAGGATCTATTGGAAATCCACCTTTTGAGTACTGGGGATCTGAACTCAGGTGCTCACGCATGCAAGGCAGGCACTTTATAGAGTAAGCCATGTCATCTCCTGTTAATGACATCTTGAAAAGATTCAAGGTGGTTTAAATCACATATTCATTTAATCCAGTATAGATTAAATGAATTCAAGTCACACAACCTCCTTAGGACATCTTGCACCTAACAGCTAGGTAACAAAGTCTTGATCTTGTGGTTTTAATTTCTTTTAATTCAGAAGCAGCTATCCACCTCAGAGTTGACCACGGGGTGTCCCTGAGATCTTTGTAGAGACTGCAGCCACCAACCTCTCCTCTCCTTTCTTATCTCATAGCCTGCTCCCTAGGAGTTGAACCTTAGATACAGAGTTATAATGCTGTGGGATCCAATGATAGATATAAATCATATAAAATTACCAATCTGGGCTATGCAGGTTTCTCTTTAGAACATATTTATCTTTTTCATTTTATTGCAATTTCTAGAGAAAGGATGAGTTATGATTTTGCAATTAGTTTTTCTTCTGTAAGTCTCTGTAGGCTGCGACTTATAGATTTGTATATGTGTATTTGCATTTAGAAAAGATTCCATGTGGGGCCATAGCATTGCTCATAGGGTAAAGGCTCTGTAAGCCTGACAATGACTTTCTTCAGTCCCCAGATCCCACGGTGGGAGGAGAGAGCAACTGATCCTCAAAGCTTGTCCTCTGACCTGCACGTGCATACGTGATACTGACATGTTCTCTATAAACAACAAACACATTTTTTTATAATAAGTGTTTTATAAAAGAATCCTTATGACATTTTCCAAAACCTATGTTGGAATTATAATTCATCCTTGAGGGCAAGGATCACTGTGAGCAGTGCTGAATGCACACTTTCGACCTAGATCACCATCTAACAACATTGGAAATGATGAAGGGGTGTGTACAGTGATATCAGTTCTAAGATGGATGAACTTCACCCCCACCCCCCGAGGGTTCAGTCAGGGTTGGCACTGAACAGCAGCTTTTTTGTTTGTTTGTTTTTGTTTTTGTTTTTTTTTTGTTTGTTTGTTTTTTGTTTTTCAAGACAGGGTTTTTCTGTGTAGCCCGGGCTGTCCTGGAACTCACTTGGTAGACCAGACTGGCCTCGAACTCAGAAATCCGCCTGCCTCTGCCTCCCAAGTGCTGGGATTAAAGGCGTGCGCCACCACTGCCCGGTGAATAGCAGCTTTTAACAAACAGGAGGAATGGAATTTATTTTGATGCTCTGAAGTTCAGGTGACCCCGAAAAATAAACGTTTGACAATAATTAATGTGGTGGTTTGAATATGCTTGGCCCAGGGAGTGGCACTATTGGGAGGTGTGCCCTTGTTGGAGTTGGTGTGGCCTCAATGTCACTGTGGGTGTGGGCTTTGAGAGCTTCTTCCTAGATGCCTGAGGATGTCAGTCTCCTTCTCCTGTTTGCCTTTGTAACAAGATGTAGAACTCTTGGCTCCTCCAGCACCATGCCTGCCTGGACACTGCCTTGCTTCCTGCCATGATGATAATGGACTGAACCTCAGAACGAATAAGCCAGTCCCAACTAAATGCTGTCCTTAGTAAGAGTTGCCTTGGTCATGGTGTCTCTGCACAGCAATGGAAACCCTAATTAAGACAATTAAGAATGTCATTTACCCTGATGTGGGACAAGTGGAACTGTGTCTCTAGACAAAAACTGGGAAGGTTGAGTGGATTCAGAAACCCTGGTAAATTCTCATATCTGAGAACAGCAGGCGATTCATCTACTCCCGACATGGTTCCTGTACTGGAACATGTGACCATGACACCCTACATAAGGGTCATGACAGCTAGTCACATAGCACGAGCACAGAGTTCTCCAGGCTAAGGAGATTTCTAGATAGGCCCGTAGGGTTTATCCAATAAGCTTCCCTCCAGAGACAGTCCTATCTGCAAAAGGTAGTTAATCTCTGGTCCACCCTGAATAAGTTGTACGCATTCATTTTCCACAATGAACAATGAATAGTTTGGATAAGCAAGGATGATCTCTCTCATCAAGAACAGCTTTGGGGAGACGCCTTCGTCATACAGAGCCGCACCACCTAAGTCTCCTGCAGAAGTCCCCTCTGCCCTCTGGACACGGATACTCCAACCTGAGCTAAGCCAGAATTCCCTTCTCCAATGGCCGTGGGCATTGCTGGCCTGAGGGCCCCCTCTGTTCCCTACTCCTCACACTTCCCAGTGGCACGTCTGGGAGTTAGGGAACCCCAGCTTTGGCCCCAGCCTGCCTCATTTCTCACCCAAGCCAGGGCCCCCATTTTAATTTATGTTTGTGGCCTAGTACCTCCCGTTTTGTCTGCCCAGAGCATTGTTCACATACCCCAGGGGCGAGGCAGGATTCTGACCCACATGCCGATGACTTTACTGATTTGACAACCTACTAGGAATTATACTGATAGCAGATTATAATGGCTCTGGTTTCAAGTAAAGACAGTACCCTGAAGCAAGCTTGTTCTCCTTGAGCATAAAGTAATCCAAGACTGCATTATATGTATTTAATTTTCCATTTTCTTTGTAACTTCCATTACATTTTACTAGTTTTGTGTTTCAGGTGAGAGATGGGGTGGGTACACTGTGCCATGGTGTATGCGTGGAGGCCAAAGGGCAACTCTGTGGAGTCGATTTCTTTTTCCTTCCAAGTATAATTCTAGCACTAAGGAGATGGAGGCAGGAAGGTCAGAGGTTCAAGGTCACCCCTCAGCTGCCTCTCCAAGCCAGCCAGGGCTACATAATGAAACCCTGTCTAAAACGAAGGGAGGGAGGAAGTTAGCTTACATTTATTTACCACAGTGCTCACAAAAACCAGAAGAGGCTGTACTTGCAGTTGGAGTTACACACAGTTGTAAGTTGCCATGTGGGTCTTGAACCTGGGTCTTCTAGAGGAGGGCCTAGTGCTCTTAACTACTGAACCATGTCTCCAACCCTGTACTTTTAAATTATCTGCCTTATTTCAAATACTTGGTGTCAGTTATGTTAAACTTAAAAAAAAATCCTATGATTCCAGCTTGTATATAATTTGACTATGTTCCGTACTAAACTAATGTCCACAAAAGAATAAACAGCCTCTGCTGAGGATTGGGGGAGGGGGCAGGTTCCTCAATACATCAACAATAGAACAGTTTCCTAACATGTGTGAGGCCCAGAGTTCAATGCCTAGCACACTACTCCACCAAAAGAATGAAGAAGTTTAAATACGACCTAGAGGCATCCTTCATCCCATACATGGTTGAAAGGGGATACCAACCACCTTTTGCCTTATTTCCAGGTATTAAATAATTCATTTAAATAGCTTCCATGTCTTCATTTAGAAAATGATGCACGTTTATTTATAATTCTGAACCCTGTGGTCATGCCTGCAAAGTAGTTCTAAAAGGCACCTCTATTGCCTGCTAAGGGCATCTGCGCAGAGGTGATGTAGAAAGCACTATGAACCAAAAATACTAAAGAACAGCACCGAACTTTGTTCCACTGTGGTGTTTACCCTTCATTTTCATGCTGCTAACATGAAATTGCACACTCCTCTGTTTTGGTGGCATTGCACATGACAAGAGCACTTGACCACTAAGCTACGCCCTGAAATAAATTACCATACTGTCAATAGCAGATGTTAAGTAGGACATAGTTACTGTGTCAAGTATTTTACATGGATTATCACAGTTGATACCTGGGTCCTCTGGTGTTCCCATCCAATCACTCCATTTTACAGCCTTGTTGACTTGCTCTCAAGTTCTCTTCCTGTCCAGGACACGGTAATGATTGCTTACCCCGAGTCACCTCTGGAGCATCCGTAGTAGCCGTGTGCTCAGCGTCCACTCCCCTACAAATGCCAGTTTCCTCAGCAGGACACGTTGTTAGAAAGATGAAGTAAAAGGAGTGTGCAAGAGCTTTGAAGCCCTTGGAGAAGCCTAAGGAAGACCTGTTCTTTACGAAGTCACAAAATCAAGGTGGTTCATTGTAGTGTACATTCTTTCTGTGACTGAAGCTTGAGGTACAGGCTTAAGGGATAGACAGAGTGAGCAGCAAGTGTTGGCCCCAAAGCCATCATCCTCAGGTTGTTGATGAGATTCTCCGACTCTCTGGATTACTTCTGATGTGTTTTGTACTATATTTTCTGATTGTGGTTTGAATAGGTTTGGTCCCCATAGACTCGAGTTTGAATTCTTGGCCCATAGGGAATGGCACTATTAGGAGGTATGATTCTGTTGGAGTAGGTGTGGCCTTGTTGGAGTAGGTGTGGCCTTGTTGGAGTGGGTGTGGCCTTGTTGGAGTAGGTGTGGCCTTGTTGGAGTAGGTGTGGCCTTGTTGGAGTAGGTGTGGCCTTGTTGGAGTAGGTGTGGCCTTGTTGGAGTAGGTATTGTCTTGTTGGAGTAAGTGTGGCCTTGAGGAAGTGTGTCACTGTTGGGCAGACTTTGAAGTCTCAGAAGCTCAAGTCTGGTCAGTGTATTTGAGTCTCCCTTCTGCTGCCCTAGATCAAGATGTAGAACCCTCAGGTCCTTCTTCAGCATCATGTCTGAGTGCAGCTTCCTGCCATGACAATAATGGGCCAAGTCTCAGAATCTATAAGTTAGCCTCAATTAAATGTTTTCCTTTGAAAGAGTTGCCCTGGTCATGGTGTCTTTTCACAGCAATGAAACCCTAACTACGACAGTGATCTTTTATCATGAGAGATACCCAGAGTTTCCATTGCTGTTAGTAAACAGTAAAGGGTTTATATGTTCTGAAGAGAAGCTGGGGCTCTTCAGGGTTGTCATTAGATTACCATTATCTGAAAAAAATTCAATAGAAATTATGTATGCACCTTTAAATTTTCTAAGAGAAAAGAAACAGTCTACATTACCTTTAACCAATATATTAAGATATTTTGCTTCAAAATATAATTGGTGTAAAGATCACTAGTGAAGTTTTCTACACTCTGTTACGTCTCTTTGAAATCCAACCCATATTTCACGCCTGACAGCATGTATCTTCTAACTAAGCATATGTCAGTGAGTCCATGGTTACAAATGGATTATCCCAGGTTCACCTCTCAGACTCACAAGTCCTAAAGGCAGTCCTTCAAGACACCTTCCTCCATCCTTGCAGAGGATATAGAGGCCTTTGATTTATTCTCTCTACTACAGAACAGAGCTTTGCATAGTATACGGAAGATGCCAGAGCTGTGCTATACTCTAGTAACGATTCGTCATTTGCTGAAAACATTTGATCAATGATGGTGGCCCCATTACAAAGCTGAGAAGTTCCTGTTGCCTGGTGACATTACAGCCTGCACAAGACCGCAGCACGGCACATTTCTTATGGTGATGCTGGTGTGAATAAACCTACAGCTTAATCCCATATTCATTCGTCTGATCATTTGAAGCAATTAATATTTTTAGATACAAAGAACTTTCCTCATTGATGGATTCCTATTGCCCTTCCATGTATATTTGTATATGCCCTTCAGCATATGCAGTTATGGACAGTAAATACTTGACAGTAATGAGCAGCTGTATTACTGGTCTGTGTGTTTCCTTTTATCATTAGAATGGGCTCTATTGAAAAATAGCTCACTGTGAAATAGCCTTCAGTGCCATGGGAGCAGAAGCCTCCTGCATCTCTCAGATTTACCATGTCTCAGGGTTAGTGGGGAGGGGTAGAGTACATCAGGAAGTCACACAGAGTGGTGGGGTATGTAACTTGTACTATCTAGATATGTATTAAGATACAGTGTGAGACATGGACACATTTCTCGGAGAACATTCAGTCTGGGAATGTAAGGGACTTCAGATAATAGTAGTAAAGCCTCATTTTCTGAAATATGTTCTGCTCAGATATTCCTTTAAGTATTTGACACTCAAACATGAGTCTTTGTATTTTAATTGTTATCTCTAGTGTACAGATCTAGACTTATTTTTTATTAATAAATATCATGTCATATGTTTTCACATACCAAGCTTCTAGAATGGTGCCCTATGCACAGGATATACTCCATCTTCTCTGAGTTTTACTTTTGAGCTAATGCTACAGTTAGCATATTGTCATTAGCCATGGGCACTTCAGCCTGTTGGCCACTAGGGGGAGACATACGTGGTCTAAGCGTATCTAAGTGTCTCTCCTGAATTAATTCTGCCTAACCAACCACACAAGACTGTGATCCCAGAGGCCAGACTTGGTGGCCCATTAATTTAATACCAGCATTTGGTGGCAAATTTATGTGAAATTTGAGGTCAGTCTGGTTTATATAGCAAGTTCTAGGACTGTCAGAGTTCTATACAGACAGACCTTGTCTCAACAAAACAAAAACAACCAATGAGCCCAGAAATATAGTTGATAAGCCATTCAATTTGAACAAAATGTGACAATGTCAAGGGTGTGTGTGTGTGTGTGTGTGTGAGAGAGAGAGAGAGAGAGAGAGGGGGAGGAGAGAGAAGGAGAGAAAGAAAGAGAGAGAAAGAGTGAGAGGTGGTCATGTGCATAGGTCAGAGGACAACTTTCTGGTTGTTTCTCTGCTTTGTTGTAGAACCCAATGATAGAACTCATGTCATCCACTTTACGCTGCAAGCTCTTTTACCCTCAGAACCGCCTGGACAGCCCAACAGTAAAACTCTCTGAGGCTTTTTCATACTGCCTGGATATGAAGAAGACATTAAAAAAAATCTTAATGTTTAATTATTCCTGTAACTATAACTGCCTTTTCATGTTCCATATTCCTTTCCATTGATTTCTGTAGTAATAAAAGATAATTAGCTGAGCGAGACTCTGTAGGTGTCCAGGCCAGGAAGTGATCCGTGAAGGGAAGAGAATGAGCCTTGGTTCAGACTGACTTCATCAACCTGGGTCAGACTCGTGACACCCCCACTAAGGATGGGTTAACTGGGAGCTAAAGATAATGGTCTGGGGAGGAAAGAGTCTGCAATAATCTTTTAGGGGGAACTTGAATGAAGCCTGCCTCTATAGAAAAAGGTGGGTGAGATTGCCCCCACAGATAGCAAAAAGGTCACCAGGTTGTTATCAGTATCCACTCCCAGCCTTCGGGGGAGGGAAACAGGTAACCCCTTCTTTGAGGAGAGGCCCCTGAGTGTGTAACGTTCTTGGCCCTCTAGTGGTCTGTGGGTGCAAGGACCTTGGTGCCCCCAACAATTAGCCTCATACAAACCTCTCACCAAGGCTAACTCTCATCAAGGACTGAATGCTTTTTTACTTCAAATAAGGTCCAGGTTTAACTTCACAGTTAAATAAACAACTTCACTCTGGAAGGAAGTTCACAGTAGACGAGGAGAAATTGTCTTTCATACAAAAGAGAAATAAGCTGCTTCTTAAATCATGTTCAGAAGTTTGACTGACAATATGTTTGTATACCAAACTATTCCTGTCTGAAGGACAGATATTGGCCTTCTGTAGGACACTGTAAAACAGGAAGGACAACCCTCTTATTAGCACTTTGTAACCTCCGTCATGGGTGACGTCAGTTCTTACTCTGCTAACTGGGCGTACGTTTACTTAGTTGTAGTGATTTTTCCTCTGGAGGACTGAAATCCAGGCTCGTGCTCCTTTTTCAGGCATCACTGCGTCATCTTGGTTTTGTATATATGATGTTCACCTACCGTTTTCATCAAAAGATGCTCATGAGCACGCTAGCATACCCTCTACAGGATAGGGACTCAGTACCCATGAGGTCTGTAATCCTCCTCTTGGCAGCCTGAGTGTGACCAGAGTGTAAAGAGGCTCCTGTGACCTGGAGCCGAGGCACCTCCTGCCCAGAGTTCCTTCAAGAAAGGAGGGCAAAGCAAACAGGTGCAAGAGCCTCACTCTGGACAAGTCACAGGACAAACGACAGTGCAAAGCTAATGACCGCAGAGGGAGAGAACGTGGTAAATTTTAGTGCAACACAGAGAAAGAGCCAAGTGCCCACTCCAGCTTCAGGGAGGGCAACCCTGAAGTATGCAGAGATGCCTTAAGGCTCAGCATCACTGGAGTGGGATGCTGGTTTGTGGGGATGGGATGGGATTAAACTGTGGTCAAGAGGCTTAAACCAGGGTGTTAGGTGAGAGCACCATCTGGGAACTGCTTGAGATCTAAAACATTTGGTTGGCAGAAGTTGCAGAAGAAACTAATTGGGCAAGTGCTCTACCACTGACCTAAGCCCCTAGGTTCTAACATGTATTTTTAAGCATAAATGGCTGAAACTCACAAACTAAGACAAGTTACCTTACTCAATCAAAAATACAAATGGTCTAGCAATATTCAGCTATGGAAGATGTATTTAAGATCAAGACTACAAAAAGGCAGGAAATATCAATGTGAAAGAAAGCTGTGGCAGTTTTTATGAATCATAAGTACTTAGAGAGGCAGTTTTAATATCTGGCAAAATATAATTGAGGTGACAAGCATGAAAAGGAACAGAGAGGAGCATGCGAGCAGTTAAAAGCTTTAATCAAGAAGCTACAGTGATTGCAGAATACACGGCTATCATAAAAAAAAACAGGAGCCAATAATAGAAATTAGTAAATTCGATTTAAAGATTTCACACTGATTCTTAGAAGTTCATCAAAAAGAAAGAGCAGGGACTGGCTGGAGAGATGGCCTAGTTGTTGACAGCATTTGCTGCTCTTGCAGAGGACCTGAATTCAGTTCCTAGCACCTGTATCAGATGGCTCATACCTCTCTCTCTCTCTCTCTCTCTCTCTCTCTCTCTCTCTCTCTCACACACACACAACACACACACACAGACACATACAATTAAAAATAAATCTTAAAACATAAAACAAAGGGTCATTCACAACAACATTAGTAATTGATTATAATGAGTTTAAACTAAAAGGAAAAAATATAGAATTTTAGATCCATCAAAGGATATACTTCTTTGCAATTATATTTGGAACATTCAAAAAAATTTTTCTATGACACAGGCCACAAAGAAGCTCTCCAAAGAGTCAACTTCTGGGAAACCGTGTTTTCTGATCATAACATAGAATTGGAAACCAGTAGCAGTTTGAGATAAAAGCCCCATGAAGTTTGGAAACAAAAGACAAAACAGGAAAATAATAAAATTATAAGAAAATCCCCAAAATATTTGTAGCAGATCTCTCTCTCTCTCTGTCTCTCTCTCTGTCTCTCTCTCTCTTCTCTCTCTCTCTCTCTCTCTCTCTCTCTCTCTCTCTCACACACACACACACACACACACACACACAGAGACACACACATTATGAAATTGTGTGCAGGACAAATAGCATCAAAGGGGAAACAAGGGTCTCAGAAAACTCAAGAGAAATCAGCTAAGGGACAAGGGGTTGCAAACAGAGCAAGAAACATAGGGACCATCAAGAAAGTGTAATATTGGCCGGGCAGTGGTGGCGCACGTCTTTAATCCCCGCACTTGGGAGGCAGAGACAGGCAGATTTCTGAGTTCGAGGTCAGCCTGGTCTACAGAGTGAGTTCCAGGACAGCCAGGGCTACACAGAGAAACCCTGTCTCAAAAAAACAAAAAACAACAACAAAAAAAGAAAGTGTAATATTGATGGAAGTTATTAATAAAGCCAAGGACAATTCTGCTGGAGACACGTCTGACAGGATTTGTAAAGGAAAAAAAAAATTCAACGACCCCAGGGAGAGAAGATGTAAAGCAGAACGTGTGAGAAGCAATAGCTACAGGCACAGCTGACTTTGAGATTTAAGCCAATATTATGAATAATCACGTAGCAATAACTTGCAAAGCCTAGATGAAAACTGCCAGAAACTCTGAACATAAAGCCCTCAAACCACGGAAATCTGAATAGAATAATAACTGTTAAAGAAATTGATCTGGGAGTGGAAACCTCCAAAGGAGGGGGAAGCAGGTGGAGGTGAGCTAGAGGACATATTTGAACGTTCTTAGAGAAGTGTTCAGTCGAACTTCCAGAAAACAAATGAAACCTGTCATGTGAGTTGCTTCAGGAAAGAGAGGAAGTAAGAGTCAGTTGTTCCTGCTTGGATTCTGAGCAGTTAAAGAATTCAAAAGGCAAGAAACAGAAACCTCAGATAGGGCAGGAGACGGTAAGTCAGCCTTGCTGTCTTCTGTGTCTTCATCATTAACAGTCCTTATGTTTAAGTCACAGGCCGTAAATGTTGGTAAAATGGAAAAACAAATTCCTCAGGCAAAATTCTCTGCTTTACATATATTTCCTCAATAGTCATTAAATTTTGCACTAGTCAGAATAATCTTGTCTCCAAGGTATCTGTGCTGTAATGCTCGGAATCCATGAATAAGGTTATGAGACAAACAAAAGCAAGATTGATAACCAATTGACTTTAAAAACCTAACCTTATCAGGCTTGGCAGTGGCAGTCCACACCTTTAATTCTCCTACTTGAGGGACAGAAGCAGGCAGATATCTCTTAGCTCAAGGACAGACAGCCTGGTCTACAGAGCTTTTCCAGGACAGACAGCCAAGGCTACACAAAGAAAGCATGTCTTGTAAATCAAATCAAATCAAACCAAATCAAACCAAACCAAACCAAGCCAAGCCAAGCCAAACTCACCAATCAACCAACCAAACACAAAGACCCACAAGCTTATCTTCTGTTGTTCAAATGGAGCCTTTTAAAATACAGAAGAGGAAGTCAGAGAGAGACTATGAGGAAGGGAGGAACTTGAAAAGGAGTTCAGTTACAACTTGGTAAGATAAAGGGAAGAGGCCATGAGCCAAAGACAGTGGGTCCCCTCTCGAACCCCAACACAGATGTTCCCCTCAAAGTCCCAGGAAGACACTGCCTCAGCTGACATCCTAATCTTAATCCAGCGAGTTGTGGTAATTTGTTATAACAGCAATAAAAATATAGCTTTGCTAATTGCCATTTTTTTATATTTAAAACTTTAGGCTCTCTATGATTTTCTTATTATTTCAACCATATTCATATGAATTTTTAAAATCCTATTTTTTTCACTGCTTCTTCTGTTGAATATATTTTTCTGTTTGTGGCCTGGGACAATTAATTCTTCTGAGGCTGCCCTTTTTATATCTCAGTCTTAATATTTATATCTCAGTCTTAAGTTTCTATGGCTGTCATACACGCTGAGCTGTGAACATTTGTTGTCAAAGTACTAGACTGTGTGTTTAAAGTGTATTGTGTTGAGGTTTTCAATAAGTCTTTGTCATATAAATAGTGAGTGCTCTTAACTGGGACACGATGCTTGGGAGGTAAAAAGAGCATAGAGTCTAATTGTTCTCACAGTGGGCACTAAAGTGGCTTCAGAAGGATGTTATGATTTTAATCTTTTGAATAGTCAAAAACGTACTTCTTACTTCTTGATGACAGCCTAGATGCTCTTGCTTTTAACTGTATTCTAGAAAGTCCTGTATGACATGAAACCTACTCATCTTTGGTAAACCCAGGCATTGGGTCTTTTAGAGAGCATTTTGCATGTGGGGAAAGTGTGTAGTTTTTGCTGGTTAGCTGTCCTCAAATGAAAAGATCTTCCTTTAGTCTCCTTTATAACTAGCCTTGAGTGAGAATCCAGCTCAGAAACAGGCAACCAAGACTATGTCTTTCAGAATCAATTCTTACAGTGGAGAATTCGGTATTTGAATCAGAGCTTGAAGAACCACATAAACTTGACATCACTTCTAACCCCTTTCTTCCTTTTGGTGAGCTCTCATAGTACTGCAAGTTGCTCTATGGGATTCTCAGAGGGAAAATGTCAGCAGCAGTCCTACCCAGTGGTGAACTCTGTGAGCTACAGTGACAGGCAGCAGCATGTCAAGATATGTCCAGAGGTATAATAACAGCGTGTGTGTTATAGGGGTGCCCATCAACTTTCTGGCTATATTTAAGGCCCACTCTGCAGGAGGAAACACATGCCTGGTAGTGTAAATCTGGTCAAGAACCAAAGGTCCTTTCTTCAAGGGTGTGGTCCCAGATAGGTCGATCACATTCCAGTGAGCTGCCTCACACCCATGAGTATCTGAGCAGCACAGATTGGACTCAATGATTTACAGATAAACAAGACATGGAGTTGGGAGGGCTGGTGGGCAGTTGGAAGGGTAGAGATCTGGGAGGAATGAGAGGTAATGCAACCAAATTACATTGTAGACAAAAATGAAATGATCAAAGAACTGATACAAATATTGTGTTAAAAATAAAAATCAATGGGCTGGAGAGATGGCTCAGAGGTTAAGAGCATTGGCTGCTTGCTCTTCCAGAGGTTCACAACCATCTGTAATGGGATCTGATGCCCTCTTCTGGTGAGTCTGCAGACAGCCACAGTGTACTCATATAAATAAAATAAATAAATCTTTAAAAATATATAAAAAAATAAAATAAAAATCAACGCATATGGCAACTTGTAAAAAGAAATTAACTCAAATTTATCATCAGAATCCTCTATATGGGAGTAAGATGGTCAACAGAAAAATTGAGAACTATTAAAATAAGAATATTGCTAGTTGTGAAATGCTGGGGGCTGATGCAGACCTTTGTGACTGGGAGTGCAGGAACTAATATTTTTCTGAGGAGCAGGGTGGACCGTGTCTTGGGCTTTGTAAGGGAAAATCTGACATGGAGGTCGGCATCAGCTACAGGCAGTACCATCAACTCTACTTTCAGGGCGTGAACTAAGTAGTGTGTGAAGAGGCTCTGGGCTGTATCTTATGGTTTGCTCTTCTGGAATGAGGCATTTGACAGGCAGGAAGCTTAACGCTGGGGACTCTGTTCAACAGGAGGGCATTGCCAAGGCTCTGTGCCAACAGGAGAGTTTGTTAACTCAACTTCCTTTAAAGGCTTATAATTTGTAATGATCATTGCTTAGATGACTTGGTCCTGCTGGGACCCAGCTTGTGAGAATCTTACTGATCAAAGTTCCTCTTTCACGCAGGCTGTGGCTGACCCGGCTATCGTCTGTGTTCAGAAAGTTCTGTTATCTTGCTCCAAGTGATTGAATTGCCAGTCTGTAATTTTCTTTATACAAGCATAAACACTATAAAATACATCTTGATTTTCAGTAGAGATTCATAGGGAATTGCAAAGGTAGAATGTAGAGGTCCCTCATTCCTTTCAGCCAGAGTTCCTCAGTGCAGCACCTTAGGTAAATACAGATAAGGACCACCACCATTTTTATGTTTATGGCTAAGCAGCAAACATGCAACTGAGCTCCAGAACCCATTTCTCTTGCAAAACTGAAACTCTTTCTGTTAGACACCATCTCCCCATTCTCTGCTGGATTAGTCCTTGAATCTCCCTTTTCTCTTTGACTTTGTGATTTTACTAGTTTAGTTATCTCATATAAGTGGAAACATGCAGTGGTTATCTATTTTTAAGTTTATTACGTATGAGTGTTTATCTGTGCATATGCATGTGCATCATGTGCATGCAGTGCCCAGGAGGGCCAGAGAGGGCGCCAGATCCACTGGAATTATAGACTAATGTGAGCCACCATGTAGGTTCAAACAGTAGATCCCAGATAATTAAAAAAAATTTTCAGGACTCTTTTCAAAAGAATAGACAGGCTGAAGCCTAGTGCTAGCTAGAAAAAGAACTGTGAGATTTCATACAGTTTTGACAAGTTGTTAGGCTACTCCCAGGACATATCAGAGCTAAGACAATGACTGATTAGTGATGGCCAGCACCACAACTTGACTTGGACTGTTCAGCTCTTGCCTTCTGCTTAAACTTAACCCTTAGGTCAGTACTGTTTTGCTTTACTCTTTACTCCTTATCTAGGTCAATTGTGGATGGGTTGCCAAGCTTCAGTTGGACCTACTAGAACCAAGATTTTGTCCTAAAATTCAGATAATAATGACAGTGGACATTTGACCCATAACCTCAGTAACAATTGTCCAAGCAAGCCATCTCAACTCTCTGCAGCAATCATCCATAGTGGCTAACCATTAACTCAGCTGCTACATTCCCTGTTTCCTTGCTCCTCTTCCAACTAAGGATCAACAGAGGAAGTCAAATTTTCTCCTCAAACCAAGCATATTAGCAAGCCTAATCTTTAGTTAGTTTGCCCGAGTTTCTACCAATGGGAGAGAAGAACAATGTTTTTTCTGTAGTAGACATTTTCACCAATGGCCTCTGTTCTCACTTGAGGGCCTTCCCTTGTCTCTACTTGATTTCACACTCACCTGGTGACATTGCCAATAGTGGCTGTTAAAAGTTGATACACATTTTGCATGGATTATGTATTCTTCATTGATTTTTGTGAGAAACATCACTTAATTGTTCAATATATGTACTTTTTTGTTTTGTTTTTTAAATAAAGTCTCATTCACTTTTTAGCCCTGACTGGCCTGGAACTAACTATGTAGGCTAGGCTGGCCTCAAACTCAGAGAGATCCTCCTGCTTCTGCTTCCCAAGTGCTGTAATTAAAGGCTTGCCTGGAACATAAATGTTCCTTTTAAAGTTAACTTGTTAGGATGAAATTTTTTAATTGTCAAACCAGAAATGAACCATATACTTTAGCCATTGTCTTGCTCCTGAGACCCATGTTCTACTCTGACTCCTACAAATACCTAGCTGAATGGAATTTGGCTTGGCCAAAGCCACAACCCATACATAATAATCTGTGGTGGGCATCATAGCAAACAAACAAACAAACAAATAAATAATAAAGTAGAGGGAGTAATGTTCCATCCCTGCTCTTGACCGATGTCTCATACAGAGACGCGTGTGGTAAGAGGACCTGAGGTCCCACTTCTTAGTGGGCAGTCTGCAGTAAGAAGGACATGGCTACTAATCTAGACCCCATTCTTTGTCTGATCTTGAGGCCACACATCTGGATGTGAGTACCACAAAGAAGGCGGTGCTTTGATTCCTGTCCTGACCTCTCACCATGAAGCAATGGGCCTGTGACAGTGGCCAGAGGATAAATGCTTAAGACCCTTGGGGCAGGCAATCCCTTATAAACCTTATAAACAATGGAGCCAGTAGCAACACTACCCAAGGAAACAAAATCCCCATCCCCTGATAGGGGTTACAGCACCCATTGTATAAGAAACCAACAAGATGTTCCCCACATATTCTGCTACCCCTACTGCACCTGTAAGAACCGCAAGAACGTCTCCACTCTGTGTGACCTGTAGTGACTCACTTCTTCCAATGCTAATACAGTATTCACTGTGCTCATTCTCACTAACCAAAGTGGGAAAAACTATATTCCCTAATGCCTACCTACAATGCACATCTACAGTTCACACCTTCAATCACTCCATAGCAAATGGGTACCCAAAGGCAGGTCTTCAGGAGAAAGTCACATTATTTTATTTATTATTATTTTTTAATGCAAGGCCTCATACAACACCATTAGTAGCCAGGGAATGACCTTGAACATCTGATCTTCTTGTCCCAACCCTATTTCTTTCCTTTTTTCTTTTCTTTCTTTTTCTCTTCTTTCCTCTTCTTTTCCTTTTTCTTTTGGGTGCAGCAAACTTTATTGATGGTATTTAAGATAGTAGGGCTCCTTAGGTCCCCCTGGTATTGTGGGCATCTGGGATGGAAACTGTGAGGGAGATGCTCAGAGTTGGGACAGGGATTACTCAGCAACCAAAGGCCTCTCTCTTGCTCTCAGTGTCCTTGCTGGGTGGGTGGTCCAGGGTTTCTTACTCCTTGGAGGCCATGTAGGCCGTGAGGTCCACGACCCTGTTGCTGTAGCCGTATTCATTGTCATACCAGGAAATGAGCTTTACAAAGTTGTCATTGAGAGCAATGCCAGCCCCAGCACCAAAGGTGGAGGAGTGGGAGTTGCTATTGAAGTCACAGGAGACAACCTGGTCCTCAGTGTAGCCAGGATGCCCTTCAGTGGGCCCTCAGATGCCTGCTTCACCATCTTCTTGATGTCATCATACTTGGCAGGTTTTTCCAGGCAGCATGTCAGATCCATAACAGATACATTGGGGTTAAGAACACGGAAGGCCATGCCAGTGAGTTTCCCATTCAACTCTGGGATGACCTTGCCCACGGTCTTGGCAGCACCAGTGGATGGAGAGATGATGTTCTGGGCAGCCCCACGGCCATCATGCCACAGCTTTCCAGAGGGGTCATCCGTAGTCTTCTGAGTGGTAGTGATGGCATGGACCATGGTCATGAGCCCATCCACAATGCTGAAGTTGTCATGGATGACCTTGGCCAGGAGTCAGTTTTTACCCTATTTCTAAGGAGGGCACTCCACAGAAGTGGCTGAGACATCGTGTCTTAGTTAGGGTTTCTATTGTTTCAACAAAACACGGTTAGCATCAAGCCCAAACTCTGAGTGACGTCATATTCAGGTGATGGGCGACCTTTACCTTGTTACTAAGACAACTGCCAAACATTCCCATAATCCACCTGACTACCTCACCTGGTACCTGGGAAAGAGACTACGTCACAGGCCATATAAATATTCAGAGCTAGCGACACCACACTCTCTTTCTCTTTTTGCCATCTTTCCGCTCACTTCTTCCCCACCCTCTATCCAAATAAATCCATGCTCTCCCATGGAATCAGCCAGTATGCTGTGGTCTGTTCTAAGCAGCGCGCTGTAACCTTTTAAACACCATGACCAAAAAGCAAGTTGGGAAGGAAAGGGTTTATTTGGCTTACACTTCCAGATCATAGTCCATTACTGGAAATCAGGGCAGGAACTCAAGCAGGGTTGGAACCCGGAGTCAGGAGCTGATGCAGAGACCACTGAGGGGTGCTGCTTACTGATTTGCTTCCCCTGACTTGCTCAGCCTGCCTTCTTATAGGACCCAGGACTAGCAGCCCAAGGATAGCATCACCTACAATGGACTGGACCCTCCCCAACTGATCACTAATTGAGAAAATACCTTATAGCTGGTTCTCATGGAGGCATTTTCTCAACTGAGGCTCTTTCCTCTCCGATGACTCTAGCATGTGTCAAGTTAACACCTAAAACCAGCCAGTACACATCAGTTGCACAGATCTTGATATAGGAACACATGAAATATGTCAAGATAGTTTAATACTCCCAAGAGCTTATAGTTCTCTGGTAACAGTTTCCAAAAAAATATGTGTATCACATGTGTGCTGGGTGGTTTTATGTCAACTTGACATGAGCTAGAGTCACCGGAGAGGAAGGAGCCTCAATTGAGAGAATGCCTCCATAAGGTTGTGATCTAGGTAGTCAATGTAAGGCATTTTCTTAATTGGTGATTGTTGTGGGAGGGCCTAGCCCATTGTGGGTGGGTCCACTCCTGGATTCGATAAGAAAACAGGCTAAACAAGCCATGGATAGCAAGCCAGTAAGCAGCATTCCTCTGGGGCCTCTGCATCAGCACCTGCCTGTAGGTTCCTGCCCTGCTTGGAGTTCCTGTCCTGACTTTCTCTAGTGATGAACAGTGATGTTTCCACATCACTTATTAGAAGCCAAATAAACCCTTCCTCACCAGTTTGCTTTTGGTTATGCTGTTTCATCACAGCAATAGAGACTCTAACTAAGGCAATGTGTCTGATAAACATTTTAAAAAGCGTATCACATGTCTGATGAACACATTAAAAAGATCACACATTACAGCCAAGTGGTTTCATCCCAGTGATATGAGATTGGTTCAACATATGCAAATCAATAATGTAATACATCATTGTAAATAGACAAACATATATACGGCACAATCACTTCAAGTGATGCAGAAAAGGCCACATATGCCCCCACTGAAAGCTCAGAGAGAGGCACAGAGCAAGTTTTCTGCCACTTTCAGGAGGAACCAGCCCTGTCATCACCATGGTTTGGGACATGTCAGACTCCTTTTAGACTGCCAGATTTCATCATTACAGCAGAGTGTCTGTTGTCTTAAGCTACTGAGTTGGTGGTCATCAGGTCCAAAGGGAGTCCAGATGTCCAAAAAAGAGCTCAACGTGGGCTGTAAGAGGATTTCTGGTGGTTGGATAAAAATCAGGATTCCTTAGGAACTTGTGAAACCGGTTCCCATCTGCTAAAAGGAGTCACTTCCCTTACCTCTGACAGAAGGGACAGATGGCTACTTGTGGTTCCTATCAGCTTCCAGGCTCCTCAGCATCACAAGTACAAGGTATTCATTTCAAAGTCCATGCTGGCCTCCTAACCCTTCTCACTTCCTCCCCTAAACTACTCCCAGCTCACAAGTTCCCTTCCCCCAGCTGCCCGTCCTTCTATAACCCTGACATTCTCATCACAGGCTCCCCTCCCCCCACTGTCCATTCTTCTATAACCCTGATATTGTCTCTGCCCTCCTATTCATTCTCTTGCTCTTTTATTCTCTTAACCACCTGTTCTCTCCCACTCCCTCATACCCTTATGCTCTCTCTGATGCTCCATTCTCTATCTCCATCTCCACTAGTCTCTCCTGAACTCCAGCTTCCCTAGCCCTAGCCATGTCTCTTCTGCTGGTCATGTTCTGTCTGCTTCTTTTTTCTCTTCCTCACCCTCTCATATTTGAAATAAAAACCTTAACCATCTGATGGAACAGTCATGTCAGCAGCTTCTTTACTGCACCTCCTTATCTAAAACAACTAGAGTCCCAGGGTTTTGAACCCAGCAAAAGAATGTAATTGTAATGTGTAAAAGTAGAGGTCCCCTCCTCTTTTCTCTGAGTTGGTTTCCCACTATGTACCCTGGCTGGCCTGGAACTCACTATGTAGACCAGGCTGCACTCAAACACATAGAGATCTACCAGCCTCTGCCTCCAGCGTGCTGGGATTAAAGGTGTGTGCCAACATAGCTAGAAAGTTTATCTCTAAAATCACTAATTACATGTGTGTGTGTGGGGGGGGGGGGTTCTAGAAACTGAAGAACAATAGGTCCTCTGCAAGAGCAATAAGAGTTCTTAACTGCTGAGCCATCTCCCCAAACCTTTAAAAATCACAAAATATTTTTCTGAAAGTTCACAGTTTTACGAATTTCTTCAGCTGGCTAGAAAAGCTATTAAGGAGTCTTCTTCTGGGGCGGCTCTGGGGTCATCAGAGTCAGAAGGCATTTTGGAAATAGGCTACGGTTCCTAGTCTGCCTCCCATTGCATTTGGTATATGTACAACATGGATGGCTATATCCACAGATTTGGCAAGATTTGTCTCAAGTGCTAACAGTTACTGAAGAGTAAGGCTTTAGTACAAAGGTGAGGCGTTCACTGAGCATGTGAATGTGATGCCTGGCCTCTCCAAACGAAACAACCTAAGAGCCTCTAAGGTGCGGGGTCTCAATCCACCGTGTGTTGTGCTTGAAGCTGGATAATGTTTGCTTTTGTGACCCCAGGGATGAAGCTCCGAGGCTTCCCTTTTGCCAGGCAAATATTCTCATTGAGTTATATCACCAGCCCAGAGACCAGAAGGACTTTGAGTTTCCGATCCTCTTGCCTTCACCTCCTGAGTGCCAGGGTTTCTGGCCTGTGCCACCACGATGGGTTTATGGGATACTGGAGACTGAATAAGGCTATGCACATGCTAGCCGAGCACGCTGTCAACTGAACTACATCTCCAGCCAAGATTAGAACATGTAAAGCAAAGGACTGTAGTACTCCCAGTTCCAGGGGTGCTCACAGGTATGTACATATCAGGTGAGTCCCTCCATGCTGGCTTGCCTGAAGCAGATGCAAGAGCAAAAGAGGGCCAGGTTACTTTCACAGCAACCCCCCTGGGCTAATTAACCAGCTCCCTGGCTCTGCCCTGCTGACCAGATTACATTTTAAAGGCCCTCATCTCTTTATACTAGTATCATGGCAATTCCATTTCCACATGCATTTTGGAGAGGACATCCAAACCAATGTTAGCCTTAGACACCTGCATGAATTCAACTTGATTGTGGAAACTCCCCCCTCCATACACACATAGCTCCATTTACCCCCAGTAAACTAACATCCGCCCCTTTTAAAAAAGCTTTGAATGTTATTAAATACCATTACCTATGTTGGGTAAAATTGTGAATCATTTAGAAAATGGCTTTGAACTCCTTAGGATGGATGAATATTATGAACCTGTATATTACTGATGGCAAAAAGGTGTAATTAAACCTTAACTGATGCTATATAGACATGGGTTTAAACCATGCCACCAAAGAGGTAAGTGGGCAAATTCCAAAGACTGGAACAGGCCTATGCCAAGGCCAAAAGGAGTGGAGAACACTTGGTTAAGCACTATCATCAGTCCAGAAGACTAGGAAGGTTAACTCAGAAATGTTCTCTGCCAGCTTCCTGGACTCTGAGTATCAGGAAGAATGCTTTGTGAATACTTTGGATAGCTAATCTGCAGAGATCTTGTATAGGCAGATTTTTATAAAGGGAATATTAATTACATAAATATAATATATAACAGTGCTTCATGCTATATGGGGAATATATATTATATACTATAATATATAATAGTATTTTATGCTATATGGGAAAAAGAGAATAAGAAAAGAGCAATGGAGAGATGTTTTATTTTGTTTCTTTTTGGCTGTTTGCTTTTAAGTCGTGGTGTCATTATTTAGCCCTCATGGTCCTGGAACTTACTCTGTAGACCAGACTGGTCTCAAACTCACAGAGGTCCTCCTGCCCCTGCCTCCTGAGTCCTGGGATTAAAGGTGTATGCCACTATGCCAGGTTATAATTGAGAGTATAATTTAAAGTGTAAGTTGTTTTTTTTAAAAAATGAAGCTTAAAATAGAACCCCCAAACATGGTCATAGCATGAGAGGACCCAACACTGTCACAAGATGAGGAGAGGACCCAACACTGTCACAGCATGAGAGAACTCCCAGAGACACGGTGGGGAATTAAGCATTTGGGAAAATTGGAGGAAGAATGGCTGAAGGGCTTTGCTTTTCCTCAAGAGAAAAATTCTCTCATATGTTTCCCTCTGATTTTCTTAAGAGTGGTCTAACACACTGATCAGAGAGTTTGGGAAAGTTTGTGCTTGATAAATTTTAAAATAATGCACAATTTTATCACACAATAAAGAGGCTGACTCATCTCACAGTGCTTGCTCAGAGGGTGAACTTGTTTGCTAAGGTCTGAAGAGCTCTGACAAGGATTTGTTTTCACCCCCACCTTCCCTGTTAAACCCATTTGTGGTGGCTATTCTTGAGTGTCGGCTGGACTACATCTGGAATACATACATACACACACATACACACACACAAATACAATGAACTGCTATATGTATGTACATATAATATATATATATATATATATATATATATATATATATATATTCATTCTTTTTAGATACTGCACGGAAATGCAGGCAAACAGCAGTGCACATCTGGAGACTGCCTGGGCAACCAGTTTGAGTCTGGCTAATCTACTTCCTTTAATGCTCAGCCCAGGCCACCTGGAGGCTTTCCTTCTGAGCAGACTGTTGACACAATTTCAACTGTGTTTACCTTGCTGTGTCATCTAATTTCGTAGCTAGTGAGATAAACCTAAACCAAGAAACAGCTACCCACAAATCAACGTAGTTCAGTGAAGCTGGGAATACAGTAGTGCACTTAAGGATATGTGCTAGTGTTAGCTCTCTGGCATGACTTTGTATTTGGACAAAGTGACTTACAACAATTGGAAAGCCTCCCTTGAGGATTTGTCTACATCAAGTTGGTCTGTGGAGGGTTGTCTTGATTACTAATTAATGCAAGAGGCACAGTGCACCGTAGGCAGCATCACCCTCTGGCAGGTGGTCCTGGGTTATACAAGAAAGCTAGCTAAGCTATAGTGATGGAGTCTATCCTAGAAGAGTAAGGTGTGACAAATCCTTTTCTTGCTATAGTGCCTGTAGTCCCAATGTTTTCCTATAGCAACAGAATGAGACTACTATGATCACAAAATCTGCAAAATAAAGTCTCACTGGATACATTTTCAATTGACTTTTCCATTCCTTTAACATACAGCAAGAAGGAAGGCATCTCCTCCTTGTTTCAAGGTATTTTTCATGCATTTCTCTCCTCCTTCCTTTCCCCCATCCTTCTAAACTAAGACACTCTGGTACATATCAACAAAGGGCATAATAAAGACTTGCTTTTGTGGGCACTGGTCACGCACATTAAAGTTTGGACTCAATAGACGCCAAAGAAACCATCCCTGGAAAGTGATACTACAGGGCCCTCACATTTCTTGGTCAGACAGTATTACACTGAGGCTGGGTACTGTGTCATAAGTGCACTATAGTGGGCTGGACTGCTGAAAGCACCTAGGGTATATACTAAATTCCAGGAAGATTGACATAGTTTGAACTAGCCAGAGTACCAGGGCATGGATGTACGTGCCTGTGATCCCAACCTTTGGGAGCATGGTGCTGGAGGATTGCTAGTCCAGGCTAACCTGGACTACAGAAGACTTGTCTATCAGAATACGTAAACAAAAGAGGCAGAGGGTGAGATGAGGAGACAAAGAAGGAAGCTGACTTGGAGGCACCTGGGATTCAAAGGCTCAGTGTTCTTTTACATTCTGTGACATAATTTCTTCTTTGATCACTTTTAAAAGAGCAGTTAAGAGCTTTGGTGGTAGCCAACCATTGAAGTGAGCAGGAGGCGCCCAATGGAAGAATTAAGGAAAGGAATGAAGGAGCTGAAGAGGATTGCAACCCTATAGGAAGAACAACAATATCAACAAACCAGACCCCCCAGAGCTCTCAGGAACTAAACCACCAACCAAAGAGTACACATGGAGGGACCCATGGCCCAAGATGTATTTGTAGCAGTGCATGATGTTCTTATCTGGCATCGATGGGAGGGGAGGCCCTTGGCCCTGTGGAAGCTTGATGCCCCAGTGTAGGGGAATGCCAGGATGGGGAGGCAGGAGTAGGTGGGTGGGTAGGGGAGCACCCTCATAGAGGTAGGAGGAAGAGGATAGGATGAGTGGTTTGTGGAGGGGAAACTGGGAAGGGAGACAACATTTGAAATGTAAATAAATAAAATAACAGCACCAAAAAAAAAGAGCCTTAGTGGTCAAGGCTGCTCAGTAACTATTCATATGTTGTGTATAGACTAAGAACAGGACACACTGTCTCTGTGGGAACTGGCTCTACTACTGACAGGAAATGTTCCCATGAAAACCCACTTTCCAAATGAACAACTAGTGGGTATATGTAAATGCATCCCAGGCTATCCCAAGAGTTTAGGGATAGGAGAAAGACATCCCCCTGAGAGACTGAGTTTCCCAGTCTTTATGAAGTTTGGCTTTACTTCTAAAATCTGAAAAAAAATGAAGAATTGAAGGCAGCCCACCAAGTCTTTTAGTATAAAGAAGTTTAGAATTCAGGAAAAGGTCTCATGCCAGCATTTGACTTGAGTGTGCAGTTACTCCATGAAAAGAGCTGGAAATACAAAATAAATACTCAGTCTTCTCCAGTGTAGCTAATCTCTTGCTGGAGGTGAAAATCTCCAATTTAGTGATCAGTAATTTTGTGGGATGGTCATCAGAATAGCACACAAATCTCTTTATGTAATTGATTTAAAATTCTTTGATTTCCTGGGCTGGCTGCTCCAAATGTACATAGCCTTGAGAAGGCATGGTTGTTATTTTGAGTACAAAGAGACAGATAATTTTTCCCCTGTGAATTACCATTGTTAGGAAATCTTTATTCTATTGGAAGTTGATGTTCAATTTGTAATGTATCTTAACGATCTCAGACCACATATCCTCTAACAATACAATTGAAGCCAGACCGCTAAGTCTTTTAGCATAAAGTATATATCTTTATGCCTTCAGATAGAAGCACAATTTTCTTCAAATTGTGTTTCTTCAAACAGGAACTCCCTTCAGGGAGAAAGCTTCATCTAAATAAAGATTGAGCTGGTTAACTTTACTGTGAGGTTGTCCACTGGGATATCAGCTTTCCTCCAAGCCCAGACCCTGTGAGTCCACTGAGCAGTCCCCTAGAGATGCATACCAGGCCTGGAAGAAAGAGGACAGGATTGCAGCTTTGAGAATAAACTTTCGGTTATCCGTCTGGGGAGGCTGCCTCCACAGGCATGCTCCGATGCTACCATCCACTATCCTCTAGACTTCAGAGTTCTGCCATCCTTACCACAGGGCTGGTATTAGGCAGACGTCAGTGACAGGATAGCAGAGCAGAGTCTTATGTGCTTGTGAAGGGTGTGTTTTGCTCACCTGCAAGCCTACACTCACTGGCCTGTTGGGGACAGAACCCAGGGACTTGTATGTCTCAGGCAAGTGCTACACCGCTGGCCTGCATATCAGATCTTGGTTTTAGTTTTTGAGTAAGGCTTTCCCACTGACACCCAAGTGTTTCTGTTGGAACTACAAAGAATAAAGGGTGTGTGTGTGTGTGTGTGGTGTGTGTTTAGGGTGTGAGTGTGTATGTTTGGTCATCCCACTTGTACCTCAAACTTCCTGGGGATGAGAGTGCCTTTACTATATGCCTTTTTAGCCCAAGTTCTAGTCTTTAGAGAACAATTCAGGACTCTGTAAACAAACATCCAAGATGATATGTGGTCCACCAGGGATTTACCCATACCCCTCAAGAGCATCTGTACCTCTTAGGAAAATGCACTTCTCTGTTGTCTTCCACTTCCCTTTCTCTCTCTTCAGTGTCAAATACTAGTCATGCTATACTGGCTGGGAATGAGGTGCACACTGTTAATCCAAGCACTCAGGAGTCAGAGGCAGGCAGATCTCTGAGTTCTAAGCAAGCCAGGGCTACATAGTGAGAATATTTAAAAAAAATCTTGTTGTATCAGATGACCCTCTGGGAACTTCTCTGTAGAGGGAGGTCCTGAGGTTAAAATCATGTTCCCCAATTGCTTCTTGACTTGTCAATAAAGATGGCGGGGGTTGGGGAGGCAGTTGCTTGGTGGAAGGTACAGGTGGGACTTCCGGGTCCCAGGAAGAAAAGGCAGATGCAGGGAAGGAGAGGAATTCTTCCTGTCATGCTTTGGAGGAAGAACGCAGCAGTCATGTGAGGTCTTGGGGAGAGCTTGGGCATGTGGGCCACAAGCGGGTGGCTAAAGATGTTTGCCAGGGGCTAGGTGGGGCTAGCCACTCAAGTTTAGAGCAGGTGGAGAGACTGAGATAATAAATTGGTAAGGGCAAGCTTTTCCAGGTGGGAGATATCTGTGTCCAGCAATTGTGCCTAAAAGGTAAGTTGTAAAGTAACAAGCTGTGTGTGTCTCTTTTATCCGAGGATTCAAAGGTTTTGGGATGGGCTAGTGAAGCTGCTAGGGGCTGGTAGCTCACGGGCGGCAAATCCCGGCTAAAGGTGATAGCTTTTAAAAATGCAACACTTCTCTACTTCCAGTAACAGGATTTGGCTGTAAGGACAACAGGAATGAGCTTTGGGCCTGCGTAGTGGAAGATCACTAGTAGGTACGGAAACTTCTTTCCCAAAATTTAGATTTAGCTCTTTGTCTCCAGACGAGGAGTCAGAAGACTTATATTTCTGGAACGCTGCAAGTTTCAAATGTTTGTGAGCAGGGCAGGGGGTCAGTAGATTGCAGTAATGCACGGGATGTTTCAGAATGCCAAAAGTACAGGCTTTGAAAGTTTCCACTATTGAGAGATGGTGAATGTTTGAGCAGACAGATCTGTTTAATTTGCCTGAAAACTTACATGATACATACCTGTATGAAAAACATCACTAGACCCCCCCATTCATATGTACAATTGCATGTTTTGTGTATAAATTAAAACAAGTTTACTTTTTAAAAGGTCACGTAAAAATGAAGCAAATAAGAAACAGCTTGGCAGAAGCTCCTCTGTCTCCATCATCATCATCACCACCACCACCATCATCATCATCACCAAACCATCATCTCAAAACAGCCATTTTGGATTCCCACAGTTTTGTTGGTTTCTTTCATTATACAACAGAGGAATATACTTTCCGGGTCTTCCTCCACCTGCCCCTCATCCTCCACCAACTCTGGGCTCTCAAAGCATGAAAACTATCCCTCTACGGTACATGGACATTTTGATATAAAAAAAAATTAGCTTTCTAAACAAACTTACAATTTCTACTGGGCTACCAGAATGTAAAGAATTATTTATTTATATGAGTACACTGTGCCACTGTAACTGTCTTCATGCATACCAGAAGAGGGCACTGGATCCCATTACAGACGGTCGTGAGCCATTATGTGGTTGCTGGGAATTGAACTAAGGACTTCTGGAAGAGTAGTCAGTGCCCTTAACTGCTGAGCCATCTCTCCAGCCCATAACCAGAATTTAATGGGATCATTTTCTCTTGTAATTTAATGATAGTAATACAGGGATTGGCAGGTATGTGCACAGCTCCCCCACCCCCGCCCCTGTAAGGGTTTGGTCTGGTGCTACTAAGTCTTCAATGCTAAATTCTGTACTCCAAGATCTAGTTGCCTCAAGATGAGCGAATTCCCAAGTAAACCAGCCTTTGTTATGTGAACCTTGCTCCCCAGTGTAAGGTTAAGGCTAGAGCCTGTGATTGGGCAATAGAGAAAGTCAGGATTTAAGCATCCAGTGTGAGGTCTCAGCAGAGACCAGGAAAGAAACGGGAAGGAGATGGAGAAAGGAGGTGGCTGCCCTGAGGTTTGTGTGTCTTTTATAGGGACTAGCTAGAATATATAATTTAACACACACCCCCAAATATTGAATGCTGTAAACACAAGAAAATATGCAAACTTAATGTGAAAAAAAAAAAAAAAAAAAAAAAAGCAGTTGCTTCTGAGTGGGGAGGAAAAGATTACTCAGGGGCCTGGAAAAGCCCCAGAGGGATGGACGCGTTCTATACCGTGACTGTGCTGGTCTCACTGTGTCTGCAGTCAACGCATACCAGGTTTGTATCAGTTTCAATGTGTGACATTTATTATATAACATTTATATCGAGCCTTTTAAAAAGCACAGCAGACGCTTTAGCTCCTGAAGGCCTGAGATGAAACATTAGGGGAGCAGACACATAGACGGAGCAGTGATTTTAGCATCGTCCTGTCTATAAGAGGTCAGGTCCGGTCCTCATTTGATCTAACGCTGATAGAAGAAACAGATGAACCCCATACAGGATCCCACTTTATTTTATCAAAAACGTATTATCTTTTTCTTTATAACTAACTCACTTTGGGAAGGAAGGTACAGATGGAAACAAAATTTATGGAAACCAAAAATTTAAAGAACTTTTTGGTTAACTTTGTTTTTTTTTTTCCTATCGGTTTGGAAAATAACTCATAATATGTGTGCATAAGGAAACTTTTAACTCATGAAGAGTTAATAGTGTTCATGAGGAAAGTGAATGGAGTAGTTTCTAATACTGAATGACTGAAATTACACATAATGTGGCCCAGCAACAGAAACACGTATCTCCCCTTCTGCTACGGAAGGACCAGAGGCTAGAGAGACAAGTTTATTGTTTTGTAAAGCCAATTCCAGAGTACAACACCAATTCTCTTCTAGCCAAGGCATCTGTCTGTCTGCCTGTCTGTCCCACAGGGCCTGATCTATTTGGGATGTCGGGCACTTCATCATAGTGTTTATTCATCCTTTAGATCTCAGTTAAGTAGAATGAAGTCAAACCCGTCCAATGCGATTTACCATTCTCTCTTTAAAAGCAGCCACTGCAGAAAGGTTCCACATCTCCATAATGGGTGGAGGTACGAAGATGATGTTACTAAAGTTAGTTTCTGCTTAAGAGAAAGAGTCACATAGCGTACAACTTTCAGAGTATAAATGTTCACAAAATAAACTCATTTAAGACAGAATCCTGGTGTGATACGGAGTCTTTCCCAAAAGCCAGGGAGCACTTGGGAAACAAAACCCATGAAAAACACATCAACATTTTACTTTTAGCTTTACTGACACATTTTTCCGCCCAAAAGAACATTTCTAGAGCACAAAATAGATTCGTAATGGTTTAATTAGATACATTTTTTATATCCTGAACATAATTGCTCTCATAGAAATAAACTAATATTTTGTACACAAACTTTATTTACTGTGCCACATTCATAACATACTGAGCCAAGTGCAAACATCTGTTACACCCCCTGCTGTGTGGAGCTCTGCTCCCACAAATGCTTTATTATCTAGGATGACAGAGAACAGCATTAGACAAGATGGATAATTAAAGCCACAAAAGAATAACAAAAATGTTCTTTACTATGAAACTAAACAGGTTAATCAGGTTTTCTTCCCTAGAACATCTCTCCTATAAGCTCCTTGGGGACAGGCTCTAATGACTGACAAGTGCTCATGCAGAAAAACACAAGGACAGAAGAATCAAGAGCTTGAGCACAAAAGACTTGGAAAACTGACAAGTTGCTATCCTCCTTACCAAAACTCCCTTGCTTTCCCTTAGCCAGAAAAAATGACATTTGGCCCTGCAATCACATACAACTGACATGTACCACTAAAGGGTATCTTAAATGAAGTTTATTGATTCATTTTTTTTTTTTTACAGCTACTGGAGGTAATAAAGGACAGCATTTTAAAATAACCCATGAAAAATCATGACAATTAAAAAAATAAATATCAGCAACACTGAAGAGTAAATTTGCACCTTGGTTAACAGCATTCAGCATCAAAATGATCATTTTTTGTTTGTTTGTTTGTTTGTTTTTTGGTGAGCCTCTGCAAATTGCTGGCATGTGCCATTGATCAGTCCAGTCTGGCAAAACCCTCAGGGGTTACTGTCACTCTCAGGACAAACTCGCTGGAGGGGAGGGAGCTTGAAAATAAAGCATGGAAAAAGAACACAGACATAGCAAGCCTTCCTACAGCCTTTTAAGGAAAACTACTATCTCCCAAATATAGTGGCTGGTGTAAAATCCCGAGCATTACATCACATTGTATCAAGAAAATAAGTTCTATCACTCTACCCTTTCGTCATTTAGGTTTAATAGATGATATGTCCTTAAATGCAATCCCAACAGGGTTCCATCTTACAACTTTATAACCATTGTGTGAAGAAAAAGGACGAGGCTGTTGCAGCAACATAAGCGAGCGTTCTATCGGAGCCCGGTGAGTTGGGTGCCACGGGGGTGGGGTAGAGGAGTATCTAAAGCGTAACTGATGACATGAAGGTCACACCCGGGGAAACCAGAATCTCCAGACAAATTCAAAATGGAGGATGCCATGAAATGTGATTGTAACTAACCCAACACTTCTCTTGTTTGCTTCCGGAAATCCTAATTAGAGTTTCAGGGTAGACCTGGCCATCATCTTCCATTCTTATTTGTCATCTTAACCTTACTATCTGTCTACAACCTCATCTATTGTTTCTCCTTTCTTCTCAGATAATCTAAACCCCGGGTACTGTGGTTACTGTCCTGCTGTGTCCTGGGCCTTCTGCCCTTTACTAAATGGACATCCCATATCGGGTTTGAACAACTCACCTTTGCATTCCCTCCTTGTGGTATCTCTATTCTCCAGGATTCTTTTCATACGTAGGCAGTTGTAAGACCATTTAGTCAGACTCACTTTAAATCATACTGTTAGCTTTATCAGTTGGAGGAGAGTCAACTTGAGAGGAAGTCATAGGACTGTAATTAAGTCCTAATTCAATATAAAATCAGATATAACTAAAGATGCAAAGATAAAAGAGCATCAGGTTGAACCAAGAAAAAAGTAGTCCATGACATGGGAAGAGGTTTTACAACTGCAGGGCAAACCACCTAGGACTGAGGAGCCCATGGAGAGAGCTTTGAAAGGCCCAAAGCCTGACTCTGGTTCTGACTGAGGGAACTTTTGGAGAGTGAAATTCTATTCCAATGACTGCCATCTGTGTGCATGGTGTGTGGACGTACATGAAAGCAGAGATAAATTGGGGGATAATTAAAATTTTGCTCCATCTAGGGGAGATTCTGAATTTTCACCATGTTCGCAGCAGCTTTGGGTTTTATGGTGAATTAGCCATTATTAGGAATGCTTTGTGGGGGAGGGAGGAGAAATAACACCCAGATTGATACCTCTTAACAAAATAGAAAATGTCACTAACCTTGTTATCAGAGTCTGAAGTAACACTTAAATTCAGATGGTAAGAATCTAAGAATAAAACTCTTAACAATAAAATATATGTAATAATTTCCTAACTCACTAGGAAGCCCCCTAAAGAGATTTTTTTTTAAACATACAGGCGTTTATATAGTCATGTACATGCAGGAACTTAAAAATGCCAGTGCAAGCTTCCTACAAAGGCTTCTGTGTACCTGTGGAGGAAAAACAAAACTTGAAGAATCCAAAACACATCTTGCCCACCCCACCTTTGGAATGGATATATATATTTTTTTAAGCCTAAGTTTTATATATCTGCCCTTAGCAAGGTAGATGATTAATATGTAACCATGTATCATATGGAACTGCTTAATTTAAAAAAAAAAGGAAGATGATTTTGCATAGGATCCATTTACATAATGCAAGTGAATAAGCTTTTGTTCTCTGTGGAATCTGAACAGTGGTGGACATGAGTCAGGGATGTGCCATGTGGCCTTGTGTGCCACTCAAAAACGGTCGTTTAATGGTGCCACCCAGCCCAGGCAGAAGCTGGTGTTTGTTACTTCCTACTGAAGTTCAACACTGATGACTGGAGTCCAAATCAAATGCAACTTTTGCCAAATACCAGGGTGCACTGTGAGGTCAGACGGAGGAGGATGGTTTACTATCTGGACACAGGACTGAACTTAAAGAACAACCTGGATACAGAGATCTACTTAGTATACAGTACCATAGCCCTCTTGCCCCTCAGATCCACCACACCAGAACTGACTTAGCAAAGGAAACTGTGGTTCTCCTCATTTAATCCTTTATCAGCTGAATCAGTGTTCTGACCAAGAAAGTGAATCCTGCCAGGATTCCGTCCTTCACATACACCTATGAGCACACATTTAAAAAACGGTTTATTGTACATCTTTGCATTTCTTAAGGCATGAGCAATGTTGGAATGAGTTTCGGGAAGCATCACGTCTATTTCGACGAGGCTGAGAACAAGCACACCACATCAAAAGAACACATTTCGAGTCTGAACTAACCGACTATGGCCCAGGAGCTCCTAAGGTGCGGGATGACAGTTTCAGACAGCAGACAGAACACGTAGTTTGTGTATCATTTTAAACTCTCTTGATTGGCTTGAAGCCCCCGTTACAATTTCATCTTCTTTTCTGACTCTTCTGACTTTGGATTTTATGTTCTCCTTCTTTTAGTCTGCTTTCCGAGGAGGGCTTGGGTTTTATTTATTAATTAATTAATTTTTTTTTTTAAGGAATATGGTTGCAGCAAAACAGAAAGGATCCAAAAGTGGTTAGGAGCCTTGTCTAATGCACTTTTGAAAATCCATTATAAAGATGAATAGAAAAGCGAATGGGAGGTTTTCAGTCGACCCAGAAACCACGCGTAGCTATAAGAAACATAATTGTGCATAGTTATTTATTCATTCCGAGTGTGGTACGTTGGCTAGCTCTACGTCTCCAGTTTACCAAAGAACAGGGCTGTCTACTTTGCTAAACCCAGGGTCTTTTCGAAGTTCCCAGTAGGTGTCATTAGAAACCCAGGCTTCTCTTTGATTTGCATCAATAACTTTTCTGTGAAAATATGAAAATCAACGTTAGCCACAAATAACATCAAGGTCATCTGAACTAAGTTCTTTCTTTCACATATGTATTATATACAATTAGTGTCCTATCTGCTGACAGTTGATAAGTTGGCAATTTCTGGCTAGAAATAAAGTAACTGTTGTCATTAAATGATTAAAATAAAAGAAAGAAGGAAAAAGACTAAGGGCTGGAACTAACAACCTCTAATTAGCTCTGGGTAAGGGGAGAAAGCACAGAGGGCCAAACACAGCTCTGTAAGCTTTGTAAAACATAGCTACTACCTCCCAGGGACAGTGCAACATCAGCAGCTGCAAAGGCCTGTGAGGTCCATGTCGGAAGGGCACACTGCAGTCCCATGAAGAGACCACTGTAGACCTCCTGGAGGGCACCCTGCTAACCTCTGAAGGATGAGTCTGCGCTTCCAGCACAGGATGATCATGAGATGACGGCTCTAAGGGGGAGAACATTACCCTGCACTTCTCTGTGCAGGCTCAGGAGGATGGCAGATGATGGATCTGGAAACGACAGATTCATCTGTGTGATGTTTATATAATCCTTTAAATAATCCTGTAGTAATCATCTTTGATCATACCACAGTGAGGCCAAATCTGAGCAGACGCAAGCTCTGTGTGACAGAAATAAAAGCAAAGTCATGGTGTCCTTGAGGGCAGAGCCCCAGCCTCTGCCTGTATGAGGATTGGGAACCCTTCCTGCCACTCCAAAGGGTCCAGAAAAAGGGAAATGCCTTCTGGTGAGCAACTCACTCCTCATCACTGTCTGTCCTCAGAAAGAAAAGACCATTGAGAAGAGCTGGCCGTCCGGTCACTAACTTTTGAAAGCACAAAATCTGAATCAGGATTCTCACTGTCTGATACAAAGTTAGCCACATTTGCTTAAATTCCCTAGACACTCTGCAACCTTCTCTATCTCTTTATTACCTCTTGGTCTGTGGCAACCGTTAGTAAAACACAAAACTTACGGGAATGGCTGACTTACTTAAAAAATTTTGGTATATGTTCAAGGTTGTTCTCCTCCATGTAGCGCCTCCGAGATCTCTGGAGTTCCTCTACTCTTTGTTTTTCTGCGCTGCGGCTTCCAGGTTCCCTTCTTCCAAAAATCTAGGCAGAATACAGTTGATATTCCAATGTTAGTTCCTTTTAAAAAAATATTGACATAGCATTACCTACTGGTTACTGAGAACATAAAATCCTGAACTGTGGTAACATTACTGATGCCCCTTCATGTTTGTCCCAGGCCATGTGTCCTCTGTCTGTACATCAATTAATAGAGTTTCTGTATATGTGGATGAATTACTCCATTGGGAAATGGAAAGGGGGCAGGTGACTGGTTTGGCCTTGAGTACTTCTCTGTGCTGTCTGGTCAGCTGCAAGCTCATTCTGGAGAATGACAGAGAGGGTAAGAACAACATGAAGTCACAAGTTGGGTTCTTTTCCTCATAGTGCCAAATGTCTTTGTTAAGGATATGGGATGCTGGGATGGTGATTGGCTGTCCTTACTGAGAGACCAAACTGAGAGCAAGGAGTTTTCCTATTTTACCAGAGTGTCAGAGCAATGAAATACTGAAATGGAATTGAGAAGAGAAGGTCAACAGACCCAATGATGATTTTAAATGTTTACCTCTGTGGCTAGGATGTGGCTCTGTGGTGGGGAGGAGCTTACACACACACACACACACACACACACACACGCACGCACGCACGCACGCACGCACGCACGCACGCACACAGACATGCATGCACCTTTACATTTCAAAAACAAGAACACCTAACAGTGCATAATACAATATATACTGTAAAAAGTTAATTGATGAAACTAAATGTCAATCAGTGAGATACACATTCCGGGAGTAACATAAACTGCATTTTTAAGTACTGTATATGGAGTCATATGTAGAACAGAATGTACTGAAAGTCATACTAAGAACATCTTAGGAGGGAAAAAACTGCACACATATGTGGGAAACAGAGTTGATCTCAGATGGAATGAAGATGGCAGACAGAAATTTAGGGAAAATGAAAATGAATTCTATAGAAGTGGAGGATATCATAGATCGTATTAAATAACAAAAACTGAACTCAGTGGCTGGAGTACAAATCCACACTCTCTGGGACTAAGGTATGTTGGGGAAGCTCCAGACCCCCATTGCTCTCGATCTTCAGTTTAAATGACAGTTCATGTGACAGGGCAGGTGCATAAAGAGGTTATAAACACAGGGAGACGAGCACTTCTGTAGGCAGCACCTGAGTCTTCAGACATTTGGTAAATATGAGGGAAGCTTTGTGCTCAACATAACTGGACATTGAATAAGCGTCGGTGTTAATGACCTTACAGCTGCCATTTTGCTCAGATTTGGAAACTCAGGTATTTCTGAGTGACTAGGGGGACGAACAAATGCAGGAAGGAGCGAACGAATGATGTACACAGTCCCCGTGACCTCTGACAAGTGTGTTGTTATCTAGGATACGGCACAGACGCTGCAGGCGCCCTGACCTTTGATCTGGCCGGAATCGGGCATCTGTGGGAGGAAGGAGGTCCTTCAGAACGGGATCCAACTCGTTGAGTTCCACAGCGAACCTCGTAAAGCCATAGTAGAGCTCATAGTTGGTTGGCAGAGAACCTGGAGGGAGTCAGAGAACAGCTGTGAGAAGGCTTGGCAGATAGGTACACTTGTCAGAGTGAGGGAACGAGCTGACCTCCTCAGGAAAGGCACTGAATACAAGCCCAGCTCGCAAACAGGTCTGTACTTATGAACGCAACACTGTGCTTTCCTTTCAAGTCATCAAACTGACTCTGTTTTGCTAGGTGAGAAGGTTTATGTTGATGGTTACCACTGAGAGATTAGCATATGTAATAGAACCCAGTCTTAAATAAAACCTTACATTATAGTCACAGCCTTCATTCGCTGAATGAGGTAACTTTATAATAACAACCAGGCTGGTTAACTACAAACATTAACATTTCACCCAAAACATCTGCCATGTATATCCTCATTACAAAGATGCAGATATAAATGAATATTATTAGTGTTTCTTTAGAACATTTAAAAACTATTTTTAACATTGTGTGTGTGAGAGAGAAAGTGTGAGTGTGAGTGTGTGTTATGTGTGTGTATCTCACTTTGCTGTTGGGTGAGTCTTGAATTCCTGGATTCTAACAGTTCTCCTGTTTCAGTACTGCTGAAACAGTACCAGGGCTGCAGGCATGCACCATCACACCTAGCAGTGAAGTAAGACCTCACTTGATGCCCAGAACCTCACTTCTTCTAGGAAATGCCCAACTACTAACACCCCCAACCTCTTATTGGTGCTTGCTATAAATTCTAAGACTATTTGTCTGATTTGCTTACTGAAGTATTCCAACCACATAGAACAAAGCTGATGCATGGTCAGTACTCAGTAATTAGTCACTAAGAACAAAAGAATTAACCACTCTACCAGAAGGCAGTTTATAAACATGTAACAGCGCCCTTTAGGAAACCAGTTACTAAGTTGGAGGTTACCTGACAAATTCCAATGAAAATAAATGTTATGTGGCAAATTTTTTCCCATTCATACTTGATATTAAATTACACGCTAATCTAATACTTGGCTCTGCCAACGTCTTTTATTAAGTGCCAGCATGTCACAGTTCTGATGCTCAAGAGAGAAAGAGTCACTTATTGTGGCAAGTTCCTGTATTTGTAGATTAGAGATGTTATATTTCCTTTGTTTTATTTAAAAACTAAACCTGAGCAAGGTGTTGTTTATGCATGTTATTTATTTATTTATCTATCTTTATTTAGTACACCTAGTATTTGCTTGGATGGATTTTGTTTAAAGCCAACCTACCCATGGCAGATTTCAACAGGTCATTTTCACTTCATGTCAGTGATTCAGTTGTTTAATGATCAAGTTTCCAGTAGGGGATTTTACATATATTTGTTGAGTGTAGATTTACATATTTATTGAGTGTAAACGTAACAGCAAGTGCTTTGAGCATTTGCATTTCAGATGTCTCTATTAGAAGGAAATGGAAGACAAACTCGATGGTACACCCCAGTGTTGGCTCCCGTCTGTTATCCACTGCCTCCGACCAGGCGGTCTCACCTGGTCTCCAGATGCACTTTGCCGAGGGGCCACACCGCAGTAGAGTCCTTCGTGCCACTTCCCAAGAGCCGGTGCACCACCTTCCCTCCTGGTCTATCACCACGCCCTGGACTTCATTCACTTGGAGTTCCAGTAATTCACCTGGAAAACAAGCAACTCTGAGTGGCTCAGCCACAGCAACTGTCCTCTCCATAAGAACAATGTTCTTTCCCTTGGCATGTAGCTCAGCACATTCCATCAATCTGGATGGTTGCCCTTCTGGTCTCTGTCTCAGTAGATCTCACTAAGGAAGCTTAAGTTGGCTGGACTACTGTGTAGTCCAGGTTGACAGAAAACTCACAATCCTTCTACATCTATAAAAGTGCTGGGCTTAGAGGTGTGCTACCATAGCTGGTTAGTTTGATTTCTCTGAAATGGGTAGTTACAGGTCTGGGCGTGTAGTATGAGCACTGGCTTACCATGGGCAAGGCCATGGATTTGATTCTTAGTACCATAAAAACCAAACCAAATCAAACCTTCTGCTCCGCGCCTCAGCACATAGCCTGCCATTCTCTAGCTCCAGATCAATTGTTAGCTGAAGAACCCAATATTAACTCATGGGTTCGTGATTTTTCTCTTTAGATTTTTCTTCCTTTGCTCATGGATCTTAATGAACTTCAACGGGACATGATATCAACATAATTGGCAAGCCTGTAATATACTTGATCATGGATATGGTGTTGTATATTCTACTTTGGAGCAGGGTTAACTGTAAAAATGGTGCTCCATGGGCATTTCTGTCCTTAACCCTTTTTTTATTAATAAAGGTAATGCTTTCTTTTGGCCCAATTTGGATTGCTTCAGGAAGGGTTAGGGTGGTTTGGAATGATTGCAGCTGTCATCTATATCTATTCAAGTATTTTCAGAAACTGGCAGCTGTTTCTAGAATGAGCTCCCTAAATAAGATCACCTAAATATCTTATGTCATCATCAGGCAATAATAGATACTCGTGGGCTCACTCTAGTAATGCAATACAGTCTACAATATTACTGAGTATACTGGGTGACAAAAAACAAGATTCTTTGAAAATAAACTCGTTTCTCCTTTGGCATGATATTTTTGACCTCTACAAATCAGACATTTATATATTTCTCAAGTAACTCATGGCCAGTTGTGCTTTCTTGTATAAAATGCCTAAATATCTAAGAAAACGTGATGCAGGGCAGCTCTCCTCTGGTTGCTTCCTCGGGAAGCACTCTGCACAAGCCTTTCTTTTCTACAGTGCTACTTACCTTGACAAACGTGAGTTTGCAAATGCAAACACTGCTTTTGGTATTTCTAATGGTTACTTCGCCGTAATGTTCGATCCATCTCCTCCCGCTGAGGATGTTGTGTATGCATGTGGTGACTTTATTCCACACATAGTAATCTCCATATCTACAAAGAATATAGCCCTGGTTAAAAGCAATGGACACTCATATATTACTGTTCCTACGAAGGAGACTATTCTTCGGGTAAAGCTTCCTTTTCTCTCACTTTCTCCACATTTCTTGAAAAATATCTGTGTGGTCATAAAAATCATGACATCATTTATTTACTTATAGGAATGAAGTTTCCTATGAACCTAAAGCTGCTGAGCTCAACAGTGCCTCTCTTCTGGCCCTCTGGTATAGTGACATGTCAGAATATACTCAAAAATGTCAAGAATCATGAAGGTTACTATTTACCAATTTACTATTTATAAAGCATGAGACTCAGCAGGGGTTTAGTCCTTAGAGTTCTGGAACATGGAGTGAGTATTGGGCAAGCCACAGCAGATGAGGCTGACTCTGTAGGTTTGTGGTGGGGAGGTGGGCACGATGTATGAGGGATGGGTAAGACACAGGGGGCAGAAAAAACACGGTATCTAGAGTTCTGTATGTGGTGGGCTCCAGGTCATGAGGAGGGCAGGGAAGGGATTTAATGACACATCGAAGACTCTACATTTATAGGCAGGCAATGTATCCTGGTGGAAGGATTGGAGGGAAGAATTAATCAGATACACAATTGAGAAAGATTACTCTCAGAACACTCTCAAACTACATTGTCATAATAAAAGTTAAAAAGAAAGATGGAGCCTTCTTTAGGAAAATATAAAGTGAGCAAACATATCTATGGCAGGAATCTAGTGCAGATTCTGGGGAATGATGTATGGAATTTCTGCCAACCAATAAAAAGGCATGGTCACAAATCTGGTGTAACTTTGCATATTATGTATATTTTCAAATAAAACTATATTTCATGATGAAATAAAAATGCTTCTAAGGTCTAACTAGTGTGATATAGGTATTATAGACATCTGGGAAAACTTGTTATTCTTCATAAATTTTCACTTATTGCTAATTTATTCTTTAATCTTACCTTTTTTCCATATTCAATTTATCAGTACACTGTGCACTTACATGTGCGTGCATGTGTGTTGTGTGTGAAAGTATAAGTAGTATAGAAAAGAAATGGATAAAGGGAGAGCTTACTAAAAAAAAAAAATGTAGGCTGACATGTTGGTGGGAGCATGGGCCATGGTGGCTTTGGGCCACCATGGAGGGGTGCCAGGAGAGAAGCAGGAAGCCGTGCTGTATGTGCAAAGGCTGTTGCATATGTTGTGTGAATTCATTCTGATCTTGTGCTGAAGGTGGCAGAGACTGGACGTACAGGGACATGGACCCTTAGAACCTTCCAGAATACCCACTTGGATTGCAAGAGAAAGTAAGGAGCCTGAGAGGTGCAGAGAACAACCTACTTTGGAAGCATGACATTCAGGGTTCCAACAGGCAGGATTTCCATTGACTTTCCCCAGAACTTATTTTTCCATCTGATATCTAGATGAGATAGCGAGAGGACAAAAATTCAGTGTTCCACGTCTGATGAGTTCTATAGAAACTAATACCTGTATCATATGGTACAGGGCATACGCTGCAATCACAACTGATCCTGTAGTGTGCACTTAACATCCCAAGGCCTGAAGACCCTTGTGAAAAAGCTAAGGTGAAAATATTGTGATTCTTCCCAGGTTCGTTACTTGTTTCTCTATAATCACGCTCCCTGTTTGTTTCCATTTAACAAAACAAATTCCAGAAGCTTGGAATAAAATATGTGCATTTGAGAGGTACTCATACATGCACATGAACATAGGGTCTATGGTGCATAAATCCCCAGATAATAACTGCTGTCTTGTTTAAATGGTAAAAATAGTCTATATACATATACATATATGCATATAGAGAGACATATCTATATCTATATCTATATCTATATCTATTCTATATCTATATCTATCTATCTATCTATCATCTCTCTCTCTCTCTCTCTCTCTCTCTCTCTCTCTCTCTCTCTCTCTCTCTCTCTCTCTCAAGCCTGAAGTATATGCAGTATGGCTATACCACTGACTTAGAACACATTTCTCCCTATATGAAGGAGTTATATGTCTCGGGAGAACAGCAAAAATTAGAAGAGAACACTAAGATCTTTCGCTACAGATAGAGAAGATTCATGAGCCCGTGGGATGAACTTAATGAACATGTCTCCTGCACTGGCTACGACACGGCCTGAGGCCCACCATTTCTTCTCATGTGATGGCTTTATGTTTTCCATACGGAGCCTCAGAGCTACCTGCAAAGCTGTAATAATCACGTGGTCCCTGTGGATAAACTAAAAAAGATTAGGGCTGTCCTCATAAGACTTCAGACTCTTGGTTACAATCAGGAATTATCTTATTTTCTTACTCTGTCATGGTGTGCTCTCAAGTTAAGGTAATGCTTCCTGTGAGCTTCTAAATACAAAGAACTATTTTACACTTAATAGTCAAGTCCAAAAATAAGTTCTTTATTTTCCTAAGGGGGTTTTGAAACTTTATTTTAGATAAGATTGAAATTATACCACAACAATGGGACTTAAATAAGAAAGACTTCATTTCAAAGTACAAGCTCCAAAGAGTCAGAAGCCCATAACTCACTTCAGTGTTTAACCTTTCAGGGAGGGGTCATTTGGGAAAACCTCCATGTTCTACTACAGTTTGCAGATGCTCCAGTCCCTTGTATAAAAAGTGCAAGATACCTGTATACAGAAGATGCATTGCTTTCATGTACTTGAAATTGGATTACCTTGGATTACCTGTAAGAACTAAGAAAGTGTCGATTCTATGTAAACGGTTGTTACTTTTCCATTTCTTGTGGAATAAGAGAAAACTATTATACATGTTCAGTCTAGAGAGTTTTTCTGAGCGTTGTTCATCTAGGTTGGTACACATGCTCGTGGTCATGTCTAGACAGATGTGCCAGTGAGCATTCCTTTGGGATTAAAAGAAGCAAGAGGGGAACAGACTTCAGTGCCTTAGCACTGAGGCCCACAAGGTATGACGAGACAAGGTGACGGCTCCAGGCTGTATAGGCATCGTGGAGCTCTGATGTGTCATGGACAGCCTGTGAGCTCCGTGGGCTCAGCATCTCATTTCCAAGACACAGTTTCATATTAAAGTGGAAAATTTATTTTCTCAAGCTGATCCCTACCAACATTGACTAATAGGCTCTGAGTTCCCAAGGCAGAGATAAAGCTGAGCACAGTGTACCTCAGTAGCTAGAAAATGTCCACAGGCTTATCCCTTTGACTCTCAATTGTAATTGAAATACAAACCTTGCCAAAACACAAAGTTCTTGGATTCACAGTGACAGGCAGAAATGGGTGGATGATGGCTAACCTGGTAATTAAAAAAAAAAAAAAAAAGACAATCATGGTAGTATTCCAACTCCCATAAAAGATATTTTTGTTTGTTTGTTTGCAACAGGGTCTCAGTATAGCTTAGGCTGGCTTCAAACTTGTTGCATAGCTAAGACTGGCCTTGAACTCCTGATCCTGCTGCCTCCACCCAAGCGCTGGGATTACAGGATGTACAACAATACCTAGATCACCATTTTTTTTTAAATAAAATCCTTCTTCCCCAACAAAAACTAGAGTATCCAGTTCTAATAGTAAATTCATTTCAAAATGATAAGTCATTAATATTCATCATCATGCTTAAACACAGAGAGTTTACACACACTTCCAGGGGGCAATGGTACAGTTACATTATGTGAGCTATCTGTTAACTGGTAAAACAGCCTGTCCCTTACACACAGTTATCAAGGCTTTTCTTGTCCCTGCGCTGTCCTCTTACCATGGACAGCAACATCACTTACTTGTTCTGAGAAGAACCGAAACCCCTTATCTTCTCTTATGCACTCATAGGTCTCCCCCAGGACCGGATTGAATGGCTTGCTTCCTGCTCTGAAGTAGGTGGAACAGTACCCTGAGACTGCAAAGGCAGCGACGAGAACCTGCGAGGTCATGGGAAAGGAGCACAATATAGGAGGAACCACCCCAGGTCTGCTTGCCTCTACTCCCACAGACAGTGTGCATCCATGTGGAGGGCTGCTGACTTGAGGCCGTTTGTTTTTTCAGTTATCTGAATCTTCACTACACTGGCAGGGATAAGTCAAGCTACTCCTATGAGAACCGTCAGGCAACTGGAGTCAAGTCTCCACATTCGTGTGTCCACCCAATATACTGGATGATGGAGAGATCAGAGGTTCTGGAGGTCAGCTTGTAACCATTTCCCAGGTACACTCAGCCTCACAGGCATGCATGTGTAGCTGCTGGTGCTGGTTTGAGCAGAGGTCAAGTCCTCCAGCCTTATGGAATAGAGGACAAAGTACCGACAGCAAGTTGATTTCTTAGAACTATGTTCCAGAACAGATGGGCTCTCCTGGCACTCAAGACTAGCTGACAAAGCAAGGCTGCGCATGCTTTAATCTCTAAGGAGTAGGATATTTTTGACGAACTTTAGGGAACACTCTAGGCCAGCAGGTATGCCCACGCAGCTCAAAGTCAACATCCACCTCAGGATAGCTATGAAGAGGCCCAACACGTTTGTAAATTGATTCCATATGGCAAAGCCAAGGGCTGAGCACCCCTGAGGGAAAATAGGCCATGCATACCTCACAACATGAGTAGCTTCCAACAAGAGTATCTAGAACTTCCTGGCATTGCTTGGTTATTCACACAGATCAAGTCTTCTCCAAACCTAAGCAGTGAGAATGTTCTAGAACAAGGCTGCCTACACAATGGCTGTGGCCTAGCTCAGGTCCTCTATGGGACGCTGCCCTGTCTTTTGTTACCATACCATCCTCTCGTAGGGGTCGTCGGTCTCTGAGGCCTTGTCCAGGAGCTCGCTATACTCCATTTCCTCACAGAGGTGCTGCAGAGTGTTGAGTGGCTCGTTGAGCTCCACGGGCATGGAGACCTTCGACAGGTCTTTGCCAATGTTGTTCCTCAAGATATTCCACAGGTTAATGTTACTGGTGTCTGGGCAAGGAGCAGGCAGGCAGGTGCGACGGCCATTGCGGAAGGCGCCTCCTGTGAGCTCCCCATTCAGGACTGGGAGAGGAAGAAGAGCAGAGAGAGAGATGCTTCCTCACTCTGGTTTCATAATATACAAGTGGAAGAGAGAACTCTTTCATGGATTTCTGATTGTAATACATCTAATCGCCTTAATACACAGGATGATTTCTATATAAACATGAGAACAAGTGCTCAAAACATCAGGGTAGGATTTTAAGTGAAGTTTAAAATATATTCAAATATTATTTAAGAAAGCAAAGTCCTGTGTGTGTGTGTGTGTGTGTGTGTGTGTGCATGTGCATCAATTTTTCATAACAAGAGGTAACCCTTCTCTACTTAACCACATACCCAACAGATTTTATAATTGCCACCTGGATAGATTATGCAAAAGAGAAGCTATGAATAACAAAGAGAATAACTGCTGAGGGGAAGAAGGGAAAGGCTGGCTACTGATTCACCACGGTTAGAATGTGGCATGTACACAGAACAACCTGGACACTCAAACGATGCGTACTTTGCCGAGAAATGTTGTCGGCGACACTGGTGTTGTCTTCAGATATGTTGTCACTCACATCGCTGATGTAGGACTCATCATCGGAAGCCTAAAGGAAGGAAGGGCCGAGAGGTGGTAAGAGGGCTTCTTAGGACTCTTGCCTGGAGAGCTCAGATCACCAGATGGTTAAACGTAGCAAACTCTCGTTCAAATGAGCAGCAGAAATCTCAGTGAAAGTATACATGGCATACATTCAAAGAATACCTGAGTGTCTTCTACAGGATGCTAGAGAGGAGCCGCTGTTTTGAAGTAGCTCCTTGGCGGTGGTGCCGCACGCCTTTAATCCCAGCACTTGGGAGGCAGAGGCAGGAGGATCTCTGTGAGTTTGAGGCCAGCCTGTCTACAAAGTGAATTCTAGGACAAGTCAGTGCTACACAGAGAAACCTTGTCTCGAAAAACAAACCAAAACCAAAACAAAAAGTAGCTCCTGTCTTAGCTAAGGTGGGAAGCTGGGGAGGCCAGTATGCTTAACTCAGGAAAACACAGTACACAACACATATACATGAAAGAAGGCCTGTGTCTCTACCCAGAAGATTCCAGATAGGCTGCCCAGAGCAGCGTTATTGAGCAGAGGGTGTGGGAAATGTCAAAGAAAGAATAGAGTTGCCCAGTCATTGAGATGGAGAAGCACAGGAAGGAGGGAGAGACACAGGTAAGAACCATTAGGGAAACATTTGCAAGGACTGCTGGGAAGTTAAGAGTGGCTGTGGCCAAGTGCAAGGAGACAGAAAGAGGGCATGGCAGTGATGATAGGTTTTTCAGACAAACTGAAGGGTCATTAAAACCCAAGAAGCTGCAAGGGAGTCCACACGGAGTCAGACTTAGTTGTCCACAAGATGCTTGCAGCTTCCTTTAGGGAGGTGAGACGAGCAGATGCTACACAGATCTAGGTAAGAAGTCCTGGTAGCTTAGAATCTGACAACTTATAGGAGGATGGAGAGAGATCAAACATCAAGTAATTGTCTTCATGAGAAAAGAGCATCCAAGAAAGCAGCCAGTGTAGGGCTACAGCTTGGTGGTGGGCTGTCTACCTAGTGTGCGTAAGCCCGAGGTTCATTCCCAATACTACAAAAACAAATGAACAAAAAACTAAAATGAAACCCAAATTGAGAGCAAAATTAAATGAAGGAACAGTGTGAGGTACAGACTCAGGGCAGTTAAATAAGGGCACTGGAACAGTTAGGAATTGGGAATCCATGGTCTCCACTTCAGGCAGGAAAACAATGTTCTTTTACTGTATTCAAAGGGTAAACAGCGGCATCTAAAACCAAAATATCCCGACTGTAAAAATATTAGCAAGTCCATGAGGGCAAACAGAGTTTGAAAATCACGTGTACTGCCATCACCTACGGGACCATCCAGATAGGCTTCATCCCCTGAACTTACAATGGCAGCATCAACACACACTGCATGTATCTTCACTACTAACAAGCTCACTCAGGCTGGAAAGATGGCTCAGTGGTTAAGAGCACTGGCTGCTCTTCCATAGGTTCTGAGTTCAATTCCAGCGTCCACATGGTGGTTCATGACCATCTATAAAGGTATCTGATGGCATTCAGGTCTACATGCAACAGAAGCCTCATACATAAGATAAACAAACAAACAAAGACATAAACAAAGAAGAGCATTCTTTGTTTGACCATTTGTTTTGGTGCCTTGAGAGTCTTGTTACATAGCTATGGCTAGCCCAGAATTCATTATGTAGAATAACCTGGACCACTCACTGTGAAACTCTTATCTGTGCTTCTCAAGTGCTCAGATAACTCGAATTACAGTTATGCTCAGCATGTCTGGATCTTTAGTTTTGCAGTGTTCTGAATACATTTTGCTCTTTATCTGTACTGGAAAAGGCAGCACATTCGATGCGTGCTGACGGCATACAGAGATGAACCAGCATGCAGGTGCCTCCGTGACAGACAATGATGGGTAAGCTCTTCGGAAACCTGTTTGGCTTTCAACAGTCTTATCATCATATATACTGCATTTTCCTAGTTGGCAACCTATCTTTTATAAACTTTGTTTATGTTGACATTTTGCTACTCAAAGTTTTAAATTTGAAATATAATAAAACCCATCGGGGTTGAGGGTACAGCAAAACGGTAGAGAGTTTACCCAGCATGCCCAAGGCCCCGGCTTGATCTCCAGTACTGCTAAAAATATTTGAATTCATTTTGAATTTTTAATATTTCCAGATTTGTTGATGATTTTAGGGTGGAAGGGCTGATCTGTCAGTAGAGTGTTTATTGTATAAGCATAAAGGGCCCGAAATCAGATTCCTAGCATCCGTGTAAAAACTGGACGTGGTGCATGTCCCTGAAATCCCAGCAATGCAGGGAGGAGGCAGAGTCCCCGGGCAGCCTAGACAAATCAATTAACACCAGGGCCCAGGGAGAGAATGTGTCTCAAAAAATGAGATGGAGAGAAACTGAAGAAGATACAGGAAGTTGACCTCTGGCTTCTATATATACTTGTGTATGCACACAGAGAAACACCCAGAGGCATGCATGTGCAAGAACACAATCACACATAGCCACACACAGTCACACACAGTCACTCACACACAAACACACACACACACACACACACGAGAGAAGAGAGAGAGAGAGAGAGAGAGAGAGAGAGAGGAGAGAGAGAGGAGAGAGAGAGAGAGAGGAGAGAGAGAGTTCACATATTTCACATGATACCCTGATAGGACTGTGCATGCAGGTTAGAGTAATAGGATTTTTGCTTTTGCATGTGAGGTCTATAAACATGGCAAATTGAGAATAAATTTTTTTTCTAACTCATGTGTTTCCCCTCTTTTTGGTCTCCACAGTTCTCACTGGCTGCAAGAGAGCTAGAGGGAACACCACTGGGTTCTGAAAAGCTGAGCTTGTTAGCTTGTAGGGAAAAAGAGGCAAATCAATCCCTTCCACCTGATTTCTCTAAAACAGAGGTTCTCAACCTTCCTAACACTGCGACCGACCCTTTAATACAGCTCCTCATGTGTGGTGACACCGCCCCCCAGCCATAAAATTATTTCATTGCTACTTCATAACTGTAATTTTGCTACTGTTATGAATCTTAATGTAAATATCTGATATGCAAGATATCTGATATGCTAAAGGGTGGTTCAACCCCAAAGGGGTTGCGATCCCCAGGTGGAGAACTGCTGCTCTAAAATTAATCTCACTTAACTGCAGTGATGGAGACAAGTACCTAGCAGAATTGAATGTATATTGCAATCTTGTTTGTTGTTAGTATTTGTTAAGGAAAGAGCCATGCTTAAACACACCACTCCTCTTGAGTTTCTGATTTCTCCTAAACTGTGTCATAAATGATAAATTATCTCTCATGTAGAATTCTGCAGTGACCATGGACATAAGTCAGAGGTACGCACATTCCAAGTTTGTGTGCAGCAACTGGGGCTGGGCTGTTTGCTGTGGTCCCCTCGTGTGCTCCTATACACAGACTAACACCCTGGCTGTTACCAAGGTCTGTGTCTTCCCTGTGAGCTAAAAGTGCTGGAGCCAAATATTTTGGTTCTGAACTTCAGGGTTCAAAAATAAATCAAGAACTATATTCTAAATGTGATTAGGCATCTCCCCGCAGACACAAGTTTTAAAGCAGACACTAGGTTGGTAGATCATTCTGGAAAGAAGTAGACCATCTTTTAAAAAAAATGATGTAGCTTTTAGTAGACAATTTTCTGAAAGGGTTCTGAGGACTCGTTAAGTAGATGCACTGGTAGCTACCACATCCCCAGTCAGGCAAACTCTGATGAGCACTTCTCAGAAGCATCATGGGTGAATGGCCTGAAAGAACGCCTCTCTTTGTTCAGTTAGCAAAGACTTAGTGAATCCACCAGACTGTTCTAGAGACAAAACAGTGACGTCTCTACCTTCGTGGGACTTGCATTCTAGAGTGAAGACATACAAAATACAGGTGGAATAGATGAAACAGACTGTTAGGAAGTGCTAACTGGGGAGGAGAAATAAACAAAGCGTACCAAGGGCTAGCGGAGACAGGGAAACAGAACACTTCACTGCAAGCAGGTCAGCGATCACGGGCTTCCCTGAAGGTGGCTTCTGAGAAAGGAATTAGACTGTGTATGTGGGGAGAAGCTAACATACATATTTTTGGGAGAAACTCCCCAGGCAGCATGGACGCCAAGTGCAGAGGACCTGTCTCCACTGGCTGCTGCGGAATATAACATACAACCTGCATGTACTCTACAGCTGTGACTGGGATTCACACACCTATGCTGGGCTCACTAGGTGAGCTCGCCACGTGTGTTAGTGTGAAGGCTCGAGGAGCTTTCTAGAGGATTCTCATCATGAGGACACAAGAGACTGGAACAGGTTAGACTGACCCTGGAGCTAGATCTTAATGGAAGAGGAGTGACAACTCTGAGAACACCATGGTGACTATCATTTATTTCTTGGCCTATTCTTGAGTATTGTGGTAAAAGAAGAAGATGTGATTAAAAACAGCTATTTTTGAAAACCTCTAAAACACGGGGCACAAGGAGAGGTACGCAGTCCAGTTCTTTCCAGTGTGGGTCGTATAAAAGACTACTTCTCTTTGTTATAATAAGAGACAATACGGTGTCTTTAGCAAACTGACAACTCCAGGAATCACTCCTTTGGCTGCTTGAAGGATCTAGAACACAAAGGAACACGAAGCTACACCTGAGTACAGAGATCAGATTATTAGCATTTTTGTGTGACAGATAAACTGTTATTCTAAGAATACTGGGGACTGGGACATGATCAGATTTGTCTTATAGAATTATTAAATCACCCAACATAAAATGGTTTTCTAGTTGTCCATCCCTTCTGCATTACCAAGTGGCTCTCACAGTGACCTCAGTTACCACTGGTTTGGTTACTTTGGAACATATATGCTTGATTATTTCCAAGTTAAGAGCCCTGAGTTCCAGCCCAGAAATGCGTACAAGTGCTCAGGGAAGAGAAAGCACTGTGGCTTACATGCTTTGGCTCTGCTTTAATGTGAGCATCTTCCTGTGATATAAACACATACGATAGCTCAGAGTCCCAGAGTCTTATGGGCTTTACCCAAACTCACAGTTGCAAGCAGATGAGATGTACACACCCAGGAACCTACCTCATTTTCTGATGAACTTGCTGATAGGAGCACCTCTTGGGCATCGAAGAACTCTGACACAGATTCTGACATGGAGAGGCGGCTCTCATTGGCCACCTGCTGTGACAGAGGGAGGTTGACATGGATTTGCTCACCAGGCTACAGGAGAGAGAAGCATATGACAGAATCATGTTTTCCCTCCTATAAGCACTGCTATTCCTCCAAATGAATTAGATGAATTAGATTTCTAGAGAATGCCAAACTGTCTGTTAACACTAAGTGACAACATTTCACTTGCTACCATGTACAATTCCATCTGCCGTGTCAAAGAGTCCAAAAGGCAGAGCTGAAAGACGGAGATATTACAACTTGATTTCAAGACTATGCCATACTGATCTCAAATGGATTTTAACAGGTGAAGCCTCTATTAAAAATGCAAAATGGCTGTAGTCTTAGGCCTGTCGTTACTAGTCATGGTCTAAGCAGTAAATTAAGAAGCATTCACAGAAACTTCTAGAGACAACTAAGCAGATAATATATAAGATTAATTTCCCAAATAGGATATATATATATTCCACTTAAATCATGAATTTTAAACCAATGAAATGTGTCTGAATTACTGAATATCTTAGCTGAGCCATATCTTTAGCCTCCTCAGATCATTTTTAATAGTAGCAAAATCCCACTTACAAATTTGAAGAAAAAAAATTGGTTGCTTCAAGATGACCCTTTGTGTCTTGCTTACTGGTTATTTATGTGGAAAAAAATTTAAGAATATACTATATATCCAATTCACTTTAAAAGTTGAAGAGTCTAATTAAGAATTATAAAGTAATTTTTAAATTTTCATTTATTTATTGAGTGTACATATGGGGGCACACATACATGTGCATGGTGGGAGGGTCTGAGGACAACCTAGAGCAGTCTACTCTTCCTTCCACTCTGTGCCTCTCCAGAGACTGAACTGAGGTCATCAGGTTTGGTGGCAAGTGCCTTCCTGGACTTGCTGAGTCACCTTGCTGGCTCTAAATGTTTTCTAAAAGTGATAAATTTTAGAAGTATTCCTAGACTCTGAGCAATTGAATGTATATGCGTGTGGTTTAAGTTCAGCGGGACCCTAAAGATGAATGGGAATAGGTGGGCAACTTAAGCCAAAGGTAAGATGCCTTGGGATATTTCAAGCAGAATGCTTGAGACTGACTTATAGTAAAAAATAAGGCTTTTGTTCAAATATGCCCTTAGCGTTAGTTTAAACTCATTAGCATTAGTTTGTTAGACGAATTGCCATGTACAAAGCTCATAGGTATTAAACAGCAGTTTGACAAAGCTCCTATGCATGTTAGCCCGCATTCTTAATGCGTTTCTATTTTCCTGCCGTTTCTCCAATATAAAAGAACAATAGTCCTAGGGAGGTTGTTGAAAGTGACTTTAAGACAGTGCAATGTGAACTGCTCAGTGCAGTGCCCAACAAGTGCACCGTTAGCTAAACCCAGGCAGCCTGTTAACTAGATGGGCAGCCTGCCACTGAGCTACCCGTCCAGTCCCCGGTGGCTTTGACTGTCTGAGTCACTGTGGAGGGCCCTAGCAGCACCTTTGGCTTTGTTTTTTAGCAAGAACAGGTAACTTCTCTCCCTACACAACTCCCTCCAACGAAATCTTGAAGCAATTTTTTATTTAACAGTTTCTCAGCTAAAATGTTTTTTTCAACATTTCATCAGACATCTGTTGATAATGGAAGGTTGAGACAGATGCAGAAAATTAACAAGCTAGGATAGATGTATAAATTAAATATTTGGCAACATCAGGTGAACATAGAATTAAACAAGAGAGAATAAATGATATCAAATTGACCTACGTCTTTTTACTTCAAATTAACATTAACATTTAAATTAACATTTTAACACAAATGTTCATGGAGGGAATATTATTAACAGAAAATAACTGTTTAAAATAGGAGAATATATGCAGTGATTTAGATGCCATAGAAAAGGTTTCTATATCCACTAATAATGAGCCTTACCTCATCGGGGCTAGGGATAATATTTACACTGACAACGTGATCACAAATGGTAGACTCTGAATGTATTCTGTTCAGCCGACTCCGGAGCTCAGCGTTCTGGTTAAGTGCCTTAAAGTAACAAACACTGCAACTGTAACTGCACATTCAAAAGCCAGTGTTATGGACAAATACAAGGGACAACTTGAGACAGCAAATTCTGAGATGTTCTCTGATTCTGGGGGTCTTACCATGCACTGGGCCATGTAAGTTAAGAAGGAAATAAATGGCTTAGAGTTATGACATTAACTTTTTTTGTAATATAAGACCACTATTTAAGTAGGTTAGTGAACTGAAATATTAAATGGGCTTCATAAAAATGACACATGGATTTTCCTCCTTCTTAGAGGCATATCCATTATCTCCAAGACCAGTCTACTACCACATATATATTACTTTGTGCAGTCTAGGATGATATGATATATATGATATATTATCTATAACATATATGATAATATATATGTAATATATGATAATATATAATATATATGATTCTTTTATATTTTCCTTTTGTGCTACTCTCTAAAGTTTAGGATTCATTTCAAAGTCATCATCGTACAAATATTTGGGATAATTAATAAACTGGCTTTAGTGTAGAGAATTATCTTCAGTCTGATGAAAGGAAATGGCTGTTTTTATTTTTCTAGGAGCTCATAATTAATCCTCTTGGCAGTACAGTGGAACCAACAAAAGCAACCTAAGAGGTTCTTTGGCCAAACAGTGCGAACACAGACATCCATCATAAGAACAAAAGTCCAACAGCAACCAACTCTGAGCTTCAGTCCGTCACAGCACTTTGAACACACCAGAAATTAGCATCCGTAAAACACTGTTTACACAGTCTCCCACATGCAGCAACTGCGTCTGACACAAGGACAGAACAGCCTCGCACACGCACGCCACACGCCCCTTCTCGGGCTCCTGTGTGTGAAGCCCAGGGAGCCTTCTTCCCTCCACACTGATGCATGAGAATGTGGTCCACTTCCGTGTCAGAACTCAGCGCACTGGAATTCTATCAAGCTTCAGGTAGAATGGCTCTGTGAGGACAAGGCTTGTGCAAGAATGGTCAACCTCCTTCCTTCTTGTTAAAGTGGCAATTTCTAGATGGCCACAGGTGTCTTAAGAGTAGACAATATATGCCAGGGCTTATTAAAGGGCGTCTGCCAGCTTCTGTTTAAAGCCTTCAGAACAAGTTTGTATGATATGTTAAGCAACACATTGGACCTGGTATGACAAGTAAGGGTAGTTTGAAGGGGAATACTAATCCAAGAGCATTGCAGGCAGGGCGAGGATGAAGTGTCTGGTTATCTAAGAAACCATGGACATACTAAGTAAGAGATGTGAGTAAATAAGCCATGTACGTCAAAGGAAAAATTCTAATATCTTGTCATCAGTATAGGTGCTTAGATCATTTTTAAAAAGTATTTACTAATTTATTTAATGCATATGAATTCTCTATTTGCACGAATGCCTGTGTGAGAGATGAGGGCATCATACAGAAGAGGGCATCAGATCACATTATACATGATTGTGAGCCACCATGTGGCTGCTGGGAATTGAACTCAGGACCTTTGGAAGAGCAGCCAGTGCTCTTAATCACTGAGCCATCTCTTTAGCCCCCTCAGATCATTTTTAATAGGAGCGAAATCCCACTTACAAATTTGAAAAAAAAAAAAAAAAAAAAAAGGTTGCTTCAAGCTGGTCCTTTGTGGCTATTTTACTTGTTATTTACACGGCCACTTCCTTTGCCCATAAGAACACACAGTTACTGAAATATTCGGGCCAAATCTATCTTGCCACATGTAAATGGGCGGGGCTTTGTAAAGCATTTGATGAGCTGATTGGCAGTCAGTCTTGACTGGAGGTTTTCAAATAAATCTCAACCATCCATTCTTTTTAAAAAGATCACATCTTCTGTTGACACTGGAACAGGTTCATGGACCAACCCCAGTGAAATGCTCTTTTTCAGGGAAGGCATGTTATAAAACACATGTTTTCTATTAATAAGGGATGCTGTGCAACCTCTTACTCTGAGTATTTAAAAATACTAAGAGCTTACTGAAGCTCTCATCTTAGCCCATTTCCACTGAATGTGATCCTGCCTACAGCGATGCATAAGGACAGAGAGGAAAGCCTTAAGCAGTAAAACCACTAGGGAATGAGCTAAAGGAGCTTTTAAAATTGTTTGTATGTTTTTTAAATGTGAAGATAACCTTTTCTTTTTCTGGCATACAAGGGGAAAAATTCTGGGAGTGGGAAGATGAGGGTTTCTTGATTTTAAAACCAAGTAGATAAGACACGTAAGCTATTGGTAGGCCTGAATCCCCTCCGACACAGCCTCACTACATAGCCCATGCCTCCTTAAAACTTGGAATTCTCCTGCCTCAGTCTCCCGAGTTCCTGGGATTATAGACTTATACTACTGTGTCCTGGCTATAGGCTGTCATTCCTTTTATTTACAAAGTAAGGCAGTTGTGGTGGGTGACTTCTGACAGTCATTTCAAATTTGACTAAAATGTCAAGTTGAGATCTTGCACAGTGCTCCTTGGTCAACATTCTGAAGAACAACTGCACACCTCCAAAAGTGCAAAGTAATTCTGGATCGGAGGGTTTTCAGGTATGTACATGTGCCATGTAGGAGCTTTCTATACTTCTAAGGGCCAAGCCAGGGCATATGGCTGCCTACCTGGAAAACGACCATGGTGTTTTCCCCATTGTGTGCAGCTTACTTAGACATTTACTGGGATGCTCTGGAAAGAGATGTTTTTAACCCACATCTTTTAATTTTCTTAATGTTAAACGCCTGTTTTCTCCTTAGTCAGGTGGCAAACAAGTATCATTGCAATAGAAGAAAAATCTTATGTGTGTTCCTTACTAAAATAATGAGTAACAAAGGTTCTTAATTCTGTTTTGTTTTTACTTTAAAATTTTCCAAATTTCAAAAGTAAAATTTCTGAAATTATTGCTAAATAGTTCAGATCAAGAATCTGTGCTAATTGGCGTGGTGAATAATTGCAATTGGTTGTCAATATGTTGACACTATGCCAAAGAAAAAGGCTTGTATTTTACTTTTAAGCATAGCACAACACATTTTACTAGTCCAAAATTTCAAAGTTGTAACAAATCCAGAACCGAACCTACACTAAATCCTACTTCTATTTCAAACAGACATCACCTACATGGCATTCAGAGCAAATATTGGAAAGAAATAACTTCTTTGATAATATATATGCAGTGGTAGATACAAGACTTGTTATAGGACACAGAGAGAGTAGAAATAAGTCACTCCAACTCTGATAACTCATGCCAGCAGACAGGCATGCATCAGCCCGTTTCAGCAATCTTCCTCAGGCTGGCTCCTCCTTTTGCCTTGACGATCAGTATGCATGTGAAGTTTGCTGCAGCCAAGTGCGTGAAAGCTCGCCACAGTGTTCCTCAGCAGGGCCCAGCGCCACCTTTTCTAATGGTGTCGTGGAAACGGAAGCTACTGAGGAACAGAGGTATTGAGAGAGCAGTGGTCATTGGAGTGATAGTCATATGAAAGAGCCCAGAAGAGGGTACAAAATAATGTAGGGAATGTGCTCAAGGAGAGTGAATAGGTCAGAGCAAGGGAAAAGGAGGCAGAACCAAGCCACGGGTACCAGGCACTGAGCAGGAGAGACCACAGACACCTGCCTGGAAGAAGATCGCTTTTGTACATAGTGCCCAAGGCCAACAGGGAGAAAGAAGCACTGTGGCACTGGCTCTAAGCTGTGCCTACAGTTCTTCACTGAGCAGCCACACAGGGATCCTCTGCACTGCCTAGTGAGCCTGGACTATGTGGACCGCCCCATAGGCCACACCCATCCCCATTGCCTCCTGTCCTCAAATGCACCAGCATCTAACACATTCGGAAAAGCAGCTCCTGCTTGCTCTGTTCAAACGGTTACTATTTGAAATTCCAAATCCTAATCAATCCTTACGTCTCACCTTCCGCAGACAATTAGATAGAAAGTTACCGTAGACTCGGGAGACACTGGCACAATCATTTCACTAAGTGGGATGGTGGGTTCTGGGAAAGGAACATGGCTGCCTGAGTTGGAAAAGGATTAGTAACACCAGGCAAGAAGTTTCATACAATCAAATCCTTTGAGTAAAGATAAAGCTGGTTCAAATGAATGAGAAAATTAATGCAAAAACTGCCAAAAACCCAAATTCTGGGCAAATATCCTTTTTTTGTTGAATTTAAAAAATACTGTTAAATTTAGAAAAATTATATATATATATATATATATATATATTATATATATATATAAATTCATACAATGCTACCTAATTGTTGTTACCAATCAGTCTTCCAGCCTTTCCCTCCTATGCCCCTTTTATCTTGTTTCCCAGGTGCGTGGCTTTCACTCTGTACCTGCACTTTATTCAATGGCCATAAATATAGGCTTCAACCCCTTGATAAACATGATTTAGATAGCTGTACAATAAACAACTGTTCCCTATTACTTGAGCCATAGAATAGTTACTAAGTTTTATTATATTAAATACATTGTGATATCTGCATAGACTCGCAGAGACAATGGTTTATAACTGAAACTTTATAGCTAAAAAAACCTGTAAAGGATCTATGAAAAACATCTTCATATCCCCTAAATGTGACAGAGTCCCAGGGAACTGTAGAATTCAGAGACAAATAAATACACTTGGAATTCTTCTCCTATCACAAACTATTTATTTACAGTACGTGTAATGCCGTGGACAGGAAAGATGACAGATACTACAGCTGGGATTTTAAATTATGCCATTATGTGCCTTGAGCAAACATTTGGCTTACACTCTCATTCTCGAAATATTTCAATAATTCTAAATGCACATTTCCCCAACAGTGCACACCTCTGAAGCTCGCTGTCGGTTCAACTCACAGGAATGATTTTTTTCCCCTCTCTCTCTCAGCAATGCACAAAAATAATGTCTCGCTTAATGACTGTGGCATGTCGACTTGGTGAAACACAGTAGTTCTGGCCGGAGTAGATGGTCATATGCCGTTGCTCACATTTATACCGATTCAATTCACACTACATTCAGCACAAGCTGTGTCCAAAGTCTGGGGTGAGAAAGCAAACCGGCAACAGTAACAGGGCATACTGTTCTGCAGACAGACTCACGGGGAGCCTGACACGTAGCTGACTGTTCTGGTAATCGGGAGCACCAAAGCAGTCTCAGTTTTATAATGCGTGATTTGACTTTAGTGGTCATAAAATGAGAGCTGAGGCTAGGTAAGATCATCTATAAGGGACAGATGCCAAAGAAAATGTCCTGTCCTACACATGTTAAGCCTTAACATCTATGCTTGTCGTGGAAGTGAAAGTTACATTTCATGAGGGGTAAAAGTATAAAAATTATGTTCTGTTTGTGTCCATATAGATTATGGAGGAGGAATTTACTGGTCTCTCCAGCCTCGCAAGTTTCTGCTTACTCAAGGCAGGTAACAATTTATGCCAGGCACGTAGTGCAGAATGCTCAGCTCATCTACTTCAGATGCCATGCACCTGTTGAAGGGTGCTAGCATTTGTTCAGTTGCTACAATATATACTGAAAAGCTTTACTAAAAAAAAAAAATGCATTATTATCATCATTTTGACAATTCTGTCAAGCAGGACTTATGTCAAATGTTCAATTGACAGCCAAGTCGTGTTGATCCCATAGTGTCTCGCCAACTCAGTCCTTCCTCCACCTCCTGTGAGACCTCTTTGGTTTGGGAACATTGTCTCACATATTAGACAGTCTAAAATAATGAATCTGACCAACTGCTTTTGCCTTCATTTCATCCATTTCCCATACTACTATATCAGACTAATCTTTCTAATATATGCATCATGCCATAATACTTTCCATTTCTGGTAGCTAAATTTCTTTAAGCCTTCCTTATCATTGATAGCACAAATGTATTCCTTTGTGCAGTTCTCAGTGGGCTGGCTATCATCTAATGACTACCTAGGGAAGAATTTCTCCATTCATTAATTCTCTAGATTCCTTAGATAGTGTTCAAAACACCAGCATCACTTCACTACAAAAGAGTAAACTGTGTCTAAGCAAAGGCTGTGGTTTCTAAAACAGAGTCCCACCTCAGCAGTGATGGCAATGCAGCCACTGAGTGCTTGGCTGGCTCGAATGAGGAACATACTGTTAATGTAGACAAAAGCTATGACACACAAGCATCGGATTCTTCAGAGGCTCATGTGCAACACACTTAACAGGCCCACATTAGTCTCAAATCTTTTAGCCCTGGAGTTAGGAAGAAAATCTAAACCCCAAACCAAACAACCCAAGGAAAATCTACCAAGGCCCTGACTTAAGATGCAAATAAGTCTCTCTCAAGATGGAAACTGTACACCGTTTGTGTAGTTCTCAATGGGCTGTATTCTAACTCAACGAGAGTACATTAACTCAAAGGGAGTACACCTTCGACATAGTTGACATCCTTGCTTTACTTCACTCCTTCAGTTTAGCGTTGGATCCTTCTTCATTCCCTCAGAGCACTCTCCCAAGGGAGTCAGATCTCTGTGGCTGTGCTTGAAGATGGTCTCTTGCTTTTCATCAACCAGAGCCCTAGAAATCTGTCCCACAGAGCCCTGCCATGAATGGCACAATGTGGTCCCTTAAACTGTTTCCTGGGTGGACAGTGCTCATCTTAACAAGATAATGAGCTTCCAGGGAGCCAGATCTATGATATCCCATATTTTGAATAATACCTAGTCACTTAAATGCATAGACAAATGAGCAAATGGTTTTTCTATCACTGTGACCTGTCTTCCTAGTCATTTATTCCTAAATTCATCCAAAGCTAAATCCTAGATCTCTATGCATTTTTAAAAACAGGGTTTCAAGAATCCCAGGCTGTCCTTGAACTCACTATGTAGCCAAGGAAGGCCTTGAACACCAGATCTTCCTGCCTCCCTGCCTTAAGCACTAACATTCTAAAGCATGTGGCATTTTGCCCAGTTTTATGTGGTGCTAGGGGTTGAAATTACGGCTTTGTGCATGCTAGGCAAGCATTTGATCAGCCTAGTCATACCCGCAGACCTCCAACCCATTCTTTGTCTTAACAAGAAGCATACGAAAGCAAGCAAGCGGCAAGCAAGAAACAAATCTTATTTTTGTTAGTATATGCTCAGTTTCTGTCACTAGCTTTTATCATCAAATATACTAAAGAAACACTCTGGGATTTAGGGTATATTTTGTATGTCTTCGAGATGACACCTACATGTTTGTTTGACTACTAGTTTGATCTGTCTGCTTCTTGGTGCATTTACAACAATGACTCAGAAGATCAATTAGCATCAACAGAGCATGGAACAGCTTCATGGACACAAGCAGATGCCAGAACCTTTGCAAGGTTATGAGTGAAGTCCTCTACCAGCTACCAGGCAGGTGCTGTGGTGATTCACATGCTCCTGAAGCCCTGATTTGGCCCTGGAGGCAGCATATATACCTCAGCTGAGGGCATTTGGTGGCGCTGGGGATGTGTAGCCTAGACACTGGCACTGCATTATAGGAGACTAAATACTGAAAACACTGACAGATCAGGTACAAAAACCACACTGACAGGAGTTCACATCTCATTGTTCAGGACGGGCATATTCAAGCAGGATCAGATCCACATGGAGAACCACTTACCCAGGATTTGCCGGCTCCTTCACTCTGATCCAAGGCACCAGGAAGTGAACAATATTTTATATAAACACTGAGTTCTCATACATGAAAGAAGTCACATAACAGCATTGCATGCTCAAAGGAATCAAACTGAGTGCATTTAAGGACTGACTGGAGAAGGTGTCTACTAGAGAGGAAGAAGTGTGCAGCTTTCAAGAATTGGTAACTGAAACATCAACTCTGAGGTATACAGGGGTGCATTAGCTATTAGTAAAATAAAATATGACATATGCTAAAATATAAAAGTCCAACTTGGGGAGCATAACGGACAGAAGAGAACCCCAGGAATGCAAATCAGAAAAGAAACAGGTTCGTAATAATATGTAACTTTCAACAGATTAAAATCTAAGTGGGAAAACATAAAGTGTGGAAGACCGAGTAGATTTTGTTTTATTTACCATTGGATTGAATATATTCTGGAATACTTCTCAAACATATAAATCATGTATAAATGCTTGTGGGTTTTCTTTCTTTCTGTTTTTTTTTTTTTTAAATTAGGGGCTGACAAATGACCCCAGACATTAATTCGAGTAGTCCAAATAACAGTTATATATACTCAGCAATTTCTGCTTCTTTTTACCTTACCTCAACATTTTTAGAGGAGAAAACTAATACAATTCAATACTGACTCTGCAATGTGTTGGGAGAACGTCAGAGGAGCACGCCATTCCCATCCTTCCCCCCACTCCAGGCACCGCTGGCCTCCACCCGCCCCATCCTTTGCCGAGCATCTTTTGTTGGCCATGCATAGGAAAACACTTGGGTTTACCTGTGACAGTGACTGTCGGAGCCTGGCCATCTGTGTGCTGTGGCCTTTGTTGTGATCTTGCTCCGAAACCATCTGCTTCAGCTTCTCCTTCTCTATAGCTATGCTGTTAAATGCCGACTTCAAAAGAGAATGCACTGAGTGGAGAGAGAGGTGAGAGACAAACACTCAACCTAGTAGAAGGACCATGTGGGATGCCAACGTCAGTGCATCCTAACTGATAGCCAAACATTTTCCAGAAAGACTAGGTTATAGTCTAACTAAAACAAAAAACTCAGCCTGTAGGAAAAAAAAAAAACTAGCCTTAAATAGAATCTGAGCATCTATACCCAAAACAAATATGGCAATTTTAATTAATTAAAATGGAAATTTTTATACTTCATACCAGCTGAGCCAACACAGTTTGGAAGCAACATCCAAAATATCAACATCAATTCTTAACATCAATACTCAGAAATTAACTCGTATCTCTAGAGGGAAAAGAAAGCAGGTTTTGTTTGTTATGTTTGATGATAATATTTAGAGCTGTTCTGTTAAAGTGCCATGCGACTCAAGAGTTATTATAGTTATTTCCAAGGAGTGTACACCTCCAAACAGAACATCTTACGGGTCTTGTCAACATAAATCAGTCAGTGGATCCAGAAGTTCTGACTGAGTTCTTTGGAGTGGGAAGTGATTTGGCTTTAAAAACAGCACCTTTATTGCTTTCTCAGCAGAAAGCGTCTCAGTGTCACAGGCGCTTCGCAACAGCAAAGACAGCACCTCTCCCCTCATTGCCTACATGGCTAACGACTTGGTACAATCAGAGGCAGTCTTGTGGTTTGAAACCACAAAAGGTTGAATTTACATGTTTCAAAAGCATGGGGAATCTTCAAATATAGGCATTTCCCTATTTGAAAAGGGTTATTTATTTATTTTTTTTACAGGTATTAACATCCGTATAGAATGGTGGCCTGAACTAAGGGAGGTGGTGGGTGGGTGGAATGGAACCAGAGAGGTGTCAGGGACCTAAAGAATTCATGATCTCTTTCAGAGATAAGGCTGACAATTGTTTTTATTTTGCACTGCTGAGAGGAACCCAGAGCCTGAGCAAGGGAGGTACACTACTACTGAGCCACACCTCTGCCTCACAATCTATTAATTCACGTGCTGTATTCCATCAGCTGAAAGGTAACCACTTGACAGCTGGAATTAATCCTGCTGTTGACTTTAAAGTGCCTCATAATGCCTTTCCAAAGAGTTCAATCAAGGCATGGGTCTGTCCATTTTGTCTCTCTTGTGTGGAACATCTGGATGTCTGATAAAAAAAAAAAAAACCCGGAATTTCAACACAGGCTTTAAAATACTGTTGAAACTTGAGTTTCCTGGAAGCGTTATGACTGTGACAAAGTCTCTTGGGGCTGCCATCCGCCTCATCCTTTCCCTGTGCTGTGTTCACCTAGGCGTTCTCTTTCTCCAACTGCTGCCAACCATTCCCGGAAGCAAAAGAACTGGCTATGGATCTGAGCCGCATGGAATACCACTGGCTCCGATCACAAAATTGGCATCCAACTTAACAAAGCAATGAAACGTGAGTTTATAAGGCATTAGGAGATGGCATCAATAGACAGATCCATAGAAAGATAATAAGATGATTGTTTTAGGATTATGAAGTTGACGTGCTATCTGACTATGTTGTAAACATCGAAAGAGAATAGCAGTGAAAGAGTCCATCTGCATGCCAAGGCTCTTGTTAAACCACAGCAAAACCTTGCTGACAGTCTAGGATTATACATTATTTGCTACATTTCCAGGTATGTTCTCGATGTTCACCCTTTCTTATTCTAAGCAAATAAGCTGCTGTACTATAAGGTAACTGCATTGCCTGCCTCCTGGGATAACACACAGCATGACCTTCAGTTTTGACTGAGGGACCAACTTGTCACTGGAAAGGAAAGAGGCAGAAAAACAATAAGGAGTTTCCTAGGTGCTTCATGAAAAGAAGTAGGTTTATAATAATTAGTAACTTTCAACAGATTAAAATCGAAGTGGAAAAATGGAAAGTTCATAGTAATTAGTGACATCTGTGTAGCGGTTTCGCAGGACACATTCCATTTCACACACCTTTTTAAGGATATTTTCAAACATATTGACCAGGTCTGAGAAACAACACAGGATACATCTCCCTCACAGTATTTTAAAAAGGACACTGCCCAAGAAGGTGCTACTTTAAACCAAAAGGTGAACATTAGCTGCAAGCTAAACACCATTTAGCAAGTGGGCACTCAAGTCTCCCGACAAATGGCAACCTCTCATACTTGTTAAACCTTCCATGTTTAACACTCTTACTGAAAACTTAGTATACAGTAGAGACTCAAGAGTGTGACTGACTTCCCATTCCTCAAAACTCAGTTGGCTTTTGATGCCCTGGCAAGTGCAGTATAACTGGCCTGACGCGCCACCAGTCCTAGGATGAGGCTGGTGCCTCAGAGCCCTAAACTATGAGACACAGGAAGAATGGTGTGGTGGTGTGATTGTAAGCAGCCTTCCCGGTGTGCTGTCAATATACAAGGAACATGATGGAAGTCACGTTGTTAGCCCAGGCTCCAGCTAAAAGCCATTGAGCCCAGTTAGTGACCCATGGCAGCTCTCAGCTGAACGCTTGCTCAACTCTTCACCCAGTTGAAAAGTACAAGAGTGAAACTTCTTTGAAAAAGGAATACATTTTTTTCCTGGCTAAGATTAATTAAATATGGATTATAAGATAGCTACAAGACACTGAGAAAAATGATGGTTGGAGACAGTATCTTGCTGGGCTGCCTAGGAAACAAATCTCTCTTTGCTTCTCTGCCTCTTTCCTTTCCAACGACAAGTTACTCAGTCAAAATTGAAGGTCGTGTTGTGCACTGTCCCGGTAGGCAGACGCTGTAATCCATTGCATCCCACATGTTGACAGAGCTCCACCCACATATTAACCAGTTCATCCTGCCATCCTCACCCACACAAAGATAAAATAATGCATCTTTCATCAAATTTCTGCTGTCAAACACCTTGTAGTGGTTACCTTTCTGTGCAATTAGACAAAATTCTTCTTGTAGCTTGGTATAATCTGTGGAACTTTCCAGAGGGTCGGTGAGGTGGCTGGGAGGGGTCTGAAACTCAATGTCTGCACAAAGGTTGGGGTTGGAGGAGTGCAGACGCACTGGTGACATGGTGGCGCTGAAAGGAACCTGGAAGGGAAGGTGTCAATTATTCAAGTGTCACCATACCCTGTTCAATATCTTCTGGCCCAGCCAGGACCCTTCCTATCCATTACAACAACACACCCCTTTCTGATGACACACTTGGGGAGCCTCAGTCCGCATTTATTTTATAAGTAGTGTGGGCTGGGAAGAGTTAGTCTTGTTTCTGAGAGTTCAAGAATTCCCAGGACTCATTGGGCTTTCCTTCTTCCAGAGAGTAATGACTACACACCTCTGAACCTTCACTTGTCCCTAGAAGTAACTGGTGGAAAAGAGCAACTTGAACCTTGAAGTAGTGAACCTGTTCTCACACAGTCAGAATGCAATTTATATGCACTTCTCTTTGAGCCTAGGCAGGATCTTAATAAAAATATAAAAATACCCATAAAGACTCGCTTGGCTTATAGCTACTGGAAGAAGCAAGTTTATCGTACATACACTAATGAATTAAAGAGACTCAGTCATTTAAAAACATACTGATTAATATATCCACAAACAAAACCTATTATGTGAGTCACTGCCATTTGCCTTTGTGATACACATTTCTCTGTTATCTGGATGACTGTGGCTTATGAACCAGTGAAAAGCATTAGTAGAAAAGGTCACATTATTGTAGACCATTCCCAGTGGAAACTGGAACTTTCCTGTCCAGATTGGATCAGGAACTAGGCTTATGCTGTGTGAAAGCAAAGCACTTTCTTGTCCTTTTTAGGGGGTCAACCTGAGTGTGACAAGAGCTTTTGGTTAATCATTCTTGGGAAATGGAAACACTTCTTCTAGCTAGTCCACCAGCTAACTTTCTTAATCTTATTACATAGATCTTCGCTCAGCTGCCCAAAAGGAGCCATTAACAGACTCCACAAAAGCTGAAATTTCTATAATTAAGTGCTAACTCTTTCTCACTGACTAACTTGCAATACTTTGGTGTGTGGGAAAGGTGTGTGTGTGTGTGTGTGTGGTGTGTGTGTGTGTGTGTGTGAAACACTAATTTCCTTAATTTTTTATTTTAAACTTTATGGATTTGATAAATGATAGAGGAAAGGATAGAAAGGTTCTCTGTATATCTCTTGCTTGTTCTTACAAGCAGATAAGTGGAGAGAAAGAAAAAAATCTGGCCCATGGGCAACGACATGACTAATGTCCCCATTGACATAGCTCAGCTCTGATAGTGAGTACTTTATCTGGAAAAGTATCAAAGGGAAGAAGTTATTGCTGAAGAAGGAAGAAAAGGGGAAACTTCGCCCACTAACGCCACCTACACTAAGCATGCTAACACACATTCTCTGAGGCCTTCAGAGGAATCAAAGTCATCATCCTTTATCCTCAGTAGGAGCTACAGTGACCTCGATGGGAGATGTCAATGGCTGCCTACCTTATCAGGCTCAAACCTTCCTCCTGTTCCAGATCTGAGGCAGAGAAGTATCGAATGAGCCTTTGAGAGAATGGAGTGCTAGGGTTCCCTTATGCTGGGGACTCTTTATCTTTATAGCAATGACAGAAAAGCTTTGGGGTGCTAAGAGAAAAACGGGACCTGTGTAGAAAGTGATTAAAGTTGGACCAAGGAACAGTAAGAATAACAAACTCCGGTGCTTGGTGTTGGGAGACATAGTACACTGAGGGTCATGGGAAAGTTTCATGTCACTCAAAAATCCTCAAGAATTCAGCCAGCATGGGCATTTCTTCTGAGCAGACTACGTTAGCCTAGGGAGGCGCTGTGGAGGGGCCTGCAGTAAAAACCCATGGAGTTCGAGAAGGCACAAGATTTTATTTGTGCACAATAAAAGTCTCTCCACTAGATGCTTGAATCAGATGCTAAGAAGAAACACACAATTTACAAATTTATAATTTGAACATAATTGAGTTTTAAGCTGACTCCTAAAACAGTAGAAATGGCGGCTTTGTATATGACCCACGGGGAATGAACTAACAATATTCCAAGCTAATGGCAACCAGACAGTTTTCTGGGAAGATGAAAAATATTTTTATACACATTCAACTGAATTAAATAGTTATCTTTTTTTCCTTAGGAGAAGTGTGTTGAATGGATCATTTTAGTCGAGGAATTTGTAAAAATAGACAATAAAAATCAGGATGTATTCATGTAACTGACTATTTCTTCAGCCTGGGGACTCACTCAGTTTTCATTTATTGACACTGGACATCATTTGGATAGAAAGCACTTTAAGTGGTAACCAGCTTCTTGCCAGCAGTGAGAGTTGGAACGGAGCTGCCAACAGCTCCCCATACTCAGAGCTGTGAACCTTCAGTGTTGCGTTTGAGTCTTGCTCCTCTGCTCAGGATAGAACCTGAAGGCTTCCTAGAAGCTCTACGACAGGGAGGAAGCCTGGTTCAGGAATATTCTGAAACCAGTAGCTGAACTATGGACTGGAAATGTTAGGGGACACCCTTAAAATTCACCTACAAGTAAGTCCAAAGAGAAGGGTATTTGTGAGGAGCACTGCTGGCCTCCAAATGTAGCAATGGTCACCAAGAAGAAGGCATGCTGGTGTGTCCAGTTATACTAAGCTTAAGAGGTCTTAAGGGCCAGAGTGAAAAATCCATTAGTATCCTGCAGTTTGCATTCAAGGATACGTTTGGAGTACTGTTGGTTTGGGGAGCCCAGGTGTTCTTCCACTTGGAGCCAGTGTTTCTATGTTTCCTACATTGAAGTATTGTGAGCTTTGGCTAGTAGAGAAAGTTGGCCATTCTGAGTGCCAGTGCTAAGGCCCAACAAGAACATATTTCGGAAACATCTCCTCAGGTAGACTTTCCTTTGGTACCAAACTTGTTCACCCCAGATGCCTGAGTGGAAGATGATAAACTGACAAGGATTCTAGCAGGATGAGGCAGGTTCAAATGTGGGGTAACTTCAGTGTTGAGAGGAGGAGGGACACTGGAAGAAACAGGAGGCTGGGTCAGGCCACTGGTGCAGGGGATGGAGGTTAGAAGTCCGTGGTGGATCTTACTCAGTGCCTCATAGACAGATCAGGGTACAGCTCCCAAAGGGCAGCAGGTATCCAACACCAATTATTCCTGTAATTATTTTAATCCTTTTTCACTAGAATCATCTAAGTTAATTTTATAATTTCTGTGGTCAGTGACGTTGTTTTAACAAGCCTTTTCCTCTGCTTCCAACTGAAGAAAATATAAACTTTACTCTCTGCAAATAGGTACTACGAATGCTACCTTTATTAGTTTCACTGTATACAAAGCTTAAAAACTGAACCCAGGAAAAAATACCATGGCCTCCTTGCACAGTATGCTGGGAGGTTATTATTGGAGGAAGCATTAGCATTTTCACAAGATAACCGATCTTTGCTTCCCAGACTCTGATGTTGTTACTTCTCTAAAGATCACCTGCCCTTGTTCAGTTTATTCCTCTGGCTGGTTAGGTGTCTGCTGGCAGAATCTCTTACTGACCTAGAACCAGAGCCTCCATTCATTTGCATTTGAATATATCCACTGCACCATAAACGCAATTTCAGTAATGACTTAGTTCAAATATTTGTAAAACTATGAATGTCGGAGTCAGTCTCCTAATTAATTCCAAGTCACTGGTTGACTCAATAATCAAAACTGATTCTATCCCATAGTCTAGCTAAGCACTTACATAATATGCCGGAATTGACTATGAAATGAAACACCAGTAGCCCTTGCGCTAGAAGCTTTCTATAGCGCAATCAAACCTTTTTCATTATTTTTAGACATTCTAACCTTGAAGTATATCCTAATTTTAGCAAGTATAAAATTGTTATTAACTCAGAAAAATCATGTATTAGACAAAAAAACCTAGCATCCATGATTACTATGAACTCAAGAATCTATATTTTTTAAAGTGAGTAAGATCTTGGGAGGAATTGATATTATTGTTTACTTTTATCTTGTGATCAGGTGCTTTACTTCATATTGTGTATGGACAATCATGAGTCTTACTTACTTACGTCCTTCTATCTATTCTTTCCCCTCTTCGGAGTAAAAAAAAATACCTGTCTACATATAGATTAGGTACTTCATGGATTTCTTTTTTTCATTTCCACACTATATTTTCCAGTCTTTGAGCCAATATTCTTTCTATAATGTGATCTCCCTTGTATCTATACTTTAGGTGGCCGTATAGAGATGACATCAAAATCCACCTTTTCTAGTCCTCTCACTGCTGTCTCCTCAAGCAGTCATACTGGCACACACAAACAAGAACAACTTATTTCTGTAGTAACGTGACCTTTCTCAGAAAAACAAAAATTAGTTAGCAAAGGTTCAGGCATCAGTATGGAAAAATTAATAAATGAAATACCATCATTTAAGAAAATTCACCCATCTCGGAGCCCCATAGTCAGTTTCTCAAACTCAGTTAGACTTGAGTTTCCATTCTTTCTTCCAATAATGGTAGAAGAGGAGGATTATGAACTAGCTCTCTGTTGCAAAACCCAGCACCCACGTCCAATTCCTGCCACGAAAGGAGAGCCAGAGGACATTTGAAAGTGATGGCAATGGGGGAGGCCACAGGTGACCCACCACACACTGGTGGCACCATCACAACAGAGCCACCCTCGTGCACAGTTCCTCATTTGAGATGGAAATCCACTCACTGTTGTAGCCACTGCTGCCGCTAGCCTCTGCCGGCGCCGAGTTGTGTTGAACTGGCCCTTCGCAGGTGGCCCTTCCTGACAGTGAACGGGAGAAGAAAAGGGGGTAAAAACATGGGGTAGGGATGAAGATGAGGGGGATTCATGGGGAATGAAAGATAATCAGACAGAAGAGAAGAGTTTTAACTGTAATTGACTTTTCTTTAAAAAAAAAATCTTAACATTGAAACAAGTCAAGGGGACGGACACTCATGCCACAGGAAATGTTCTTTCTTCTCAGTGCAGACCACCCAAACACTGTGAGTCCACTTCCTGAATATAATCTCTACCCCAAGAACAGAAGGAGAGCTCTCCTATGAATTAACGAAATAAACGAGAAGCCTGCCATTCCAAAGAAAAATGAACGTACGCACCACTTTCTAAAACTGTGATGACACGACAGTTGTATTAAGTCAAAGGCATCCAGTAAATGGTAGGGAAGAAAACAGGCAAGCTTTGGGGAAAATGATTATAAAAAATGTAAAGGCAAAAAAAAATCATATTCAGAGAAAAAAATAAGAGGAAGTGAAACAGGGTTCTTTAACCCCCCAACTCAACCCACCAAAAAGCCTACTGGCAGGGACTCAGTATTACGAAAGAATTGCCCAAAGTGGAGGCCAGTCCTACTACACTGGGGTTGTCGGGGAGCTGGAGAGCCTTCAAGTGCCTCAGAGTGTGGGGTCAATGCCTTTTCATCCTTCAAAGCCACCTCAATGTTATAGACTCTGAGTCTTCAAGATGGGGGACAACACTTCCATTTCCAGTCAGCCAGAGTGACATTTCTTATATTAATCCAACAATTCACACACACAAAATAATCCATCACAACTACTCTCATCTGTTTTGAATTCTCACATCTCTGATGCTCTTTTAAATTTTCCAAATTGCTTTCATAATTTACTTCACAAATCTTTTGCATATTTATGTGTGTCACTACACATAGTTTATTTTCTACAAAGGTTTTCTACACAAAATCTCCACATTTAATGTAATGAAGGAAGAACTTGTCTTCCTATGTTAGTGTAATTGTGGGATGTGGAAGTAGGTCAGCTTCATGTGAATGATGGGTTATATTATCGGCCACTATGTACTTCTTCCCACTCTAGCTGATCCCTCCAGTATCCAGGGCCTATTATCTAATTTGCTCCATGAATGACACAGAAACACAGTGTTTCCCTTCTATAGCACTTTTGACTATATAGTCTTACTGAGATTTTTATTAGCACCAGACAATGCAGAGTTTGGAAGACCTGGGTGCCTATTTTCTTTAAAGATAATCCTCCCAGAACCTTCAAGATATAAGCTGACTCCACAAGTTACACAAGAGATTTCTGACAGCAATCCAATGGCATCTAGGATGAATATGACCAAACAAATCTAGCATTTAACCTTCATGGTCAAGGAAGGTGCGCAATCTACCTTATGTAAGAATAAGTCATCAAATATCCAGCATAGCACATGTTTCATGTTTCAGTTTTATTTCTACTTCCTGGAGTCATTTTTTAAAAAACAATTTATTTCATAATTCTTTCAAGATGACAATAACTATAGAACGTCCAAACAAACATGCAAAGCTCAACGACATAATATCAACATCAATAATGATCACCAGCCAACTACCACTGCCGCACACCCTGGCTCCCCTCATAACTGGCTAATGACCTAGATAACAAACAACAGAAAAGGAGTTATCACTATGCTAGACTCTCTCAAGTTGGCTCTGATAGTGGTCATCCTGGAAAGTGAGATGACAAGGAACTCAAAACAAACACCTGGAATCACTAAGATGGAATTCTCATAACCACACGGCTTTCAGCATGGGAAGGACAAGCAGCTAGGGTGAGGAGACGTCTCTAATCTCAGCAAGCAAAAGAAATGTTCAAGGGGAATGAGAACAAATTCTGCAGCACTTCAGCCAACGACACAGTCCAAGTGGAAGGAAACCCTCCCTGGGAGTGATTCATAGCTTATTTAAAGTCTATGTTTCTACTGAAAATTGTACCTGCTCCTCTTGAAAAGTAAAGTGACTGCAGGGATGAGGTAATCTCAGATTCCTCATCTAAGTAAGAATCACAAGGCCACTTGTGTCACTCCTTGGTCAAACAAAGCAAGACAACAGTGAAAAATTCAAAGAAGCCATCCAAAGATTTGCCTGCTTTGGCATCAATGTCTTCTGATGACTCAAACAATCCTTGTGATTTCTCTGCACATTTATTAACCAGAGCTGCAGTCTGTTTCCTGCAGGGGAAAGATGGACCATGTGGGCTTGTGGTAGGAGTCCTGGCTCCACGGACAGCCAGGGGTACTGTGTTTAGACTTCCTGAGAGCCAATCCACTCAGACAATGCTGTGAAAGGAGTCTGTTCAGAGGGATGCATTAACCAACCTTGTTGAAACAGTATCTATCACAATGGGTATGTGCTTAGGGTGCTAACATTCCCTAATTCTTTTATTTAAAGAAAATGTTCTTCTGGCTGCAAAAATGAGTCTACTATCTTAGTCATGAGAACATGAATACAAGGCCTAAAACCAAGATAAATTGTAAGCTCAAAACAAACAACCATCTTGCGAGTTTCTTGTGAAATCATATGGCATATTTTCCCTACAGAACTAATTTTATGAACAGAATGGGAAACACACGAAAATATATTGCTCAAAGGAACACACATAATTACATTCATTGAATGCAGATATTCTAAATAGAAATACTGATGTTTAGTGCTTATGAAGGATTACCATGAATGACACCGGATTAGGAAGCACACTAGCAGTTCGTCATTGACACATTCAGAGTGAGAATACAAAGAATGTCATTAAGACAGTTTGACTCAGAGAAGAATTACTTCTGTTAATTATTCAGAGGAAAAGGAAGAACATAGAGAAACAGTTACTTCGTGTTAAGATCTAAATGCATCAATATTATAATTTTTAAAAAATGAAATTGACTAATTTTAACTGGCAGGTACTCAATCATCTTATGCAGCTAAGATAAGAATGCTAGAGATTCTTGTCGAGATTTGGAAGTAAAATGATTTATGACATGGGTTTTAGGCATTCTGTATCACCGAAATGTAATAACATAAGAGGATCATATTTGAAAATATACAACTATTGCAATTAAAATTTTTATTTTAAGTAAATTTATCATGAGCTATGGAGATTTTAGTTCCAATTTTAGAGTGACTGATGTAGACCAGATACTATTTACCTTTGTAATTATAGAATTTCAGAGTTGAGACAGAGTTCAATGATCATTAAATTAATTCTGTAACTTGAGCAGGAGCAAATAAAGTCCACAGAAAGTTTAACAGAAATGTATAAATTATGAGGCCAGAGAGTCACATCGATTACAGTAACACCGGGTGTGTTGATCTTTAACCTCAAAGGCCTTGATAAAATTGTGGACAAAGTTCATCCATAGAAGAGCCCTCTAACCCTGAGACTCTATAGATGAACATATATTACTGTCCACTGGCTTTCCAGCTTTGAATTTAAAATGGCTTTCTGTCTAAGTTTTAATGTTTCAAAGGCTAGAACTGAGGATGGTAATCCTACTGTGTGGCCAGATTGGATCATTCTTACTTTACAAGGTTTTTACACTTAGGCCCAATTAACTACAATGATTAATTCAAGTTTTGGATAGCATAACTCTTCAAAAGAACGGTCTTCCAAGCAGTTAAGCTATCTCTTTAATCTCACACCCAGGGGCGGATACAGAATGGACACAGAGAGAAACGCTTTCAATGAACATGCAAACGATGGCAAAGCAAAGGCTGTACCTGAAGTTGTATTTTTGTATCTTTGCTGACACTTTTTGTCCTCCAGCGTCTTGTGACCCGCTTGTCTTTCTTTGAAATATCTACACAGTTAGCCTACATTACACAAATAGTTAAAAGCAACAAAGGATTATTAAGTTCACACAGATGATAACACAGACAAAGAGCCCAGAAAGTTAGTAAGGAATCGTTAGAACCCCAAAGCAAACCAGCCAAGGGAGAAAGACATACTAACAGCCAAGACATCTACAACTCACTTGTGACAGTTATATTTGTAGTGTGTAAAAATGAGAACAAGATTAGAGGCTGTGAGCACTTTTTTTTTCTACATTAAAAGACAGCCATACTTCTGAAAAGTTCTAGAACTTAAACTTCAAAGCCATCATTGCTAATACAAAAGAGAAGCACTGGGAGTTGACACAAATATGTTTACAAGAGTCTGTACGTATAGAGGACACCCACAAAGCACCCACAAAGCACCCACAAAGCACCACAAAGCAGCTCACAACCATCTATTACTACTCCTAGGAGAATCCAATGCCTTCTTTGGGACTGCAAAGTGCACACATATACAAGTAGGTAAAACACACATACACATTAAATAAGTAACTTCAAGATATAAACTATATATTATTATAAATATCACAACATTAGCCTGATAATATTAACTTCCTTTTGAGTGTCACCTTGTATATTCATAGAACAGTCCAGTAAAAGTTTTAAGTTAGGATCTGAAATTGTGTTACCAGCAGCTGTTACGTTTACCTGCATGTCAGTGAAGTTAGGAGCCGACTGAGTTCTTTGAAGTATCTCCAAGTTTTGTAGGAGTTTGCTAAGTTCCACAAGGTTCGACTGGCAGTGTGCAAGATCTAATGAAGACAAAAAATGTTCGAATTGGGTAGAAATAGAAGTGACAATAATAAAGGGGACCTAGTCCACAATGTGGTGTATGTGACAGGATACCCATGTTTACATGATGGTGATACTGACAGGTAGCACAGAGCATACCTCACTCTGGGTCAGAACCATGGGAGGTGCTGGTAGTGAGATGGCTTCAAAGCCCTTTCTTACCAACTATGACTCTCTGAGAGCAGATACCATTAACACTTCCAGTTGTGTGTGATCATACTCTGGGGAATTTGGTAGGCTTGTGGTTTTATTCCTAGGGGCCTGTCTGCTTGTTCTCTAAAACGCTTTACAAGGTAGCTAGCTGCCTGGAATTCGGATGGAGGCAAAGTCAAGTTCAGAGAAACAGAAGAGCAAAAATCATTTGAACATATCTGTTCTCCAGTTCATAACTACCTTAACTGCTGGAACTATAAATCAGACATATAAGGGGTTCCATAAAATGTTACAAATTTTGAAATTCAAACAATGAAATAAATATGAAATATTCATTTTTTTTAAAAAAAACTGAAACCCATCTTAGTAGTAGGCATGTTCTGTGACAAATGATCAGTAAAGAAAAGTTTTTGAAGTGCAGAATGAGATTAGGAGAAAAGAGAGTGTTCCTTGTTTCATGGCTTGAGGGCAGATTTACAAGAGCGACCCCATCACACCAAGATTGACAGAAAAGTTTTAGCCAAACAGAAAGGTGGAGAAGGGCACAGAGGGAACTTCAGGTTGAGAAGAGCCTGTCCAATGTCACACAGGTGGACATATGTATATACCTAGAATAACAGTTGCTTGAGTCTTCAGAAGTGGGTAAGGTTGAAAGGCTAGGGAGGGCCAGACTGCTGAACACATTGGCTGCTAAATGCTGGGATAAGCACTTTGGAGAAACACCCTAGAGCCTGGGAAAAGCCACTGGGGGAGTTTACACAGTTATTTTAAGGACCACCAGTCTTGGGGGGGGCATTCTGTACTGAACATAGCTCTGGGGATTAGTCCATTATGAATTGGCTGCAATCCCAACCCCTCCACCCGGAAAGCTCTATAATTTTGGGCAAATGTCTAAACTTTTATGTATTTCATTTTCTCCATCCACAAAATGCAGAAAGTTAACTACCTATGCCTCATGGTTGAAAACAACAGAATATGCTCTAAGTATTAGCATGGACCTGCAAATTGGTTCACAAGTGGTCATTTCCATGGGCCTCTGGGAAGGATGAATTAAGTGTGCAGGAGACTGGACCATGCAGTCAGGAGACTATGTGACCACCAGTAACGAGAGGAAAGGAATGCAGTGTGAGTGAAAGGCTGAACAAGACTTCGAATTGCTGTGTGAATAAGGAGGCAAGTTAGACGTGATAAGCACTGGAGTACATGGAGTCTGGGTGCTCATACAGTCCCAAGGGGGAACCCAGAGGAGCTGGCAGGGCACCACATTCAGGTATGTGCTCTGTTGTGAGAAGGTCTGAGTTTGAATCCTGGCTCCTCTTTGTTAGCAACAGAGGCTGGGTTAAGGGAGGAAGCGCCTCTGTAGCTGGCCTTCAGACAGGTGAGCCTGGGTGGTCTCCAAATGTGGCCGGAATCTGCAGTGCTGTCTGAAAGTCATCTGTCTCCTTCCAAAACTGGAAGCTGTGTGTGGTGAATACATTCTAGGCAAACAACTCTAGTTGGATGTCAAACGGACATGATTATGAATATAAAAATCCCCTTTAAATCATAGTTTCCAGTGTGGATTAAGTTTGGGAGCTTGGTGTCTCAAAAATGCAAATTTGGAGTTTACCTAATGGTGAGGGTATGGGAGGATTAACGCAGATCATCAATTTTATTTGTCTAAGTGAAAACATCAAAAAGTTACGTAACATCTGCTTTTATTATAATATCATAAAAGAACAAAATTAATGCTTTATCTGAAGAGCATCTAAAAAAAATCAGTTGAGACTTATTAAATACTGTCCTTGCCTTTGTCAGGCTTGCAGGTTGAATGAAAACTGCTTCAAAATGGAAATGGCCAGTGGATAAACTGAGAGCCAAAGGGCATTGACGGGAGGAGGAAAGTAATAGATTAAGCAGCCCAGGGGCAGGATGGGCTAGTCAGAACCCGAAAGGCCTATCCACAATGAAACCCCAGTCACACGTAACTGCAGACATGCCACCCTGGGTCCAACTGTTTACTTCTGTGCTATCAGGAACATATCCAGATCCATGGGCAACACAGCAGCAGAGAAGGGAGCATGGAAGGCACCCAGAGAGGAGGGCAGCGCAGAGTCCTCAGTACAAGACTGGAAGGTTCTTTGGGCCCTAAGAGACAGGTGAAGGTAGTAAGAGGAACTTGTAAAGAGATAAAAGGTGAAGACGTAGATGACAAGGCAGGGGAGAAGCTCAGATCCACTTATGAGGAGGTGGGAGAATTGGCATCTATGAAGCCTGGGTTACAGAGCAGAGAAGGATCTAGAAGTATATAACTAAGAGAGATGAAAGGTCGGGTCCCTTGGGAGGTGAAACTGGAAGCTGCAGTATTTTCTTTGTATCATCAGCTCTGAGTGCAGGGCTTATTCTGAGACCCCACAGGGGCAGGAACTAACCTTCTGCACACATCAGCTCTGGGTGCAGGGCTCATTCTGAGACCCCAGAGAGGCAGGAACTAACCTTCTGCACACCTGTCCATTTCTTCCGAGTCCTGCAGCCAGGCTGCCACTTTACTCTGCCCAGTTGTGCAGGTCGCAGGGAGGCTGTTACTGCACGGCAAAGGGGACTGCCACGGAAAGCTGTTGGGCTGCATCTACAAGCAAGGAGATGAAGCATATAACGTACACAAGTGAAGGCTGAATTCTCGTACAGTCACCACACTCCATTAACACTACCTCCTTCAGCCAATGAAGAAGACAGTGTTCAAAATAACAACAGAAACAATGGCCCAGACTCATGAGAACCCAAGAGCTCAGGAACCCAGTCCTGAAATTACTCATAAAGTTGTACTTGACCCAGTATCCTCACTACAGTCTCTACAGCTATGAGCTAAGGACCGCTTCTCTGTAGGAACTCTCTGTGCCCTAATGAGCAGTTTAAAATCTTATTACCTTTATGTGATTCTTTTTGTTTGTTGGTTTTTGTTTTTTTGTTGTTTTGTTTTGTTTTTTTGTTTTGGTTTTTCGAGACAGGGTTTCTCTGTGTAGCCCTGGCTGTCCTGGAACTCACTCTGTAGACCAGTAGTTCTAGGCCACTAGAACTCAGAAATCCACCTGCCTCTGCCTCCCAACTGCCGGGATTAAAGGCGTGCGCCACCACCGCCCGGCCCCTTGTGTGATTCTTAAGCTCACTACCCACCACCAAACAACCTTATAATGCTTTGAAAATATTCTGAAGATTATATAAAAGGCCTTCCTCTCAAGTTATCTATAGCTGATAGATTTCCAATGAAGAGGAATTTTGACATGAAATAAGCTAGAGCAAAACATGTAGATGCTGATGTGTACAGTAAACAACAAAATAAATAGAAACTTCCTTCCCCAGGAGCCCAAAATGACTTTAAAACTTTGAATTTGACACTAATACTCAATTTACAATTGATTATGTCTCTTATAAATTATTGAGAAATAAATAATGCACAGTTAGTAAACCCAGTCTTATTTATTACTCACACAGGACCAAAACCAATTAACACTCAGGAGTCTCATAATTTGATATGTGGGAGGTAAGAAGAAGGACAAAAGGCTCTCTCCTGCATTTTGATGAATGTAATGGAAATCACCCAGAAAGTCTGAGCTCTTAGCTATGCCACTTGCAACTGGAGAAATGGACCTTTCGTGGAAACTAGAGCTGGAGAGTTTTCTTATTCCAGAGAAAACAGTGGGGAAGGATTTGGTTTCAGTCCACCAATCTCAGGTATCACCCGAGTTATTTAATAAGTAAGGTGAGGGACAGAAATAATGCATCTTTTATCAATGCTTTGTGCCAAAGATACAGGCAGAAGCTGGAAAAAAAAACCAAAGAATTAAAAATTTATGTTTATCTTTTTAAAGATCTATTTGAGATATGGTTCTCATTTAATTTGGACTAACACTGGGATTCATTCTGGCCTCTCACGAAAACTCTGGAGGCCCAGAGAAATATGGCGACTACCTTGGGGACCTCTAAGTTCCCAAATCCCCAATCTCTCTGGCCTCCTGGCTCGTTCTCTTTTCATCTCAGAAGTGGTTGATATTTAGGGCAACCCAATTCCTGGGAGAAAGGTAATTAAAGAGTCTTTAGTAGAAATGAGGCCACAATGAAGTCTCACAATGAAATATAATTAATGAGGTTTGTCTTATACACTACTTTGTATCAAATAACAAAAACTGAGTATGGTAACATTCCAGTAAGTTTGATCTGCTATGTCTGTTCTTCCCCTGTCAAGTTTTCCAATGCTATGTAGAGAGGAAACTATATAATCCCGGTATTGTGTAGACTCCCGAGGAAGTACAGAGGAGGCAGAATCTCTCCACTGCCACGTTTCTGAGCCCAATCGGCTGTCTCCAACCTCAGTTTGGGGTATAACAGATAAAGCTGCAACAGCCCTGTGCAATGCAACCCAATTACTGAATCACACACGGAAACAGCTGCTTCCCTGCTTGTTCTCCTAACCTTGACTTTCAGACAAGAAACACCTCTAGCTTCTCTGCAGCACAGACTATGAATCTTATTACATCCTAAGGATCTGCAGCGCCTTTTGTCTGGTCCTTGGCTTAATGAAAAGAGGTGATGATTTTGGAAGCAGCTGCGTGGTCAGATCCTGGGATGGCTAGGCCACTTGTATACATGCACACACAGCGTCCAAACTTGGCTATGTGACCCATTCAAGATGAATGACTATCATATACCTAATGTACTTGGTCACTGGAACACCACTGATACTGCTGTTGCCTCTCCAGCTGATCTGCATTCACTCCAGGGGGAAGCCAGTCATGTAGGTACACATTATAGCTCTGGATCATGTATACATTGTAGCCCAAAGCAAGAAAATAAGTTTCATTTTCAGAACTTTGGGATCACTTTATTACTACCCAAGGATTCCCAGATGCAGATTAAACAAATGTTTGCTCCCAATATTTCTAAAAAGCCACACAAAAATGATGCTGTCCATTTGTCACCAAGAAGCTCTCTTGGTGATTCACACATCTGTCTCATCTTTGGGTTTAACACTAGTGACAATATCACTTATTTTCTGGGTGTAAGATCACAAAAGGAAACTTCTCTTCCTGGTGTTTTCAAAGGAGACAGAGGGATGTGCATCGGTAACTGTCTAAGTAATTTCCAGGCTGACTTCTTTCAGTGCAAGCAAAGTCATACCTTTCCATCCACGACAGAGACGTTAGCAGCTGGGGAGGACTCTGCTGTTGACGTTGCAGGAAATATGTGGAAGCTGGCATCTCTCGGTGATCTCACAATTTCATTCTGACGGTACAACCTGTGATGGCGCAGTTTGGAGACCCAAGCATCAAACCAGTCCTGGGATTTCACCTGGAACAGGGAGCAACGGAAGACAGCTGTGGAAACAGTCTCCTGTCTGCCACTGGTGCGGGCAAATCACATCCCCTGCTAATGCCAGATGCTGAAAACAATTTCACCTTCAAATGATAGATGTGCTCCTCCGTGTCAAGGTCTATTCTCCGAGCTTTCTTTTTAATCGACATGACAGACAGTCCGACATCTATGCTCCCATGGACCTTCCCTTTTTGGATCTGAAATCAACAGATCAGTGAACACGCTGGAAGGGTGTATGGGTAGGTGTGTTTCTGCTCTAAGCTAAGATGAGCTCAACCTAACTCACCTATGCAAAGTGGGTGACTACATTCTTTTTAATTAAGAGAAAACAGTTGAGCACTAAGGACTGTTGGATCTGCTATGACTGCACATCAATTTCAGCATGCAACACTGTTCATCTTACTCCGATTTGGGGTGCAACTAGTCATGTCAGATCTTCCGAATTCCACATTGCTTAGCTTCTATCTCCTCCATAAGGCAATGCCAAAGATCCCCAAAATAACTGAAGTCAACTTTTGAACCGTGACCCAGAATACCCATGAATCAGCTGGATGACAGCTGCTGGGGCAGAAATGGGCAGCTGAGACCAGAGATCAGGAATCAGCCAGCCCCTTCTTCTGGCTGTCCTCGGCTGAGCAAGGACATAGCTATTTTCATGGCAGAAGGGTGGACAAAACCGAGTCTAAGCCCTTACTTATCTCCCTACATCACATGGTAGGAAGGAAGAAACTTTGAGATTTGCATGCAAACTACTACTTAGATATTAAGCAAAGCAGTTTGGAATAGTTTTAATGAGTTAGGATTTTCAAGACAAAAATGTGAATGAAACAAAGACTTATTTTTTTTGGACAAGAACAAGGGGGGCTTTAAATCTCAAAAAGCAAAGATCACGGAATTTATTTCAAGGTGAAAAGAAAGAAAACCATGCAGGATTTTTTCTCTAGGAGTGAAAGAGTGATTTTATTAATGTGTCTCTTTTAGGTTGAAGCTTCTGCTTTAAAAAATAGTTAAATATACATGTGCCACTTTGAGATTTTATGCTATCTTGAGTATAAGCACAAAGCATACCTTCTCTAGAACATGCAGTCGGTAGCTTGTTAAACATTACAGGCACAGACATGCAGAAAGCCAGTAGCCATGGCACAGAGTTTGCACGGCTACAGTGTTTGCTCACTTCAAGCAGAATTCTACATCAATCTGTGAAACATGTCCTGAGAGCTACTTACATCAAGTGGTGCCTTTGAATACTTTAACATTCCATTATCCAGGACAAAAAAGCGCTGCAAGAACCAAACACCCAGTTACTGTTTGTTCTCTGAATTATACAGAGCATTCACAAGTGCAGGTTGCAAGTCACTTGGCATCAGCAGTTAACATGTTTGACGGTTCTGATACACCGATTCAGGGCATCTGGCTACAGTCAGTCCCGTAAACACTTCTATACTATTCTACAGGGAAGTGTTCACCCAGGAGCTAAACCCCTGAATTTTCCATGGACACCCATGGATACTTTCTAAAAATTCTCATAGCCATTACAGATGCCATCACCCATCACATCAGATCCATTACTAAGAAATTACCCACAAGGCTTAAGTGACCTTGGCAATATGCACATATTTTCTCCTTGGCAATAGGCTTGTGTTTTACTATTAGGAAAGGAGATTAAATATGGTTTCCAAGGTACATTAAGAATGAGGGGCCCTACCCCTAGCTGGTAGTTGGTGGCTACCAGGGAAGGGAGATTTGTTCTTTTTCCTTGGGGATGTGGTTACTGGCAACTTGCTCATGTTGTGGTGAATGGCCCCAATGAATGCACGTGACAATACTAAGCGAGTCCAGTGAAATACACATACATTAAAACAAAAAAGGGTATGAAATTGATAAGAGGGTGTGCTGAGGCACTCTGGGAGAAACTGAGAAAGATATGGTGAATATGATCAGAATACACTGTATGCATGTATGAAATTCTCAAGGAATAAATACAAATATGTTTTTAAAATAAGAAACTAAAAAGGAGGGTGGCCAGGTAATTGTCTGCCTTGGGGCTACCTCTTTAAGTCTAAGTGGGTTTGTCATTTTTAATCACAAAGACTGAAGACCTCTCTAATATTGGCTTTCTTCTGTGGGCCACTCAAAAACAAAAAAAACAAAAAAAAAAAAAAAAAACAAAAAAAGCCGACCAGCTCTCAGGAGCCAGTCACACCATGGGCCCTGCTTCTAGCTCTGCACATGCATAAAGTCCTTCTGTAGCTCGAATTTACTCTGCTGGACGGTGTCCATGGGATGTATGAACACATAGCTGCTGAGACAGCAGGATATCAGGCCCCTAAAGCCATTCTGCCTAGAACTCACAAAGGGCCACTGTAATCCTTTTGTTTGGGACTCTTGAAAACAATAGGTAGCTGTCAGAATCAAAAAGTTCTACATTATAAAAACAAGTCAATCACCTGTGACTTGGGAATTCATATGGCCTGATGCTTAATCAATATGTGGCGGTGTTTGGAAAAGAAGAAAGGCACTGGGGATTGTTCTCTTACTGTTCATGCTAAATATTCACAGTCCAGAAGGATGTCAGTTCACAGACATTTTGCTGAAGCAGGAATCAGAGTGTTAAACTGAACCTAGCTATTCATTTTTGAAAATGTGGTTTTGGTCTGCTTTCTCCCATTTTAAGTTTCTATTAGATAAGTTTAGCCAGGAATAACTTCCAGCTGTCACAGGAAAGAGCTAAATAAGGCTATTGATGAGACGAGATGAAGAAAAGGCGGTGGAAAAAGAGGCGGGCCTAGGAGGAATCGCTTGCTGGACAAAATCCAAGTCTAAAGAATGGTGAATGAGGGGCAGTTCTTGGTATTGGAGTACTACTATGGGCTGAGGGGATACAAGGCAGTGATGTATTAATGGAAGCCCCTTTGACTGGCTTCATCCTCTAGAGACAGGTTAGAGTAGCATTTCCAGTCTATCCATTTCTTTAAGGATGTTGTAATCCATAGCTTGTCTGCTTTGAGCTACTGGGTGGCCATTACCCAAGCCTTTGGTTAACAAACCCTTCTAACCTGAGATGATGTCTGCCAGCAGAGGTGGTGAATGCAGGAAGTTGCTCTTGCAGTGATGGGAGAGTCACCAAGGGGCCTAACAAAAAGGGTTCTACTGGGGATGGAAGACATCTTTCTCCCCAGAGCCACAGAATTTGTTTTCGCTTCTCCTCTCTTGCTTCCTCAAGTCTTCTGTCTCCTCCTCCCTCCTCTCTATTCTGGGTTTTTATTTGTTTTCATTTTGTCTTAGAGACAAGATCTCACACTCATAAATTCAAGTGACCTTTGGTTCCCACCTAATAGCAAGTAAGACCTCTATGCTGATGGTCTCAGCCTCAATGTGATTACGACGTTACCTTGTGCCAGCCCTTTAAAGGCCATTTTCTCTTCTTCAGCATAAATCCCTCGTGCCTGTCTGGTTTCTGGACATTGGTTTGGCCTATTTTCAGCCCTTCTATAATTTCCCAGCTGTCAGCTTCCTGAGAGAAAAGAAAAACAAATCATTTATTTTCCGAGCTTAATGATACACACTTAAGAAGGTTCTTAGGCAGAAAGTCACCTTTGATGCCACGCTCAGCCCACCATCAGGATGAGTGACATTCTGGAACTAATTGGAGCATCAAAACAAGTCATGGACTTTCAAGTGATGCTCCTAGGAGTCTCCCAGGCACACCTGGAGGCATGCAGAGTCCACAAGAGACACGCTGGGGGACACTCTGCTCGGCAATAAAACGGGATTTTGATTTCCAGCATTCAGAATGTTTAAAATGCATTTCCCCTCCCACCCTGAGATGATCCTGGGGGCATAGTGACGCTTTAAAGTTCTAAAATTAGAGATCTGGTGACAACTGTTCAGTCAGTGAGTCGACCGGGCTTTCTGTGTACAGACAGAAAGGTTGCAGAGGTCTGATGTAGAACATGAGGGGCCGTTAACGCAGAGCGCAGCAGTGCTGTGGTCCTGTTTCATTCCACAACAGCCCTGGGCCTCTCCAAGTATGCACCAAGCCTCACTCAACAGCAGAGAAGTCCAGGCTTTCAACAAGGCACATTCCCTAGAGCGCTCCCGGGAAGAGCGAAGCTATGAGGCTGAGAATGGAGCTGGGTCCTAGATCATTGGTCAGGTATATGCTTGGCATACTGAAAGGCCCTAGATCCAATCTTCCCAACATCAAGAATAAAACTCAAAAATAAACAATATAAAAAAAAAAGATTTTGGTTCTAGGGTCTCACCCTCCTGTTAGATAACATGTTTTGTTCATATATGCTACTAATTTCTTAAAATCATTAGCATTTACAACTCAGATGATTTTTCAACTTAAAAAAACAAACAAATTTTCTGCTAGCTTATAAAGCTCTTGGTGACACGGAACTTAATAAGTCAACAGCGCTGGTCTCAGTTTGCCATGTGGCCACCACTCCACTCCTTTTGGCAAATCTACTTGACTCTTGACCCTGGCCGGGCTGGAAAATCCCATGACCAGATGATTGCTACGGGCCCACATGCTCTAGAGCAGTGGTTCTCTACCCCTTAGAGGTTGAAATAACTCTTTCACTTGGATCACATACCAGATGTTTACTTTTTGATTCATAACAGTAGCAAAATTAGTTATGAAGTAGCAACAACATAATCTTGTTCCACAACGTGAGGAGCTGTATTAAAGGGTTGCAGTGTTAGGAAGGTTGAGAACCACTGGTCTAGGTGATCACAGATCTAGCAATATTCCTGCCATCCCTGATTCTAGAACTTTGGCATGGCACCCAGAACTACCATGTGTCCTTTTAACAGAGAAAAGTATCTCACTTCCCTCACAAAACTTTTGTGAGGGGATGGAAAAATCTCCATGTAAGCAGCACTGCAGCCTCAGCTTCAGAAAGGTGGACACGCCCTGCCGATCAGGACAGGCCCACTGTATGGGTCCCACCCCCCAGTTCACTGGGTACTTGCATTCTGAAAAGACTTTCATTTCGGTCCCTAAGGAAGGGCAGAGTGAGAACGGATAGAGGCTGTATCTCAAGGTAGACCCAACTCTGCAGCTGGGAGGCTCTGACGGTCTCAGGGAGGAGGTGCCGTTATCAGTTATCGATGTGGGACATGGCTCCGGTGAAGGGGGCTGAAGTCACCATCTCTTTCTCCCCTTTCTCTTCATCCTAAAAGCTGCTTGCTTTGGGGCCAAGTCTAATCTATGCTAAATGAAAATATGGGTATCTAGGCTGGAATTTTCTCTTTTATCAGGAGATAAAATGCAGAGATGGTCCTGTCTCTCTGAGAAGCCTAAATCCAGCACCAAGCAGGCATCCTACAAATCCAACCCCACCTCAGGAGAGAGCCATGTCCTTATATCCACAGTCACTGCTGAGGAATGAGCTGCAAATCTTACAGAAATGACCTGTGTGTGTCTATTTGGCAACATTATACATTCTTTCAAGTATATGCAACAGCTCAAGATGTGGTTTTCTGCTTGAAGAGAATTCTGCCAGAAACTGTGACTGATCTGAGCTACACGTGGTGGTGCACACCTTTACTCCCAGCACTTGGGAGGCAGAGGCAAGCGGATCTCTGTGAGTTCCAGGCTAGCCTCTTCTACATAGCAAGTTCCAGGCAGGATAGAGCCACATAGTGAGAGCCTGTCTCAAAACAACACAACAAAGAATGTTACAGTTGATATGTTATTTAAATATGAGAATGTTTCTGATGAGACAGCTTCGGGCTCTACAGAATGTGTGTTGCTGTCACAAGACCCCAGGGAGCACATGGTGGATCTGGCATCCTTTCTTAATATGGGGCTGCAACTCAGGAGTAGAACCCCACTTATGAACAGTGTAAAGACCATACAAGAACTTAGTAAGTTCTCACACACACCATCAAGGACCTCTGGCTTTCAGCTCTCATAGGAATATTAACTACTCCATAAAAATGACAGACATAATTAAGAATTTAAGAGAGAGCAACTTCCTATATGTGTGTAAATATAGTCATTGGACGACTATTCTTAGTGACATGTGAGTTGTATTTAAAGATATTTCTAGCTACATCCTATTTAAAAGGATAGTCACCTCCCTTGTCCCTCCCTTTTCCTCCTCCCTCTCCTCCCCCCCCCCACCTCCAGTGACAAATCTCTATGTGGCATAAAATGGAACCATTTAGTAACAAGTATAATTTTCTCCCTTACTAAATAAAGTCAGGGACAACACAAACTCATCTCTTTGCAGCTACCACTTCTCATTTCTGTTAGAGTGGTTTTCTTTCCTTTTAGGGGGAGAAGAATTGGAGAACATGAGAGAGGTAAGGCAGAACAGGCCAAAGTTAAAATCTGTTTCCTAAGTGAAATGCTGCACTCTGAACTGCCAGTGCCATTTACTCAGATGCAATACTCCTGCGTCCAGCGAAAGAGACAGAACAGACTCCTGACTCAGTCCTAACAATTAGACAGGCTGACAGGCTGACAAAGGGGCAAAGGATAAAAGCATGGCAAATAATAGCTCTACCTATTTCAATTATAAATGCTGATGGATGATAAGGTTGCAAATAAAATATGTAGGAAAGGAAACAACCCATCTCCGCACGAGACAGCTCCTCTGCATTCTGTTTTCCATGATGCTGAAATTCCTCCTTCTTGCTTAGTAAACTCGGTGCATCGTAAGGAAATTAAAATAACTTCCTAAAAAATAATCAAAGAGTGTAGTTTTCCTGAAATGCCAATCAGTATTTATTTTTAACTTAGGAGTCTCTGCTCTTCCTAGGTCTACTTAAAAGAAACAGAAACAAGAGACCTAAAGACATGATGTCAGTACTTGACCAATATCAGCGCTCTTAACTGCTGAGCCATCTCCCCAGCCACCTGCTAAATTATAGTTTAATAATTCTCTTATAGCTGAATAATTCTTCCCTTTTCATGGACTAGAAGTCTACTCCTGCCTGAGGGAATCAATTTTGTATCTTGTAATGAATGCCTTCAAAGTATAAAAAGTAAAAGATAGTCTATGGTTGGAGTGGGCTAGGTAAAAGTGCCTCACAAGCTAGAAACATCAAAGAATTTAAACAAATCCTAAGCCAAGGCAATGTCTTTGTTCAAAGTCCTCCTACCAACTAGCACCTAGGAAACCTGTGCTTTTACAAAATAGTCTGAAGTGGTGAGATGTAGTGGTACCTGGGTGTATACAGGAACTCATTTTATGAGACCCCAAGATTTGTCCACACCTACTAATGCAAAAACAAAAGGTCTATTAGTCCCGTAGCAGGATTTCAATGGGAAGCCACAGAAGCAATAGGGTAGTGAATGCTGTCAGGATTCCTAGCCAGGACCCTCTGTTGAGTCACTAGACCTACACCTCAGCTTGTGTGAGCCGGCAAGCTATAGGGAGCAGATTAGACCTGTATGCTGGAAGTCTATGGAAAATGAGAAAATCAGTATCCACTCTAACACTCTGGAGGCTGGCCGAGAGAATGCACAACACAAAATACGTGTTCAGTAAATATTAGCTTTTCTGTCATACCCTCATCTATGTATTGTTTCAACTTTTCACTAGCAACAGAGGATAGATGCTTTAAAGTGATATGACAATTATATCAAACAAGTATGTAGTATCTACTTATTGGTCAAATGGGGGTCTGTTTTTTTTCTTTCTATTTTTTTTTTAAGATTTGGGTATTTATTTATTTATTTGGAATAGAGTTTATTTAGGGCATGAGGGGGAGTTGAGGAGGGAGTAGAGACAGAGAAAGGCAGAGAGAGAGAGCAAGAGAGAGCAGCCACATACTTGTGGAAGACGGGGAAGGGGAATGGGAAGAGAAAGGACAGAGAGGGAAGAGAGTAAGAGCTTGTTTTTATTTTTAATTGCGTGTGTGCATGCCATTTATGTGCAGGTGTCCGCAGATGATTGACATGATCGCCTGGAGCTGGAATTACAGGCAGTTGTCTTCTGTAAGAGTAGCAAGCACTCTTAACTGTTAGCCCATCTCTCCAGCTACCCTCTAAATTATTTTTTATAGTTTAACAATTCTTTTCCTCTTCTCCTGCTTGACAGAATAAATTCTGTAGCTAGTAACATCGTTAAGGTATAAAACACACAAGTGTACATGTCCGTAATAATAGAGAAGTATAGAAGCATGCTCTTTTCTCAAAAGTTAGGTGAAGCAAAGGGTCAGGATCACACATTTATAACTAATCATCTTTAGGAAATAAAGATGTTTTTATGTGAATCTGAACTCTGCACGTCTCTCTGAGAGTTTTCCCATCAGGGGACCAGCTCAATGACCCCACTGAAACACATCAGAGGGGCGGGGATGAAGCAGGGCGTCTATCTTCTTGAAGAGCTTTTGTATTTTAGACATGAATAACTTTGGAAGCTTTCCATGTCTGAGTGAGAACAGGCTGAAGAGGAAGGAACTCTGGCTCCCGTGATACAGAAAGAATCTTAATCTGCACTGCTCTCCCCAGAGTCACTGCTGGAAGGTAGACACTAGATGGAAACCAGAAGTCACACTATGTGATAGCCACTTGGTGTGCGTACCACTGGACCTTAGAGGTGATGCAGAGATGGACAGCTCAGGTTACAGAACGGGCACATCTACCTTGTACTTCCCTCTGCCACGTAATAGCTCTTTGAACTTACGGCAAACTGCTGACTCAGAATCTCCAGATTCACTAAATGTAATAAACACATATATATCAGGGAACGACTTATGAAAGTTGTATTAAATGTGATGATGTACTTGAGCATTTTGTAAAGTGCCTACTATGCAGGACACAGAAATAATACAATTGCTGGACCTCATGGGTTTTTTTTTCTTCCCTACATTAATTTGTCATAGGATTATCCGCTCATCTCTCTAAGAGGAGATAATAATATTTTCCCTTATTTTTTTCCTCTTAAAATACTTTTAGACCTTCACATTTAACCGTGAAAATCCAAGGAAAATGTATTTCTTTTTCTTCTCCCCAATATAAGGCAGGAAAAACTGTCTAGGAAGGAAGCAGGAAAAGCAGCAGAGAAGCCCCGAAGTTGGCATCACAGCTACCTTACGAGAGTCAACTGTCAACGTTATTCACAGTTCATTTGGCCCCAGAGTAGGCACTGGGCTAGCTGTGAGAGAAATCACACTCTGTCACTGACCTTGGAGAGGGGGATGGGCTCCGGCTCTAGCAACTGCCGACTGACAGAGGGCTCCGTGCTGGATGAAGCAGTTCTCTCCAAAACGTGGATGCTCTGCAAATGATCAGAAACCCAGCTAGGGTTAGAGCCCCATTTCTCACATCAATGAACACAGGGAAAAGAAAGATGATGAGGAGCCCAGCAGAAGAGTGAGCTGCCAGGAGACCGGAGACGGCAGCGCCATGGAGGCCAAGCACAGCAGCAGTGTGGAGGAAATAACACTGGCACAGGTATTTCTTCTTGCAGGTTCACTGCTGAACCTCTTCCAGAACGCTGGATTCGACCTTACAGGAGAAATCATAGGAGTATATCTGGAAAAACAAAACCTGTAGGACACAGAAAAACACTGAATATGTCTGATGACGGACAAAGACGTATCTACATCACCCATCTCCCTTCACTGCCCCTAACGTGGTCAGAAGCACAAAGACTGCACAGAAATTTGACGTTGGCAACTATGTACATATAAGCAGGTAGGCAGGCCATGAAGAATTAACTCAAGCCATTTGAGCAGGAAGGGAAACCAGATTCTCCAATTTCCACACCAACACACACACAGAGATCATTTTGGCATAAAGCATAATACACTTGAGTTCAGCGTCTATAGTAGCAGCGGACTGTTAGAATGTTGACTCTGTTTTGTGGAGCAGAAGGATGAAACACCATGCAACTCAGTATCAGCATCTGGAAACAACCTCCTGTGTGTAGAATTGTATCTATTTCTTCTCTACTTGACTTGGAATATCTGAAAAATGAGAACCTTATTCTTTTTGAATATTCACTACATGTACAATACAGTACATATTAAATGAGTAAAGAATCTAAGCCTCACATTTTGTTGATTTTTTGAGGCACAAGCGACCATAAAAAACATTTGCTGACTCAGTAATAAGTCATTTTATTACGTACATGTGTATTACTAAAGAATGAAAGCATAATTGATAAAACAACACAACTGATACCAAATACTATAATTGGCAACTAAATTCTTTTTTTTTTTTTATTTTTTTTTTGTTTTTTTTTTTTTTCGAGACAGGGTTTCTCTGTTTAGTCCTGGCTGTCCTAAATCACTCTGTAGTGACCTTGGAGTGACCTGTAGTGATCACACTCTGTCACTGACCTTGGAGAGGGGCGATGGGCTCGGCTCTAGCAACTGCCGACTGACAGAGGGCTCCGTGCTGGATGAAGCAGTTCTCTCCAAAACGTGGATGGCTGGCCTCGAACTCAGAAATCCGCCTGCCTCTGCCTCCCAAGTGCTGGGATTAAAGGCGTGCGCCACCACCGCCCGGCTGCAACTAAATTCTAAAATAGGCTATTTTCTTTAACCTCCAGTGTGTTAAGAAACCAATACTTCTCATACAGACACCCATTCTGTAATTTGCACCTTATCAGAACCTAAACACCACTGTTTATCCTAGAATAAAATTAACCCAACTCAATACCTAGAATTGGCTTTAAATTCACATTTCTTTTTAAAACAAGAAGCATATCCTTCAGTTTGCATTCATAATGTTCATTATCATAAGGGAAAAGTCTTGAATGGTATGTCCTTAGTGTGAGCTGCTATGGACGTTGAGAATTATATGCCTAGCCTCAGACTCCTGCTAGACTGCTTCCTGGAGGGAGGGCTGGCTCATTTGTGCTTAGAATCACCATTTCACCATACCCAACCCCATACAGCGCTGTGGTGGGTCAGTGGAAGAATGCGTGTTTAGCATGCATGAAAGCCTTGATTGGATTCCCAGCACCACAAAAAGGGGAAAATGGTTCTTAAAAATCATTTCTTCAGTGTTTTCTGATTACTTTTTAGAGCCCTGTCACGGGGCTGGATGTTTAAATAGCTTCTTTTGGAATTGTGAAAAGTTAGACCTCTACTACAACAGATCATCTGACAGCATCTAATGAATTTAACTTTTAATCTTGTTTACTGGATGGAAGGCTTGGGTCAGTTGGGAACCATCAGATTTGTCCTTAAGTCTGCAGTTACAAAGTTAGGTCTTGCCCTACAGTTTCTTTTAAGATCACTATTTTTGCTATCATGTCTCCTCTTTCCTTCACCAGCTCACTGCTTTCACTTCCTTTCGTGATGTCAGGGAAACACACACTCCACTGAAGGTGTTAAGCACATTATATAAGCAACACAAATAGAGGGTTACATAAGCACATTCATTATTCTTTAAAAAAAAATAAAGCTTCCTCTCATATCCTAAAATTACAACTTAATTTCTAGGTCCGGTGTGTGTGTGTGTGTGTGTGTGTGGTGTGTGTGTGTTAGTGTGCTCTCTCATTTGCTTGTGTACCTGATGCGACCCCCAGGCCTGGTAAACATGAGGAAAGGACCTAACCCCTAAGCATCACCCCCAGCCTCCTCAGGCACTTAGAACACAGAGGAGGAAGTACTTACCCATGCCCTGTTCTCCCTGCTCAAAAGGACCTGATGCATCGGGAACTCAGGTCAAGATTCTTGAACACAGCCTTCTCTATAGCTCTTCAGTCTGGTAAGTCTGCTCTTTAGGCTAGAGTTCACAGGTCTCAATACCTCCTGGGCAGCAGGAGGAAATCTGCCCACATGACTGTCCTTTGGTTTCCTCCTTTGTCAATAAACAGACAATGAGACTCTGCATAAGAGCTGAGCAGCTCAGGACAACTCACCCAGGGAACAGCAGGACCCGGAAGGGCTGTTGATCAGGGCTTCTTGTCAATTTTATTTCAAAGATACAAAAGCGATTTTTATCTTTATCTGGGAATATTTTAGGTTGTGGCTACAAATTCCTGTATAGACTCACTTTTCGTCCCAGTTCAGGGCACTAATAAAGACAAGCAGACCACTGCTTTCTGAATGTTAATGCCACTAAATTGCTTACCTGGCTTCTCTGTTCTTATTTGCTTCTCTTTGCCGTGAACTCACTGCCTAAAATCAACTTAGAGAGGAAAGGATCTATTTGGCTTATACTTCCATGTCCATACTTGAGGGAAATCAGGGCAAGAACTGAAGCAGGAACCTGGAGGTGGAAACTGAGGTAGAGACCCTGGAACAACACCACTTACTGGCTTGCTCCCCATGGATTGCTTACATTCCAATGTACCCCAGGAGCAGCTGCCCAGGGGGTGGCATGCCCCAAAGTGGGCTGAGCCCTCTTATGTCAATTAGCAATTAACCAAGCACCCCCACAGACAAGTCCACAGACCAATCCGATAGAGCCAGTCCTTCAATGGGGTTTCAACTTCGCAGATTACCCACTTTATGTCAAGTTGACCAAAACTATCACCATTGGTGTGTGTGTGTGTGTGTGTGTGTGTGTGGTCTGTCTGTCTGTCTGTCTGTCTGTCTGTCTGTGGAAGCCAGAGCTCATCTACAGCATAATTCTTCAGAATACCAATCCTGTTTTTTTGAGACCAAGTCTCTCACTGCAACTGATATCACTAGGTAGACGGGGCTGGTGATCAACCAACCCCAGGAATCCACCTGCCTCACCCCCAAGGGCTGGGATTACAGTCACTAAAGCACATCAACCCATTCTTTACATGCACGCTGGGGCCAGGATTCCGGGTCCTTGTGCTGGGATTGCTGTCTCCTTAGTCCCTCTAAGATAAATTTATAGTCATAGTTTATACAAAGTAATTTCGAGGAAAGTATCCAAATAAGTTAGAAATCTCAAAAGAGTTTTCATTATTCTTCTGGCTACTAGAACTGACTCTTCCTCTACCTGTGGTGTAGTTTAGGACACCACAGTACGTCAGCGATATTAGTAACCTAATTAGGTAGTGCGGCCACCAACCAGAGGCGAATTCCCACGTTTGCCTACCACATTGCCATCCCCAATCTTACATGGATTATTTGTTTACATTCCTCAAGCCTTTGTACATTGACAAACTTATTTTATGGCTAATTGGATAGTGAGGACAGGAGCCTGAGCGGTGTGGTTGGTAAGCACTGGGGTTGGAATGTTAATTGAGATTTGATTCAGGGGCCCAGGCTTTTAAATATTATCTTCTATTGACATTAAAGCTAATACTGGGTGATATACGTTATATCAATTTCAAAGACATAACCCGCCCCACAGACGACACATAGAGGGGTTCCCTCCACCACCACTTTCCCCAGGTTCCCAGGTAGACATGAGTAAAATAAAAAGAGAAAGGTCACGGAACTGAGAAATATCACACAACCTCAAGGTTAATTTCTTGGACAACCCTGAAATTAACCTTGAGGTCGTGTAATTTCCAGTCTCTAATTTTGAGAACTCAGCTGGCTTTAGCTGTGGGACCACAGACTATGACACTGAGCAAGTGTCATAACATTTTTAGATCAGGATGCTACGCTCATTCTATTTACCAAGTGCTCGACAAAACCACTAACCCGGCTCGGCTTCAAGTCTTCCACCTGTAAGACGGAGATAATAGGTCTCTTGTAGGACGCAGAGTTGGCACTTAGTATATACAAAGTGCTGCCCAGACACTGGCACACAGCCGACACTCAATGGTAGCAACTATCCAGCTGTAAACATTATGCCATCAGTTAGGAAGCTCACACATTCCTCTGGAAATAGAATGATGCCTGCAACTGTGCCATCTTATTAGTTAGCCAGCCCAGTAACACTTGTCAGGACCACAGCATGACCAATGCATCAGAGTTCACTGTGCAAGCTATCAATATGAATGGAGGCAAATGCCACACACACTCACAAAGGGAAGCCAACAGCAGCAGTGGACTGAGGACTCTGCAGCTACCTGAATGCCTGAAGTGGAAAAGGCTCAAGTGTTTGCCTGCTGTCATCTTAATCAATTTACTCCAAGGAATACTTTTCATTGCAATAACATAAAGCATTAGACCAGTGGTTTGCAACCTTTCTAATGCTGGTTCTCACTTATACAGTTCCTCATGTTGTGGTGATCTCCCCCTCCCCCAACCAACAGAATTATTTTTGTTGCTACTTTATAACTGTAATTTTGTTACTGTGATGAAACATAAAGTAAATATCTGTGTTTTCCAATGGTCTTAGGTGACGCCAGTGAAAGGGATCATTCGACCTTGAAAGGGGCCACAACCCACAGGTTGAGAACCAGTGTATTAGAGTCACCAAAACCACAAGGCCATACTGACCAAGTGAGTAGCAACTGTCCGGCCTACACTAAGAAAGCAGCAGTCTGTTAAGTGACAGTTAAGTGGCCATAAGGTCTTTACAAAACTCAAACTTGAAAGTCTGAGGAACAGTGCCCAGAAAAGTTCCCATAGGGCAGTGGGAGAGCCCAAGGGGAGAAAAGCAATGTTAGCACAGTCTGGACTCCTAACCAATGTTAGTGGAGCCTGTCTCCTGCATGGAAAGGGAAGTGTCTCTGTGAATTATCACCTCCAGACGCCACTTGGCCTATGTTTGGAAGCCCTTCATCCCAAGAAATACAGCTTGTGGGGCTGGAGAGGTGGCTCAGCAGTTAAGAGCACTTGTTCTTGCTGAGGATCCAGGATCCACAAGCATCTGTAATTCCACTTCCAAAGGATCCTATGCCCTCTTTTCTGGCCAGTGCAGGTACCAGGCACACACACAGCACCCATACGTACTCATGTATATAAGAAGCTATATAAGAAGAAAACTGTCTTTTAGGGTTTATAAATGTATACTACAGGTACAACTGGACTATTTCAGTCATCTTTATGAAGTCACACTGTGTATATCTATGGCATGTCTATGTGTAGCATAAATAATTGCTGAAGAACAAACAAAACATAATACAGGGAATGTCTTAGTTAATGCTCGGGCATGAGTACATGACCGGGAGATAAAATACCCATTATAAAGAGGAGAGAGCTGGCCCAGCTCGTGCCTCAGTGTGTTTTGAAAATTACCCATTTTCCACAAGGTGTGTCTTTCATTTTCATTTTTTTTGTACTGATTAAAGGTATCCTGACTTTGTTTTTTAACTTAATTTTATTTTTTTACTTATTCACTTTATATCCCACTCACTGCCCCCCTCCCAGTGACCTCCTCCCAGAATCCTTTGCCCATGACCTTTCTCATTCTCCTCTGAGCGGGTGGGGGCTCCCCTTGGGTAGTCCTCTGTACTGGCTAGTTTTGTGTGCCAACTTGACACAAGCTGGAGTTATCACAGAGAAAGGAGCCTCCCTTGAGGAAATGACTCCATGAGATCTGGCTGTAAGGAATTTTCTCAACTAGTGATCAAGGGGTGAGGGTCCAGCCCATGTGGGTGGTGCCATCCCTGGGCTGGTGGTCTTGGGTTCTATAAGAAAGCAAGCTGAGCAAGGCAGGGGAAGAAAGCCAGTAAGTAACATCCCTCCACGGCCTCTGCATCAGCTCCTGCTTCCTGACCTGCTTGAATTCCAGTCCTGACTTCCTTTGGTGATGAACAGCAATGTGGAAATGTAAACTGAATAAACCCTTTCCTCCCCAACTTGCTTCTTGGTCATGATGTTTTGTGCAGGTATAGAAACCATGACTAAGACACCCCTCCACCCTGGCACTTCAAGTCTTTGTGAGGTTAGGTGCTTCCTCTTCCACTGAGGCCAGACAAGGCAGTTGGGCTAGAACATATCCCACATATAGGCAACAGCTTTTGGGATAGCCCCTGTTCCAGATGTTATGGACCCACATGAAGACCAAGCTGCACATCTGCTACATATGTGCAGGGAGGCCTAGGTCCAGCCTGTGTATGGTGTTTCAGACTCTGAGAGCACCAAGGCTTCAGGTTAGTTGACTCTGTTGGTCTTCCTGTGGAGTTCCTATCCCCTTCAGTGCCTGTAATCCGTTCCTCCTATTCTTCTATCTTCATTTAACTTTAGGTTTTAATTTATGGTGCTAAGGTTTATAACAATTATAAAAAGGCTGACAATTTAATAATAGTTATAATATTCCCAATACTGCTTAAAAGCCGCGCGCACACCACACACACAACACACACACACACACACACACACACACATACACACACACACACACACACGAGGAACCCCCTTATATGCTTACTGAAAAAAAAAAGAAAAACAGAATTGAAAACCAGCTGTGTTAAACAATGAATTATTTCAGTTACTTTGCCATATTTTACTTTTCAATGCACAATCACTAAAACCAAAATTGGAATTGTATTGTATTTCAGTTTAATAACCTCCTTTTTTCAATTAACTTTCCCCCAGCATTAGATACTCTTCAAAAAATTTTTAAATAGCTATGCAAGATCTTACTAGATGGCTATGAAACACTGTTTAACTGCTCCCATATTTCTGAATACTAGTTTCTAATTTTTCATTGATAGAAAAATTTTGTGCAGAAATATTCACATGTATATTAAACTAAAAAAATAGTATCTTTGGTAATTTCACATGTGATTACAATGTATTTAGATCATTAACCCACCTAGGTAACTTTTGTTGCTTCTTTTTTTTTTTTTTTTTTTTTTTTTTGGTTTTTTCGAGACAGGGTTTCTCTGTGTAGCCTTGGCTGTCCTGGAACTCACTCTGTAGACCAGGCTAGCCTCCAACTCAGAAATCCGCCTGCCTCTGCCTCCCAAGTGCTGAGATTAAAGGCGTGAGCCACCAGTGCCCTGCTTGTTGTTTCTTTAGAATATATTGTTCAGAAGCTAAATTAATGGTCCTACAGTATGATCTTATTAAAGGTTTTCTATAAACATTACTAGGTCTAAAACCACAAAATCAATGCACAAGCTTGGCAGAGTGTGAAAAACATGCACACAAACCTCACCAGTGTTAGCTGTGATGGATGTTACAAAATCAGCTTGTAGTTAGGATTCGAGGTAAGTAAATCTGGCACTTAGAATATACACTAGATATCACGCACTGGCGGCAGTATGTACACAGTATTTGTACCCTATAGTTAGACAGGTACAGTGGGAAGCGGTTGAAGGAGGTAGAAGGTTTACAGTTTTTCCTTAAACAAAATAAAGCAGTTTTATAGACTTAAGGTCCTTGCACAACAAGCTTGATAGTTCTAATGAAACACCTCAAAGTATATTCTGACTCCCAACCCCAGTGAATAGCAGGCTCCAGGGAACAACAGACTGCTAGGCCTTTCCAACCTCTACAGAGGGGCCCTCTGGGATTCACTAACACTATCTATTTGGTACTTTGCCTAAGAATCTAACAAACCATGTTAACCTTGAATCTGACAGGTGGGTTTGCTGCTGTAAAAAAATGCTATTTGAAACCAGTGAAAACAGAGAAAGGTGGGTCTAAAGGACCAGCAGGGTGTGTCCTGCAGGCACGCCAGGAACTGCAGCAACCGCTTACCCAGTAATGACAATTTCTGAATCATTTGTGGGTAATCAGCCGCTGCGTGCCAGGTGTCAAATTTCTTCCCAATGGTCTCTGTTTCAGTACATGTCATATGTACTGAACGTGTGCTGTAGATAGCAGGTGATGGTGGTGGGGATCTCCAAGTGGTGGGGATGAGAAAGCTGGTGTGGGGGGGGTACTCATTAATTCTAATGGGCAGAAAAAGGCTAATTGCAGTTTGCAGTAAACAAGCAAATGATCAAAGTTTGCATTCCAAAGCCAATATATGCAATATACAGACAGTTCAGCAAGCAGCATGCCCTTTCTAGAACAGCTATGCTCACGACACCTAGGACTATTATTTTGGGTACCATTTGTTTTATAGTTTACTAGGCTAAAGAAGGTATGACATCAGCACTGACGCTCAGGGGAAAACACGAGGGGTAACACTAACCCAGAAGTGATTGACAAATGCTGCTTTGCAGAGCTCTCCTCTAATAGTTGGATATCCAGCCTGACTGGCTTTGCAATAAATAGACTGATCAACCAGTGAAGTGCCCAGGGCAAGGCCTCCAGAGACAAGCCTCCAGAGAGCAAGCCCTGTCTTACTCACTTTGTGCAAGATACTATACCACCCGTGCCATGTTTTAGTCCTCGGAAAAGGTCCTCATGGCCAGCCTTCCCACAGTGAGTTTCCAATGAAGCATCGGGTGCTGCTGCTGGTACGCTATCTACTCAGATACTCTGTCTAACTCCAGAATATTCAGACTTTCCAGAACTCACAAAAGGCACTTGAACCAAAACTTACTTACAGAATGAACTGTCACAAAGAAAATAAATGGTTTTTTCCAACCAAATACTAACCATGCCTGAGCCATCTTAATATCCAAGATCAGGTGAGACTGGCATATTCAGGACAGTGTGGCCATAGACATAAGTGGCACTTTTTTATTGATACAGGTCTTAAATCCTGAGAAGTGAACTCCACACAATACCTGGTGTGATGGTTTACATATGTTTGGCCCAGAGAGTGGCACTTTTAGAAGATGTGGCCCTGTTGGAGTAGGTGTGTCACTGTGGGTGTGACTTTAAGACCTCCATCCTAGCTGCCTGGAAGTCAGTATTGTGCTAGCAGCCTTCAGATGAAGATGTAGAACTCTCAGCTCAGCCTGCACCATGCCTGCTTGGATGCTGTCATGCTCTCGCCTTGATGATACTGGACTGAACCTCTGAACCTGTAAGCCAGGCCCAATTAAATGCTGTTCTTAGAAGAGTTGCCTTGGTCATGGTATCTGTTCACAGCAGTAAAACCCTAACTAAAGGAACCTGAGATTCCCAAAAGGTTAACTTTAGATAGGAAGAAAGTCAAGAATTTATTAACAGTCAACACTAAAGATTTAGTCCTTCATATCACTCTAGTGAGGACAGTGCAGATTTTACAGTTTTTCCTCTAAAACAGGACATTTGCGGCTAGAGATGGCTCAGTTGGTAAAGGAATCACTGCACAAGCATGGTGGCCTGTGATTGATCCCCAATACCCAAGTAAAAAATTAAGCAGAGTGGTTTGCACTTGTAATCTGAGTGCTGGGGTAGAAGCAGAGACAGGAGGCTGCCTGGGCCCACTGGCCAGCCGGCCTAGCCTAATCAGTAAGCCCTAATATCCTGGGGCCCACTGGCCAGCCTAGCCTAATCAGCAAGCCCCAGTTACCAGTGAGAGAGCTTGTCTTGAAAATCAAGATGCTTGGCTCCCAAGGAATGCACCTGAGGCTGATCTCAGGCCTCCACACACATGCATGCACACTCACATAAGCATGTACCTACACACACACCATCATACATGAGTCCACCCACACAAGCACAAATGTTAATTTTTTGATTAGAACATTTTAAAACTTAAGATAACATATTCTGCACAACTCAAAGATGGAAAGAAGATTCATATTCATAAAAGAGGTATCCCATGTTTATATGTGTGTGTGTGTGTGTGTGTGTGTGTGTGTGTGTGTGTATGTATGTATATATGTTTTTATCATTCTGTCTGTCCAAGAAGAAAACCTATGTTAGTGAGATCCTAGTAGATGTAGGCTCTAGGAGCCTTTCCACACAGGCAGCAGATGCTGATTCAGCTATCGGACCAGAGTCTTACTGAGAAACCGGTTATAGCCGCATGTAGTCCTGCTGGCTCACTGCTGGGGATAGCCTCAAACATCGCTGCTTGGCACCAACTGAAAGGCCCCTTGTTGGTTTTGAAATGTACTGCTCTTGATAACACATAGGAAAATTCTGATGCTCATGTGATGGCTAGTCTTCACTGTCATTTTGACTGGACTTAGAATCACCTATAGGCCTGTGAGGGGGCGTCCAGAGGATTAACTAAAGAAGGAAGGCCACTCTGCACGTGGGCAGTACCATCCCATCCATGGAGTTTTTGATAGACTAAATCGGAAAGAAGCTCAAGAGTACCTTTCATTCCTCTCTGTTTCCTGGCTGTGGATACAATGTAACCAGTGGCTTCACACTTCTAAGCTAAATCTCTCCAGCACAACAAACTCTTCCCCTATGACTGTAAGTCAAGATAAACCCTTCTCCTCTTACCTTGCCTCTTGTCAGGGATTTGTTTTAGCAACAAGAAAGGTAACTAATCTGAGGACTTGGGAGATAGCTCTGGTGATCAGGTGCTTGTTGTACGAGCATGAGACTCTTGGTTCTCAGGTCTGATCTACAGCAGAAAAAGTCCCCGCTCTGTAGCAGCATGTGTATGCTATCCCAATGCTGGCAGAGCAAGGCAAAAGGCACATGCCTGAAGCTCACTGGCCAGCCAGTCTAGCCAATCAGTGAGCTTCAGGTTCAGTGAGAGACCTGTCTCAAAAATGAGAAGGAGAACAACTGAGGAAGACATTCAACTGTGATCCCTGACCTCCATCCACAGGCATGTACACATACATGTGTACCTGCACCTGCAAGTCCATATGCAAACTCACATGAAAACCTAATCATACAAACATCTATATACATACATCATGGGGTATGCTGCCACACACACACACACACACTCACGTAATACCCTCATGTAACAGAAATCTACAACTGTTAAGGATTGTACATGATATTCAATATTTATATAAATATAAATAAATATACAAATATAAATAAAACTGGAAAGAAGATCAACTACTTCTTATGTCTGATTTACATTTCCCCTTATTTATGGCCTCTAAGCTCAAGCTAAATTTGTATTATTTTACAGAATTTAGGGCATATTTTTGATTTTTCATTAAACAAAAAAGAATGATTCACTTGAAGATTGGCAAGACTGGTACTGTGGCTGTTCATTCGCCGGTGACAATTGTGGAACTGATGCTCTCTGAGCCTTTGCTCTTACAGCCATGATGTCTGATTTTCTGGTACATCTTGAACATAGTACAAATAAAGGTAATCATTGGCACTAAATAGGGCACCTTCTTGAGCCTGCTCTAAGAACTATATAAGTTGTCCTTACTAGGTAGTCTCAGGCATGTTATAATTATTTTTTTTAAAATTCTCCAAAATGCATAAGTAGTTGCAAAAAAAAACAAAGGAAAAAAACAGAAAAAAGAAAACAAAATGTAATCAGTGGATCATAAACTTAGTAAAATTATATGTAAATGAGTATGAGAATTGGGTGGGAAGCAGTGAGTCTGGTTGTAAACCGTTACTTCGCATGCCCACTGACATTCGGAACACCTATGCAACATGCTCCTTAACGCTCCTTCTGTCTGGAACACTTCCTTCACAAACCTTCACCGCTCACTCCACCACACCATCCTCAGGGGCCGACAGAAGAGCCTGGTTCTCTTTGCTACCCTTGTGTATGCCTGGGCTAGCCTGCTCTCCAACATTCTCCCGCCATCATCTCAACCCCCTGATTATTTCCCTACAGCTATACAAGCCTCTGGATTCGAATCACAATCTCCTCATGTTCCAATTCCTCCCTCGCATCTTCATTTGAATGTACCTGAACATAGCCAATGCTTAAGACTGTACAAGGTACCAGGGAGACACTGAATGGATGCAATCCTGTGTTCATGAGACTTGTACTCCAGAAGCAGAGACTAGAACGAAAGGACATAAGTGTAACTAGATAGAGAACCAACATCTAATATACCAAATGGTGATTAATGTTTGGAGAAAAATAAAGCTATCTCCATGGACAGTGAATGATACAGACACGTAGGGAAGGGCGGAAAGACTGCTCAGTGAGGGGATGGTTAAAAAATGACTCAAGTGTGTGAGGAAGCCAGGCATAGGTGGAGACAAACTTAACTAGGCCAAGGAGATTAAAGTACACTAACCTGGAGGTAAGAACACATTTGGTACATCTCAGGAATACACTGTAGGGGATCCAAAGAGAGTGATGTGATAAGAAATGGGGTCAGTGGGTCAAGCAGACCCAGGTTATAAGTGCCCTCATAGTCAATGCTCAGCAACTCAATGTCATACACATTTCCTCCAGGGCTGGGTGGAGAAGACCTCACTTTGCCTTGGCTTTTGAAGGGAATATTTTGATTATCCTGTAAAGAATGCCCTGTACGACGGGTGAAGAGCAGAAACCGAAGACCAAGTAGAAAACTGCACCAAACACTCCAGATGAGGAAATGTGGGGACTCAGACCAGAACGGAAGGGAAGCTGGTGGAAGGCGGCTGCCAGACTCCAGGTGAAGGAAAGTCTACAATGGTCTCTGTTGGTGGGAACAGACAGAATGAGAGACAGACATTTCCAGGAATTGGGATAGATCCGCAGAAGTGAGACATTCATTTCCAGAGGGAAACTGAAGAGAGGCAGCTTTGAGAGGAGAAGGATAAATTTGGTTTGGGACACCTAAGATCCATTAGCATCACAGTGGATCTCCCTGAGTAAGTTAAGTATTATTGCAACAGGCCTACTGACATTCGGGGTCAAAGTTCACAAATTCAGATCTGTCAAGAACCATGCAGTCCATAAAAATAAATACTGACACAGAAGGACTCTAGGCTGATCAGGAAGAAAATGCCCCCATATAAACTAGAAGCCACTACTGAGACGATCAGCGCTGCCATTTAGATCTGGGCACAGTGGCTCTATGTCTTTCAGTTTATAAATTCAAGAAGAATCTGGATGCTTTTTTTTTTTTTTTTTTTTGTTTTGGTTTTTTGTGTACCCGGCTGTCCTGGAGCTCACTCTGTAGACCAGGCTGGCCTCGAACTCAGAAATCCACCTGCCTCTGCCTCCCAAGTACTGGGATTAAAGGCATGAGCCACCACCGCCCGGCATCTGGATGCTTTTTAAATAGCCAAATATTAGAAAAAGAAGTTTCAGAATCTACTAAATTCTGTGTTTTTATTTCAGAACTAAATAGTAATCTTAATTCATAATTAATTTCTCTCAATTTACTTAAAAAGAAAGCCTTTATTTCCATATACCTCAAAGGACAACTTTTATTTGCAGAACGCTAGCTTATGAGAAAGCCTTAGATGTCTAATAAACTCCATTGTTAATCTTTTTGAAAGTCTCATGGCATGTTTATTTAGTGACGCTTGTGAGATATGGCAGATCACACCAGGCAATTGTGTTAGGTGTCCTACCATCTTGCAACAGAGTGGAGGAGAACTTCTAGTGGAGAAGGTACTGAAGGACTAAGAGGAACGACCCTTGATCCTATCACTGGAGCAAGAAACACTTAGCAAAAGCCCAGACGCTGTGTCTCTTTATGGCCCCAACACCTCTCGTCTTTCATCTGCTGCGCTACATCGCTGAGAGACAGGAAGGAAAGCCAAGTGCTACTATGCACAGATGTTCTGTTTTATTTATCCATGAAGAAAAAGAGGAAGGCAAATAAATCTGGCATAGAAAATTTGTAATACAAAAATTTGTATAAAAAGAACATAATATCATCGTAGTCTGCAAAAACACTGCTCAGAAAAGTTTACAACACAACATAAAACAACAGGTAGATCAACAAAGGAAACAAATAAAAATGCAAGTCTAGGAAGGAAAAGGGGAAGTGATTCTGAATGGCCAGTGAGACTGTCACATGAGCCAATCTTTGATCCTAATGAAGTATTAGAGGGTGGGAGTGGGTGGATGTAGGACTCCACTTGGAGAAGATGAGGCAGAGCTACAGAAAGATACAGATGGGGGCAGATTTTGGAATTACAGCAGATTTGTGTGCTGTGAAATGGGGCTGCACCAGACTATGGTTTTCTCTGGACATCCAACCTATAAGGAAATCTGGTTTTACTTGTGTGGAGAACAGGAAGCCATTGAAGGGTTTCGTGACTGCCAGATGCAGGGAATTTGAAATGATGGGGTCCTGGAGGTGCTGCTGAGGCAAGAGACCTGTGCAGCAGCTGGGAAAAGTGATCAGGATCTGGACTGGGGCAGACAGTGGGAAGGAATGATATTCTAGAGGAAGAATACAATCTATAGAGTTAATTCTATGGACTGTGGGTGAAGAAAAGGAGAAAGGCACATAAAGATTCCATGTCACTGATAATAAACTGGTTTACACATGTTGGTTACGTCATAGACAGAGAATGGGATGTCTAAGCAGAAATGTTTAACCAGCTCATCAGCAGTTTGCACCTAGAACCTATGAACAACATTAAATAAGGTGCATTAAAGTACTACTATATACTCTGCTATGTGCTATATTGTTCACTTATGTAACTAGGAGAAAGACAGGGTGAACTGTGAGACAAAGCAGTATTTGCGTAGGTACCTGTAAATCAGAGAAGATCCACAGGAGACCAATTTGTTACACTTTCTCTGGGTCCCTGTACTATATAGATGCATATAAAAAGTACTACACCACACCACTGCATATGCCAAACTTCTAAGTTCTCTATATTTATCCTGAGTTTTAGGTAGTGACTGAGATAAGGGGGAAACGGATCTTTCTTTATTCTTTATCGTTCTCCTCTTTGAGAGAGATGAACAGATATAAATAGTAAGCAAGGAGAGAAGAATTCCTCTGGGAGTGTTTTCACCTGCTAAGATACACAGGGACAAAAGTACGCTGTCACCTTAACAATGAGTAGGCACCTGGACAAATTAATACTAGCATGGAGCTCGGTATGTAGACCAGGCTGGTCTTGAACTCATAGAGATCTGCCTGCCTCAGCTTACAGAATGCTGGGATTAAAGGCATGTGGTACATAGTGGTACCCTGTCCCAAAACAAACAAACAAAAACAGCCATGTGTATAGTGTCTATTGTCTAAAATTCATGATCAAATCACACAACTTCTTTTCATCACTGGACTTTCCTCTCCCAAGCCCATCAAGTGTCATCCATTCCACCTTTAGGTTCCAGGCTAGGGTCTCCAGTGTCCCTGTCTATTTGCATGCAGGGTCAGGAGCTCAGGTGTAGTAGGCAGATCAACAAGCCTTGACAGCTGTTACTATAGCAGTCATCAGTCTTTCTTTTATTTACCACAGGTCTCCAGGGTGAGCTGGGTCAATCCCTTCCTGCCCCTTAGCAACCACGAAGGCCATGCGACTTACAATTTCTCAGTTTAAGTGCTCAGAGCAAGAGAAAAAAAATGGAGAACCCTTAACAGGAAAGAACAGAGAGGCAGAAGTGTGGACTTGCTAACTTAGAGGGCATCTAAGCATGCAGTAGTAAATTAACACCAAGTGTTCTTGTTCACAGTACTCCATGTCTATGAGAATCTACAAATGCATCGAACTAAACAGTACAGCAGCAGGCAATCACAGATTTAGTTAACCAGAAGTAATTCTAAGATAATATATGGGCATCCTTTTTGAATACCCTAACAAAGGTACCAGCATTCCAAGGCCCTGTACTCGAATATCTGCATTAGGTCTGTGAAAAATATATGCATAAGAAATCACCAGTTTGTACAGGCTGCCCTGGAATTTCTTGCTGTATCAGAGGTGTGCTTGAGGTTGGGGGTTCTCTCAAAAGCACCCACAGAAATGCATTCCCACTGCTGTGAATCCATATCTGAGCTGTCCTTTTGAAACACATATACAATGAATTATTAATAGCTGATGCACAGCCTGGCACCATGGCTAATACCTATAACTGCAACACTCGGAAGCTGACAGTTCCAGACTGGATTGGGATGCATAGTAAGTCCCAGACCAGCCAGGCATGTGAGATACTATATCAAAAATAGCAATAAACAAACAAACAAATAAAAGGAAAAATAACTGATGCATACATTTCTTTAAATTAGGCAATATGATCTGAATATCTAAAATGGGGGTGGGGCAGAGAAGTGAGGGATAGTGCCAGACTCTTCACTAAGTAAAACTCACAAAGGAAAATTCCCATAAAAGGTTGACAATGCACTTGTAAATTTCCACAAATGACTATCATATGACACATTATAATGGGAAACCATTAGTCCTATCTGTGCTACCTGAAACACCGCTGTTCTGTCAATGGCCAGCATTTATATGACAGGTCCTCACACAACCCTGACAGCAGAGTGGTCCCCAAAACACGAGTGCAGTAGTTGCCAGCAACAGTAACTTTACAGACTGGATCAAATGAGACAGTAGGTGTATTCCAGCGTAAATAAGTTCTGACACCTCACTTCTGCTGCCTTTGAATACTGTTCAATCCTTGCCGCTCACAGTTCCCAGATACTATAATTTTATTTGCTTCCTAACTACTGAGTCTGACAGTGACTAGGTTCTAAACAACCTCATAGAGGTTAGGGCTTGTAGCACACTATTAGTCTTACAGAAAGTCTCCTGATGGTCCTTGCGTTCTTTTGCATGTCCATGAAGAAGAGAGACCTGAGCATCACAGTCTTGATGCTGGCTCCACAGCCAGGTGTCCATGGTGAGAAGGTCACCAGGCCTCCTGGAAAAAACCCTGCTCCATGCTGTGGTCTGCACTCCTAAAGTCCCCCCGCCCCCAAACAAACAAACAAAACAAAACAAACAAAACAAAACAAAACAAAACAGAAACCCAGTGTAACAGCTTCTCATGATCAGGCATAGCGACACAAAATGAGAGGTGACCTATGGCACAAAGCACTTCACGACAAACTTCCAGGCTCAGCCATCCGTGCTGTCCAAACAGGGCTCTATTGGCAGAAGATGGTAAAAGGCACTGAAATCTTCTCCTACCTGTCTGCTTTCCCTCTGAGAAGATGCTGAGGCACTTCTGTGGGTCGGGGTGGATGTCTTATGAGCAGGGGATATGCCCTTCTCGTCTGAACTCATCGCTGCTATTAGTCTAGGGATGTGCACGGGAGACCATCCCAATCCTTCTTCCAGTTCCCAGACAAAGAACCAGACAATCCGTGGCTTTAGTCCATCTCCCTCGGATCGGAATGGACTAGGAAAGCTCAGGCCACCGCTGACGTGTCCAAACCACCTAAAGCCAGAGCAAACAGAAAGTCTCATGTAATTTAAAAAGAAATAACAATCGAAGTATTTAGGGGGAAATTAATTTGCATTAATGGAGGGAAGAAGGCACACTTAGAAGTGAAGGACTTGGGCTCGGAGAACTCTAGGTTGGAGACACAAGTTATTGATGCGGTACAGATCCATAGAATTCCCACATGGATCCTGAAATTTCTGTATGTGTACAGAATTTGTACTCCTATCTATAGTCATATTAAATTTCTAACATTACGCCAACAAATCCTGTGAACTTGAATGTGTTCATTAGGATTTTAATGATCACCTACTTACAGACAATAATCGAACAACAATTCCTGGGGCGGGGCAGATAGCTCAGTGGTAGAACCCTTGTCAAGGATGAGCAAGGTTCTGGGTTCAATCTGAACACCAAAAATTAATTAATTAATTACTAGCTTAAAAAAGAACAGTCTCAACAATGAAGAGAATTTTTTTTTATGACCTTGTAAACCTGGATATTCTAATGACTGAAACTTGTAATGCTTTCTTGGAATTTTAAATTTCTGGCCATTATAGTAAAAATAAAAACTGCTTCGCTGAGCTGGAGCTCAGGAGATCAAAACACTAGCTGTTTTCCCAGGGGAGCCAAGTACAATTCCCAGCACTGACACGGTGGCTTACTTCCTACAACTCCATTTCCAGGGACTCCAGCTTCCTCTTCTGACCTGCAAGGGTACCAGGTGTGCACATCACAGGCATACACGCAGGTAAAACACCCATATACATAATAATAAATTTAAAAAAATCAAATTAGCCTTTGTAAACCATAAATTCAAAGAGCCAAAAGCTCTTTTGTTAAGCAGCAGTAAAGTTTCATCTTTGACTGGCAAAAGGCAGTTAAATAAGCCAGCCCCTGACAGATGATCGTCTAATCTGTTCTAGGAAGGCAATCTAATAAGTGTGAATAAAGGCCCTGAAGCCAATCCCTGGTGCCTGGAAGCAGGAAAGTGAGAAGCTATTTAGATCCTTGATTCAAAGTACTTTGTTTTCCAGTCCAAGATGTTTTACAAGTAGATGCTGACACTTGAGCCAAAAGCATGGAAGCTTTGTGATGTGTTCAAGTGCCCCCAGGGGATGAGGCTGAGAGGCCCAACTTATTAAACCATTATCCACTCAGAAGTAAATTCAATCCAAGTTTCAGGCCCTCTGTTAGTCTCTGACACACACCCTCTCTCCTTCCCTCCCCCACTCTCCTGTTCCCTTCTCTTTCCTTTCTTATCTATCTATCTATCTATCTATCTATCTATCTATCTATCTATCTATCTCTATCATCTATCTGTTATCTATCTATTATCTATCACTATCTATCATATCTATCATCCACTTACCTACGTACCTACCTACCTGGTTTTATTAATACCAATGCTAATATCTTATCTTAATTTAACATGACATTTTCAGGGTAACTTTTTGTGAAGAAAGGGCCCATGCTCAGTCTGACTGTATTATGAATGCAAATATTAAAAAAAAAAACCAATGGATGAAGAATTAAACACATCCCAAGGCCCAATTTTGAGGTTATTGTTGTTATCTATAAGTTTGGAAAATCTTGTGTTTTTAAACAAAAGGTGTTGTGTGACTTTTCCTGGCATATCCAAACAACTCACCTCAGATAAGGAACTGATGATAGTTCAAAAGCAAACTGAGTTTACTGGGGTTATCAATAGGTGTGTGAATGAGGGGTTACAGAAAGGCAAATGATCAACCCAAAGCAACTGCACCACTGAAAAGCCCATCCTCATATGGGGGATGTTCATGAAAACTAGATCCCTCCAGCACCCTGTATAGCCTGCAGGCATCTTGGCTGGTGGGAGTCTCTTCTCCCCCACCAATGTTACTACTGACATAACCTTGAGGAGGGGCCTGGTGAATCTTGGAAGTTGCAGGAACTTCCTGAGACTTGTAAGTTTTATTTACTTCATGGATCTTAAGGACTCTCTCTTCAGGACAAAATGTTTCAATTGGGCAGAAACTGTCCCCCAACAAAAGCCACTCAAGTATCCGGCATCAAACTCAAATGGTTTTTAAATCTTATCCAAATCAGGTATCACTCAAAGGTTTGAGTACTTTCTCTATTTTTAATGCATTACGAAAGGAATTTTAAATTCTGTTTGGAGTTTGAAACTACCTATTCTTTCTTCCTAGAATGCAGAATTTGCTGCGACCTAAGAAAGATTTATTTTATTTCCAGTGAAGCACATTTTCAGAAACTGCCTAAACAGTGTTTAACCCAAGATCATACACTTTAAAGGCATCACCAACACAATTACTATATTCAGCAGAAAAACCACTATAACTGAAAATAACAGTAATATGAAAGCAGAAACCCACATTTTCCTCTCATTTTTCCCTCATGTACGTAGGAGCACAAGCATTGTAAAGTACTGTGACATTTGCATTTATTTACACGGAGGGATATACAATTCAGATTTATACAATTTATGACCCAAGAACCAAATTAGGGAAAACCTGGAGAGCTTGTTCCTGGGCTTCATAAATTATATGTGACCAAAAAAGCATCTGAAAGGAAAGGATTTAGCCTGAGTTAAGTGCTGCTGTGTGAATAAGCTCCAAGCTCATTGTCCGCTGATTCATACATCCTCCAGGCTGGGTATGCAGGTACTTAGAATCCCTGCACTGTACCCTGAAAGAACAGCAGACGCCATGAAAGAGGAGCACACAGTCTTGACAGAAGCCTTACGGTGTTGCAGAAGTCAAATGGCCCCACTCAGGTCACTGGTGTATGAAATCAATTCCCTGGGAGAGATGAAGGCAATCTGACCTGAATAACATAAGTCATTATAAAAATAAAGAAAAAATAAAATGCTGCCGGTCGGTGGTGGCACACGCCTTTAATCCCAGCACTTGGGAGGCAGAGGCAGGCGGATTTCTGAGTTCGAGGTCAGCCTGGTCTACATAGTGAGTTCCAGGACAGCCAGGGCTACACAGAGAAACCCTGTCTCGAAAAACCAAAAAAAAAAACCAAAAAAAATAATAATAATAATAATAATAAATATAAAATGCTTAGATGATGTATTATTGATCTAAAACTGCATATTACTGAGTATTCCTATGATTCTGTTTGGTTAAAACAGAATCAAAAATATTAACAAGAGGAGTCAATTCAAAATCAACACAGGTTCAAATCAAATAAAACTTTAGCAGGATAAATTTGAAAAGGTGAATTTGAGTGTGAACCAAATATAGTTGACACAAATCTATTGGCAAAGGTCAGGACACATACAAAGAAAATAAAATCGAAGTCTCTCCCCCCCCCCCCTCATGTATGTCTCAAACATCTGTGAAAAATGAATCCATATACATAAAGAAAATAGAAAGTTTATTTAAAGTAAAAGGAGGGAGCTGTAGAACACAAGTGTTTTCACAAAACTTAAGAAAAGCAGTGTGTTTGGCAGAGCAAAGCCAGGCCTGGGGACAACACGATTGACCTAGTTTAAGAACCTGAAGCTATGACATCAGAACTGGAATTCAGTAATTAAAGGGCTGCTAATGCAGTACAGCATAGGTCTTCAGAAAACACATTTTATCTTGCTATATTTTACTATTATCCTTTAGAAGTCTGTTTGTTTTCTAATGAGAGACAGAAAGAGGGTGGACCCAGATGGGAGGAGAGAGGGGAGAGGCTAGAAGAAACCATAATCAATTTATATATTATCTGAGAAAAAAATACTATTTTTCAATAAAAGGAAAAGAAAAGATGTTAGAATTGGTTTCCAAAAAAAGAAATATATAGGATGAACAAAAAGTTAGGGGGGTATCAGAAGGAAGGAAGGAAGGAAAAAAGGAAAAAAAGGAAAAAAAATTGAAGAAATCCTCTTGCAAACAAACAAACACACAAAAGTTGCAGGAGATAAAGGGTGAGCAGGAACTAACACACGAAGCATCTAACTGAATCTACAGATAACAACGATCCTGAACAATGACTGAAATGAATGATATCCAAAATGTTTCCAAACATAAAAATTTGATCACATTCTAACAGGAAAATAAAGTAGAAAAATAACTCAAAACAAGACCCCGATGAAATTACTGAATTTAGACTGCACTGTGGGAAGCAATTCAATAAATTAAAAATTAATCATAGAGTAAGAGCGAGAACAGGCTCTGAAAGCACACTTTTCTAAGCACCTCTCAGGTTGAAGAAAAAGAAAATAAATGGCATTAAAGAATATTTGGAGTCAGATAAAAGTCAGATCCCGCAGCACTCACCCTGCCCTCCACCCCCACCTCCTCCATCTGTCTGTAGGGTGGAGGGGTGACTTCCCCACGTACAGCCTTAACCATTCACATTACTAAACATGAAAGAATAAAAGTAAACGCCCTGCACTTATAAACTTAGAAAATTAGAAGAGATGTCTAGAGAACGAATATGTAGCTGAATATCTTTAAATAGTTCAATTGACAAATCTAAGTCATTTCTTTAAATTAACAAAAGTGTGCTGAATAGCCAATGATGAGAAGAGAGAGCTACAGACAGATAAATAAGTGAATATGCCAAGAAATAGAAGACGTGCACCTGAGAAACCACAGTTACAGTTTATAACAACTAAGATTAATAAGTCAAAATAAAATATTCTAGAACCGTCCTGTAGACTCAAAGTGTCCCATCCATTTAGAATCCATTACCAATATTAAAAGCCCCTAGAAAATATAAGACTATGTCCTTATTTGTTGGTGATATTTCTGTAAAAACGCATAAACAAAACAAACCCTACATACCAATCAATCAAGCGCAGGCTTAACACAAAAGAGTAAAACCGTTTCCATTGACATCAACTCATGATGTTAGGGTTTACTTGCTTAACATGGTCCTTAACATGCTAGCCAGTGAGTGGCATAACTATCATCTGAAATGCTCAAACAGGGATGGGGAGCATGCTCACTGAGTCAGACATCTGCTGTGCAGGCAGCAGGATCTACCCACATAGAAGGCAGGAATGCAGTGTAACCCTAGTGCTAGATGGGAGAGGCAGGAATTTCATGGGGGCTCATTGGCCCACTCTAGATTGTGACTGTGAGACTTCTGGATCAGCGGAGAGACTTTGTTACAAGATAAGTCACAGAGGAAGACATCTTAACACTGACCTCTGGCCAGCATCGGCACAACAGACACAGTACACACCCACTCACTGATGGCCCCATGGGCACACACACACACACACACAGTATACACACCACCCACTGATGGCCCCCATGGCACCACCACACACAGTACACACCACACTGAGCCCCATGCACACACACACACACACACACAGTACACCCACCATGATGGCCCCCATGGGCACACACACAGTACACACCCACTGACAGACACAGAAAGAAACCCAAAGCATGCAATGCTGGAAATTAAGAAATATTTTCTGTGTAAAAGATTTACTTCAAGGGCTGAGACTGTGACTCAGTGGTAGTGCTTGTCTAGCGTGCATGGGGGCCAAGGTTCAATCCTCTGTATTGCCGGGGCAGGGGGAGGCTGTGTGTGTCGTTAAAACATGAAATTCAAAGCACGGTATGGTGGCTCGCACCTATACTCCAAATACTCAAGAGGCAGGAGAATTGCAATGAGTTTCAGGCCAGCCTGAGCTATACAATAAGTTCCAGAGCATCGTAGGCTGAAATTAGATCCAATCTCAAAACCAAAGTGAACTTTTCCGAAAAAAAAAGACAATTCAGAAGGACATAAAATGCCACACATGTATATAGGACCTCCAGGAACGATCTCTCTCGAGTACACATATGGATTCCCAGAAGCAGCTATTACCATTGTGCATTTTCCTGTCTCAGCTTTGTTCTGAGTGCTGTACAATCACTCAGTTAACCACCTCAGCGTCAGCACGAGGCAGTGCTTGTAGGTTCCTCTTTGTATGAAGGATGCAAGTAAGGTCAGAAGGCACAAGACACCTGACTGTGGCTGCAGCCTGCAAACAGCCATTGCACACGTACACACAGCTATGTTCGCTGCCACACCGTCTACTCAAGCATGTGCTCAGAAGGAAAGTGAGCATGGATGTGTTCCAGGGCACCTCTGCTATGCGCTGTGTGCAGCCGTCATGTGTGTTTGCTATGGAGGTGCAAGAGTCCGGAATGGAATAGGGGGCTTCGCACACACCAGGCAAGTGCTTTATTCTGAGCTACAGTCTCGGCACTCAGCTGTCAAAGTTGGGGCGCGGGGAGGAGAATAAAGTAGGAAGAGAAGAAGAGGAGAGAAAGAATCTGGATTTTACATTTGGATTCGCTCTAAAAATGAACTAAACATTATAAAACCCTTGGTTGACCATATGTTGATACACTTTAATAGAACCCCTCCAAAATCATAATGGGAATATTCTAAAGTTCATGTGTAAAAACAAACATGTAAGACAAACAAAGGAAATTATTCTAAAAATTAAGAGCAATCCCATTCGGCCACACATCCAAGCTAGTTAGCAGCTCAGAGCATGCAGACAGACCGGTGGAATAAAGCCGAGATCCTTCCGCCCCCAAAAAAAAAATCAGTGAGAATGCTATTTTCAACAAGCTATCAGAAAAAAAGCTGAATATCTTACTTTGAGCCAATTATACTGCAAAAGCCTTAAACTTTTAAAGGTAAAATAAACCCCATAAAAACATTAGAAAAAAAAGTTTTAGATAAACATGAGTCATGCTGAAGTAGAAAATAACTTACTAATAATGATAGTTGAGCCCCTCCCCCATGTTGAGATTTGGTCTGTCTGCTGTGTATTGTAATGTTCAATTCTGCATCCCAAGGTCTAGTTACCTCAGGATGAGTGAAGTCTCATGTATGCCAGCTTTTGTTATGCAAAGCTTGCTCCACAATTTAAAACTATTGTTTAACAAGAAATGGGCAAAGAGAAAGAGAGGTAGGCAGGATTCTGATGCCCAGCCTTGCGAGTCTGAGGCAGAGACTGCGAGTAGAGAAGAGGAAGAAGGAAGAAGTTGCCATGGGGTAGGGGGATCCTGACAGCAGGGCCATGAGGGCTGGGCACTTGGAGTAGGAGCAGCCCAGGCTAATCCTAGCAAGTGATATCTCACTGACAGGAAAGTAGACAAAAGAGCATAGAGGGCTGATATCTGCCTACCGCTATTGCTTTAAGGCTTATTATAAATGTAAAGGTTTTGTGTCTTTTATTTGGGAACTAAATAACCTAAGGTGGGGTAGAAACCTCCAAATAATATTTACTGCAACACTCCCCCCCAAATGCCAACAAGAAAAAAAATATTAATTTGACAAAGACTTACTGTTTTTAATATCTAAACATTTCTGCAAATCAATAAGATAACAGCATAGACAGAGAATGAAAGACTTCCCAAAGGAAATAACATAAATAGGCAAACAGATCTGACCCAAGGAGGAAACAAATTCCTTTTTACACACTATCCATGGCTTCCCTGTAGTAAAGGCTGCGGAACAGAGGCTTTCCCTTTCCTTATCCTACATTGCCTCTAGTTTCTGTTGTTATGGTGTGGTTTTGGGCTTTCAGACAGGGTCTCATTTTGTAGCCCAAGCTAGCCTGGAACTCCAGATCCTCCGGCCCAAGTCTCTGTGTGCTGGGATTGACAGTGTGCCACCACACCTGCATAGCTTCCAGTCCTTCTAACCACTGTCAGTCCCCAAAGATTTACATGTTCATTATTTTTTGTAATTGTTCATGGGGACGTCTCTGAACACTATCTTAAATCTGTCATTTTCTAATAACAAATCTCTGTGAAATTACAGTGTGTTGTATTTATCTGAAAACTGTAATTTGAACTAATGCATTATTAATTGGAGCATATGGCCCTGAATTTAATCATTATATTTTCCTTTCAATCTAATTTGATTTTTCTACTTGAGATGAAATTTGTGACAACTCAAATAAGCTGTCAGGAAGACACGGAGGCATCTGTGACCATGCCACCCTGGATGTACCCAGTCTCCTCTGGTATCAGAAGCTAAGCAGGGTCAGGCCTGCTTAGTACTAGGATGGGAGAAAGAGATTTCAGGACTTCTTACTTTGAACCATCTCTATGACTCTTGCCCCAGGCAATCCTTCTCTAGATGGCACTAAGTTTTATAATTAACTAAGCATACATCGCCTTTTAAACACTTCTCAATAAGTTAAAATAATACAAGGAAAGTTTTCCCTGAGGCCGAGCACAGTTGCAATCCCAGCATTAAGAACGTTTGCAGGTTTGAGGCCAGACTGGGCTACAAAGCAACTTATCTCAAGACAAGAGAGCAGGCAGGTGTGGTGATACACACCTTTAAGCCTAGCACTTGGGAGGCAAAAGCAGACAGATCTCAGTCTGTGAGCTTGAGATTAGCATAGTTTACACAGTTGAGTTCCTGGCCAGCCAGAATTACATGGTGAGACCTTCATCTCCAAACAACAAAAGAGGCTGGGCATTGTTGGTATATGCCTTTAATTCCAGCACTGGGAATGAGAAGCAGGCAGATCTCTGTGAGTTCAAGCCGCCCTGGTCTACGAAGCAATCGATCAAGTTCCAGGACAGCCAGGGCTACACCAAGAAACTCTGTCTCCAAGAACAAAACAACAAAACCCAAGAAAACATACTCTGATCCCATGCTTGAAGCAACTGAATAATATTTAAAAATTTATTTGAGGTCAGAATCCTAAAAGGAGAAGACCACCTTCTTCCTTGAGTTTTCTCTATCATGTCAAGGGGAAGGCAGTAAAGGGAGTAACAGGCTCTGACCACGTGTGAGGTGACAGCTTAACACTTCCTTCCCATTCTTGGGAACACTGCACCTTTACTCTGTAAATGAGGAAAACAGGGCCTAGAAAGTTGATGGATGCAATTCTCAGTTTTGGTGTCCATCTGCTTGCTATTAGAGCCTTCACAGGAACTCACCTCTTTGAAAGGACTGAGTGATGGCTATTCCTGGTTGTCAGCTTGACTACATCTAGAATGAACTACAATCCAGAAATGGAGGACTCACCTGTGATACAGATCTTGAGGCTGGAAGACACAGGCTTCTGACCTGGATCACCCTTCTGACAAGGATAGATACCCTTTTGATCTAGATCATGAGGCATTGTGCCATGAAAAGCTTAGCTCCAGGCAAGTAGTCCCAGGAGACAGAGGGAAGCAGATCTCTGAATTCCAAGCCAGCCTGAGACAGAGAAAGTTCCAAATCTAGGAGTGGTGGTACACACCTTTAATCTGGGCCATGTCTTCTGCTGGAGGCTTACTTACGTAAGGACATTGGAAGAAGGAAGACTCACTCTTCTTCCACTGCTTGCAGTTACCTGCCAGCACATCTGTTAGAATCTACTTCTTCAGGATCCAGCTTATACAGAAGTACAGCTGAAACAACTAGCCTCGTGGGACTGAGCAACTACTAGATTCTTGGACTTCTCATTCACAACCGCCTGTTGTTGGGTTACTTGCAGACTGCAGACTATAAATCATTACAATAAGTTCCTTAATTTAGAGACATTCCAAAAGTTCTGTGACTCTAGAGAACCCTGACTAATACCAACTGCTATCAGTCTAGGCTGAGAAAACCTTGGAACAGAGGCCATGTAGCATTTAACATAATGGCATCACAGGACAATGACTTTGGCACATCGGCCATGGGCCCTTCTGACTTGGGCCACTCTGTTACCATCCCCTGGTCACTAATTTTTTCAAGGCTTGTCTGTCACTTTTCACTCATCATTGGGTTTTGACCCTTGCTAGCGTGTTAAAAGGGAAGACTGAGCAACGCCACAGTGTGCGTTCCAACAGGAAGAATAACTCTGATGATGGGAACAGGCAAGAACAATAGGAAACAAAAACTTCCTCCTCCATTCTGAAACCTTAAAATCCATAAATTCTTGTCCAGTTTGTATAAATTCTTATTCAGGCAGCAGGTGGCCTTGAAGGTGTCCTATTTTCTGAAGGAATTTCCATCAAAACAACCATTCTCCACATGGAGCTGAGGGATGCTTAACTAAAGTTAAGAATGCCCCTCAAGTATCCCTTGCACCCTGCTGACAGAAATAAAAATGGCACGGCTGCTGTAGAAATCAAACAGTTCAGCTATTCCTTAAATGTTTTTTAAGTACCATTGTCACTGACGTGAATAGTTCGATTTGTAGGTAAGTGCCCCCCCAAGAGCTGACAGCTACAACACACACTGTACGCTCACATCCAGTGCCACAAATCCCAAAATTAGAAACAACCTCATTATCCACAGACACAGGCATAGATGAAGAAAGTATGTATGGGGTGTTCATAGAATGGAATATTACTTAGCCTTAAAGAGAAAGGAAATTCTAACATGCATGATGTCTTAGTTAGGGTTTCAATGCTGTGAGCAGACACCATGACCAAGGCAAGTCTTATAAAGACAATATTTAATTGGGGCTGACTTACAGGTTCAGAGGTTGAGTTCACTATCATCAAGATGGGAGCATGGCAGAATCCAGGCAGGCATGGTGCAGGCAGAGCTGAGAGTTCTACATCTTCATCTAGAGGTGGCTAGTGGAAGACTCCAGGCAGCTAGGACTAGGGTATTAAAGCCCACGCCAACAGTGACACACCTACTCGAAGGCCACCCCACTCCAACAAGGCCACACCTCCTCATAGTGATACTCCCTGGCCCAAGCATAAACAAGCATCACACATGACATTGATATTAGGAAGAGTTTCTAGAGTCACAGAACTTATGAAATGAATCTCTCTCTCTCTCTCTCTCTCTCTCTCTCTCTCTCTCTCTCTCTCTCTCTCTCTCTCTCTCTCATATGACTTACAGGTTGACGTCCAACTAATCCAACAATGGCTAACTGTCAATACAAAGTCCAAGAATCTAGTTGCACTCAGTCCCACTGGCTAGACATCTTAGCATACACTGTATACACTGGAATTCCAAAGAAGTAGGCTCCAATGCCAGTGAAGGAATGGGGCACTAGCAAAGTAAGTGCAAGCAGGCAAAGAACAAAGCTTCCTTCTTCTATGTCCTCAAAGAATTACAGCAGAAGGTATGCCTGGAGATTTGGATCAAAGGTGTGTGTCTTCCCTCCTCAAGATCAGAATTAAAGGCCTGTGTCTCCCCATCTCAAGGTCTGGATCAATGGTGTGTGTCTTCCTACCTCAAAAGTCTGGCCTAGAAGTGGATTCAACCACTTCAAGTCAAGTAGGCAATCTTTCCCAGGTTTGCCTTTCACATCTAGATTGTAGTTCCTTCCTGATATAGTCAAAATTGACAACCAAAGTTGTCTCAATGAAAGATGAGCCCAGAAGTCATCATGCTACACAGAACAAGCCATCTACAGCAGGGCAGACGCTACATGATTGCATTCCTACCAGAGACACAGAGTCATGCCAGTTACAGAGAAAACAGATGTGCTGGTTACCAGGGCTTTCAGGACATGGGAAACAGAGCTGGTGCTTACTGGGTTGAGTCTATAATTCTAATTTTGAAAATGAAAACAGTTTGGGGATGGATGTGAATTCACTCAGTGCTACAACATGTCACACTTAAAATTGTAAATTATATGTGATGTGTGTGTGATCATCACTCCCCCACCCCCACCCACACACACATACACAGCTACGCTGCCTTGTACCACACACAAGCACTATTTTACACGGCTTTGCAGCCAGGTTTCATCATTTGCAATCTTTCCTATTAGAATTGCCACTCCAGCCTGCATCATGCCCCTACTTCCACATGTTCTTAAACATGTTCTGCTCTCTGTTCATCTGACATGATTTTGCAGCACCCCTGAGGGAAGGGGCAATATGATTTTTGTCACTGTGGTTACACGTCATGAGCCACAAACACCGCCCAGGATGTGCACTGAGCTTATCACGTCACTTAGATTCCAGCTTCTCCATTATACCCATTAAGCACAGTTGACTGTGCACACAAGCTGCCTGCAGATAACTGCTCTCACGTCAACTCTTCCATATTACTGTATCTGCTTGAAGATAGTCCAAGATGATTCAAATGAATTACAAACTCCTGTTTCTTATCTGTTCAGAAGTCACTGGAGAAAAAAAGACTATACAGAGTTCAACCTTCCCAAGAGAAAAACTCCTTAAAAAAGACCTGCCAGGCTACTAATGGAACCCAAGGGGCCTTAAGGCATTATTAGCTTTTATCCTTTCTCGTGCTGAGTTACCCAGGAGGAACCAGGAAGACATGACAGCATCAGGCTGATAGATTAGCCCGGCTGCATGGAACTGTGGCACCTGCCACCTACTAATTTGCTGCCTGTCATCTAGCTTAATTACAGACATTTCGTGGTCAGGATTTTGAGAAACTGCCACCCTTCTAGAATGACAAAATTTATGCTGATTCTTATGCACATGTCATGGTGTCTACAATGCTAACTTGGGGAAGCAGCATGAACGTTTGTTTTTGATTACTGTTCTCTACTGTTAGGTCAGGAATAGAAGGGCTGGCATATGAGGTCTACTATAAGTACAACTTTCAGTCTCATGAACTAATTTAACTGGGGTATGGTAACCTTTGTGCCTACTTAGTTCTGAGCTCAGGAGCCTACTGTGTGCTCCCCTCCTCAGCTTAGAGGTACCCCTGAAATTAGCCACAGTGGAGTGGGGTCTGTATGGCACTATACTGTTCGCAAGTACATATATCTTGCACTGATGTTTTATTTTTTACATTAAAAAAATCCCTCATGGATTATGAAATCAATCCCAACTTGATTTAGAAATATGATCCAAACATCAATAAAAGATAAGAGAATGATCAGAAACTACATTAATTATGGTTATCTTAAGCCGAGTTTGATAGTACATACCTATAATCCTAGCACTTGGGAGGCTGAAGTAAGGAGAACTGTTGCTAGTTTGAAACTAGCCTAGGCTACAGTAGTGACTGAGTGAGACTGAGATTATCTAACGAGACGCTGTCTTGGAAACATAAAAACCAACCCAAACAAAAACAAATGTCCCCCAAACAAAACAAAACAAAAACCTTAAAGGTTACCTTAATATCAGAAATACTTGAGATATCACCAAAGAGGAAAGAAATGGGAGTCCTGATAGTTTGACTATGTGTATGAGGTTTGCACAGTGTTGGTTGGCCCTATAGCAAGCTATAATTCAAATAAACTAAATTCTAAAATGCTCAAGCTGCTGCCTGCCTCTTCCAGTGGGCCTGACGTCATCCAATATCTCAAGGAAGATGCTGACTGGTTCAGAGAACTCTATGCCTGACTGAACTGAAGAGATCTTGTGGGAAAGAGAAGGAATGAAATAGTTAAAAGGCATACTCATACACAGATGCTGCAGAAAACCTGGCAAGCTACAGAACTGACTTCATTTCAAAACTAAGCTACAAATAATAGCTGAGGCTTTTAAAGTTTTAAACTATTTTTATTGGTGTATATTCATGACAGTGTTGGGCATCCTACAGTTTCTTTCAACTATGTTATGTGCTCTAAGGATATTGATGCCCTCCCCACGGCCCACTTTCAAAGTCCCACCTCTTTCTCTACTGCCAAGCCTTCCTTCTGCATTCGTATTGAGAGGTCTCGAGGATACTTGCTCACAAATGGTACTTATGAAGAACTGTAGGAAACTACACATGAGAGAAAACATGCAAGCTTTGTCTTATTATTCTTTGTTCTTCATTTTTTTTTTGTTATTTGAAATGGGGTTTTGGTATTCATCCCTGGCTATTGTGGACTGTAGTGGGCTTGTGATCAAATAAAAATTAAAAATTTATTAATAAATAATAATTATTAATAAAAATTAATTATTAATAAAAATTAATTATTAATAAAAATAATAAATGTTCCAGCCTCTGCATTTGCCTTTGCATTTGTTCTAAGCTTAAGGACTATGGCTGGATGGATATATCCGATTTATTTCAGTAAAAATGATGATCTCCAGTCAAAACTAGTTCCTAGAGAAAGCATAAGTTCACTCTTCTTTATGACTGAATAAAATTTCTCTGTGGACATATACCTCACTTTCTTTTTGTGCTCATCTACTGATAGACACCTGGGCTGAATCCAAGACTTGGTTGTTATGAAATGCTACAATGAACATAGACATGTATGTACCTATGTGGTATGTGGTTTGAATAGGTATGGTCCCCATAGGCTCATGTGTTTGAATGCTTGATCTATAGGAAGTGGCTTTATTGGGAGTAGGTGTGGCTTTGTTGGAGGAACTGTGTCACTGTGGAGGCAGATTTTGAGGTCTTATATATGCTCACGCTCCATCATGTGTGGATCATGGTCCCCTTCTGCTGCCCATGGATCAAGATGTAGAACTCTTGGCTCCTCCAGTACCAAGTCTGCCCTCATGGTGCTATGCTTTCCACCTTGATGATAATGGACTGAACCTCTAAAACTGTAAGCCAGCTCCAATTAAATGTCCTCTATATATGTTTTCTTGGTCATGGTGTCTCTTCACAGCATGGCCTTAGATTCTTTTGGGTGTATGCCTATAAGTGGTAAGCTAATCATACGCTACCTGTACTTCATGGAAGAACCTTCACAATGGTTTCTACAGTGGCTGCACCAACTTACATCCCCACCAGTAGTTTATAAGGGACCCCTACATCTTTGCCATCATTTGTTGTTGCTTGTTTTGTGGCTGGTAGCCATTCTGACTAGGCTAAAAGGGAATTTTAATGGAGTTATAAGTTGTATCTCCCTAATGGCTAAGGCTGTTGAACATTCTTGTATTTATTGGCCATCTGTACTTAACGTCTTAAGAGCTGTTATTTCATTGGCCCATTTATAGGCTGGGTTGTTAGGATTTTTTGGTGTTTGGCTTTTTCAGTTCTTTTAGTTTATGTAATCATCCTCTAATGTATAGATAGAAAGCATTTTCTTTCATCTTAAAAGCTGTCTCTTCTGTTGATTAATCATTTCCTTTGCTGTGTAGACCTGCTTTAATTCCACACATACCTCCGCTTTACTTCCTGAGCTGCTGTTATCCTTTCTGAGAAATCCTTTCCGGGGCCTTCAGAAGTGTTTTTCCCTCACAGAACTATCAGCTCTGATTCATTCTGAATTGACATTTATATATTTGGTGGAAGATACGGGTCCAGCTCATTTTTGCTCATGAGGCGTCCCATTTGTTGAAGAATGTCTCAGTTACTTTATTGCTGTGACTAAGTGCCATGACCAAGACAATTTAAAAAGGAAGAAGATTATTTAGGACTCACAGTTTCAGAGGGTGAGTCCACAACCATCACTGTGTGGATCATAGCAACAGGGATGCAGGATGGTGCTGGAGTAGGAGCTGAGAGCTCACATCTGAGCCAAAAGCACCATGGGGCAGGGGCTAGAATGGTGAGGGTTTTGAAACCTCGAAGCCCTGCCCCCAGTGGCACACCTATTCCAACATGGCCATAATTCCTAATCCTTCCCAAGTAGTTCCATAGTTCCATCAACTGGAGACAGAGTACTCATGGGCCTATGGAGCCATTATCATCCAAACCACACAAAGAGGCTATTTTTAGGGCATCTTTGTAAAAGAAAAAAAAAAAATAAATGACTATTACTGTGTGTGTATAGCTCTGAGTCTTTTATCCTATTCTATTAATCTAAGTGTCTTGCTTTGTGCCAGGACTATGCTGTTTCTATTATTATGTCTCTGTAATCTGACTTAAATCAGTGAGTGGAATACTTGCAGCATCTTTTTTTTTAAGCTGGGGATTATCTTTGCAATCCAAAGTTTTCTGTGCTTCTGTTTAAATCTTAGGGTTTTCTTTTTCTATCTCTGAGACAATTGCCATTGGAGCTTTAAGAAAATTACATTGAATCTATAGGTTTCCTTTGACAATGCAGAAGGGGAATGAATTTTTCTTTAAGTTAAAATCCTGTAACGGCAAGAAGAAGACAGGAAAATAGCAACAGAATTTGGGGGCCAGAAGTATATTTGATTTATTTGATCAATTAAACAATTGGAGCACATATTTTAAGAATACAATTTGGCCATGAGAATATCCTGTCACAAAGACAGTGAGTGAAGAAGCTCAGGGACAATTTGAAATGTCACTTGATGCTGAATCAAGATGAAAAGTCATACTTTCCCTCAAACCCCAGGGCTTGGGAAACCATGTATGCCTACCACAGAGTGTCTGCAGATCACGGCACAGGACGGATATGATACCTGAGCACACACCTGCAATGCAAGTTCCTAAGTTTATCCAGACTTATAAATAAGAAACTCTGAGAGTGGAGCACAACCACGTTACAGCAAGCAATTCAATTATGAAATAGATTATGATTTTAATTTTTCTTGCCAATTTCAGATTTCTCTATCTCCTCAACATAGTATTTAAAAACAAAACACAAAACAAAACAAAAACAACTGTTCTTAGAAAATGCATGAACTGAGCAAACGAGAGAGGGCTCAGTGGGTTAGAGCACCTTGTACCCAAGCCTGACCATCTGAGTTTGGGCCTCTGACATACATGGTGGGAGGAGAGAACCGACTAGTACAAAATTGTCTTAGGACTTCACATACTCTCTTTTCTCTCTCTCTCTCTCTCTCTCTCTCTCTCTCTCTCTCTCTCTCCTCACACACACATACACACACACACAGACACACACACATAAATAAATAAGAAAAAGCCTATTTTTCTAATCAGCATTGAGCTGTTTTTTCTAATCAGTATCATGCATTATTTGAATGGAACATAAACACTGCCCCCTTGCTTTACTTCTGCCTTTGAAATAATATCTGAAAATATACCTGTTCAAAGATGCTTATTTCAAAAACCTGTTTGCCTCTTGATTAGTTTAAAAACTTGTGATTATAAGGTAAGAATATTCATGGAATAAACCAATACATTTAATCTAAGTATACATACCCACTGAAGACAGGAGAAAAAAAAATCAAGGAAAATATAAACTAAATCAGGAAATCTCGGCCATGATTTCAAGGTGAATGCTGGTAATTCTTTTTTTTTTCTTCCTGAAGATTTCATTATTATTTGCTGTAGACAGAAGAGCTGTCTCTGAGGTCATAAAAATAGGAGAGCTGGCCCAGCCCCTCAAAGGCTGCAGCACTCAGGAGAACAGCCCCTGCACCTTGTCTGGGCTGCACAGCAGAGCTGGCCCTGGTGGTGTGGGGGTCTTTATACTTTATGTCTAGTGGTGGTAAGTTCTTATAACTATAAGAACTATATTCATGGGAAAGATTTGAAAAAGTACTCATTAAATTATGTGAGTAAAATAAAGTGAAAGTGAAATAAAAAGGAAGTTTTTTAGATTGCCAAGAAAAGGAGGCTCTAGTTGGGTATGGTGGCCCACACCATTAATTCCAGCACTCAGGAAGCAGAGGCAGGTGGATCTCTGAGTTCCAGTCCATCCATCCTGGTCTATATAGAGAGTTCCAGGACAGCCAGAAAGAGAAACTCTGTCTCAAAAAACAAAATAAAACAAAACAAGCATCTCTGCAAAAGGAGGTAAAATCCCCACCTTGTTGATAGAGTTCAATTCCCAGCACCCAGATAGCTGCAGATACTGCATATATGTAGTGGACATACATACACATATACATACATGCATATATACACACATACATACATACATACATATACATACTATATACACAAACATACACATGTACATACATATATACATACATACATACATACATACATACATACATACATACATAAAATAGTGGCATACACATATATATAAAATAACAGTAAATAAATACTATTTACTGGTGGATAGCCCCAGCCTTGTATTTTGATCCTAGTTCCACCCCCTGAGAGGGGCTCCAGAGGAGGATTGAATCAATGTTGTGGATAGCCTCAGCCTTGCATTTTGATCCTAGTTCCCAGTGGATAGCCCCAGGCTTGTATTTTGATCCTAGTTCCAACCTTCTGGGAGGGGCTGCAGAGGATGATTGAATCTGTATACAGAGGACATCTTGTAAACCTTCTGTCCAATTAAAACCTGTAAAATAAAGACTACAGCCAGAGATTGGGCAGTAGAAGGGGAGGCGGAAAAAATGGCTTAGGGGAGGAGAGAGTGAGAGGAATTCGATATAAAAGGCAGAGCAGGGGCAGAAGAGAAGGAAGTCACCGGGGGAGCAAAAGCAGGAGGAAGCAGAGCAGAAGGAAGCCGATGACGGAGGGCAACCACTGGGCCTGGATAAAACCACAAGTTATAAGGGATCTCATAGCCGGGGATTAGAGTAGTGTAGCGGTAAACCTGCCCAATCCAGGTGTGCAGTTTATATCTTAATTATTGAGTTGTGTCTTCCTTTACTGGTCTTCGGGTAGGAGATCCTACAGCGCCACCAAATTTGGAGGCTTAAAATAATAATTTCTCCTACAAAATAGATCTTATTTTTTAAAAAAGGAAGAAAAGAGACTCTAGTCTAAACTTGAACAACGGGACCCAAATCTAGAAATCAGTAATAAGAGGTCCCAACATCCACCACCATTCTCCCCTCACCTTCCGGTGTACATGTGGCTTCTTCATCTATGTAAACCTGAGGTACACTATACTTGATTTGATGTAAAAAAAAAAAAAATAGCATTTCTTCACTTGAATTTTTCAAGTGTTTTTGAAGCAACTTTGGATTTGCAGGAAAGTTTCAAGAACATTCCAGAACATTCCATGTACCCATCTTCCAGGACACTCTCCAGTTTTCACCAGCTCTTCAGAAATTGAAATAAACTCAAATGCCAAGCCTGCAGTTACTGTTGAAGCAAACTCTACGATACTTCCCAATTTCAAAACTATGAATATTTAGTCAGCAAACTGCCATTTAGTTCTCAATTCCAACATCAACTCTGAATAGGCACAGCACCTGCCATGTTCTAGCACAATATTTTTTTCACTTCCTCCTCAACACCTGCCTCAGTGGTTACATCACTTGGGTACCAGCTTACTATCTACCCTCGGAAGCTTCATGTCTTGTCACAACCCTGGGATTCCCAACAGTGTTTGGCTGACATTAAACAAATGCTCAGTAATCTTGGGTAAAAATGAAAGAATGAATGAATGGTTATGTGGATGAGTAAATTGTGCACGTGTGTGTACTAGGGGATACATAAGATGCATAGTAAAAGATACATCCAGTGAGATGACTTTGCCGTTCTGCAAGTCTAACCTTCTGTTACCAGTCAGGCCCAGCGGAACTGCAGGAAGCCTGTGTGTTAGTCACTCACAGGAACACCACTTAGCGCTGCTGCTTTGAAAGCCAGCTCTTTCAAAGTCAGTCTGTGCTCTTGTGTTGGTTCACTCAAACAGTATTTCCTGGTCTTATTCATTCGATACACCAAGTTGAGGAGATAAAGTTTAAACAATGCTCCAAATTAGAATAATTAAAACACGAATCATTCTCTATAAAAATGCATTTGAAAGAAAATCCACAAATAGCGGACACTGTTGTGATTCAGAACAAGGCAGCGATTAGAGGACCAATCAAAAGATGACAAGGCGTGGGTGAATGAAGCATTGGGCCCCCTTCTCACTTCCCACTGCCTGCCATTGAGACCAAAGTTCAAGGAATTAACTGCCAGGTTGGAGAAAGAAGGAAGAGAGGATGAAACAAGGATGACTTTTTCTGTATTTTCTATGAATCCTTCTATTTTCCCACAGCCAAATGGGATAAAATATGTCCAGAAACCAAAACCCTTGATCACCTGACTGATCCAAAGAAGAGATAATCATTCCAGAAAAACCAACATAAATCATCAATTATCAAATAAAAAAGAAACAAGGCGGTGAACATGGGACAGCTTCAGAATTCTCCGCTACACTTGGAGAATGACTCTCTCCAGTCTGGAGCTGCCCCATGAGGGAGAGTGGGCGCTAACAAATGCATTCAATACGACACAAACTGATCCCAAGAGTCCAAGGAGTCCACTGTCCCTCCCGGAACATCTCCAGGTTATGATGCAATGAGTTTAAATACCTCAAATTCTCTGTCAAACTAAAGATTTAATAGAATAACTCCCAATGCCAAGAAACATATCAATATTAACACCAAAAGGTTGAAGGAAAAATTCATCTCCTGATTCCATATATAAATTTGAAAAGCACTCATAATGCTAATGAATGTTTAAAAAACCACCCTTACAATTAACTTGTTTCTCTACAAAAAAGTACAGCAATAATTAGTTACTTAAAGCTAAGACTATTAATTTGTAACTAGTTTATATAACCAAAAGATAAGTTGAATAATTTCATAATATTATTTTAAACCGAAGAGCATTCAATGGAAAGAAATATATAATTAAAATTTATTAAAACTCCATAATCCTTACTCAAGAAAATCCAATACAAATTCTTAATTTTAATGTATGCATTTGCCAATAGGGCAAATTGATGAATCAGAGAAAAATTTGACATAATGAGTCAGAGATTGGACACATCCAACTCACACAAGAACGGTACAGAAAAGAGAGGTTATGAGAAGGGGGAGCAGGGAGGGAGGGAGGGGAAGGGAAGGAGGAAGGGAGGGTGGGAAGAAAGAAGGGAGGGAGGGAGAGGGGGAGGCAGTTTTACCATGACAGTTTTACAGAATCAGGTTGCGAGAGAACAAGCTAGACACAGGTAAAAACAGAGTGAACCAGAGAATGAGAAAAAGCCAGAAGATCAGAACTATTGTCAAAGTTAGTTTGAGGCTAAGCAGAACAATTCAGTCAGAAGCTGAGAGAAGCCAGATTTAATCAGTCAGCTTGGAAGATTAGATTGTATAGAGACTAGAAACTTTCAGGCCTAGGCCTAGGGATAGTTAGAACAAAGAAAGAAACCCTCTGGGATCAGTCCAGGTATTAGCACAGCTGGGGTATAGCTCTTTCCCATCCCTTTATCTGAGAAAATTTAAAAAAAAAAAAAAGCAACAATTACATCTGGCAATTAAGTTAATGTTACAATTGGGTTCTACAAAAAGGATTGCAAACATTGGTGACTCTCAATGCTCAGTTATTGTTTGTAAAATCTGATTTGTACTGACAGAACCAATGTCCCTAGGACTAGTGAGTACACAAACTCAAGAGGAGTTGAGGCAGTCTGTGATTGCAACAAAAAATAGGGCCAAAGAAACTAACATATCAAGTGTGCTTCCGGGATGCTCTGGACTAGTCCTGGGCTGGGACTGGATCGTGATGAGTGAGTTGTTTATGAGAGAGTTCGGTGTGACTTGACATAACAGGTTCTCTTCTGCATCTGTACATGTAGGAGCCAACCTAAAGAGCTCCAAAGAACAAAGCAGACTCAATTGAGCATCATCAATAACACAAAAACTGCAACAGATAAATATATATCAATATAAAAATATAAAAATTATTTAAAAAACTGAAAATCCATTAATTAGCAATTATGCTTTTGAAAAAAAAAGATCTCTCTAAAATGCAAAAAAAAAAAAATCCATTTTTTAAAAAAAATCCATTTCTTACCTTGGAAGAAACTGATGTGCCAATTTTGAAAATGTTATAAGAGAAGAATCTGAAGTGCCTGTCCTGTTGTTCCTCAGTGCACTTACTTCAGGGTAGGCAAACATTAGCCAGGGAGAGAAGGGCTTTGTTAATAAGTCCCCAAAGTAGGTATAGAAGAAATGTTAGGTGGAAAGGAAGAATCACCATTTTACCATTGCTAATGGAATGATGTATTCAGGCAATAAATCTCGGTAAGTAAAATCTGTAGGGGTAACAAAAATGATCACACCGGGGGACTAGGATATTCTCGCTGAAGCTGCAGTACCACCCAGCATAGGAAAGCCCAGCCCTATTCATCCCCCAGGAAGCATGATATGCGGCATACACCACGGCAGAAACAGAGCTCCTGTCTCTGAATCCAACCTGACTTCCAAGATGTAATAAACTTAGATTACAGAGTAAAAAATAACAACAACAGCTGTGCTCAGTACCTGGAACATTCTATTGCCTAAGTAGTTTAGTTTCTTCAACAGGAGAAGGGCTTGAAAAAAAGAGGGAGGAGATATCATAGATAGAAGTCAAGAGAAAACTAACCAAATGAAATACGAGCTTTGTTTTGTTTATCTGCTAAAAGAAAAAAAAAATGAACCTTTGAGACAGGTCTCTCACTGAACCAGAGCTCACTGCTTGGCCAGACACTGCCTCTCCAGAGCTAAAATCCAGATGTGAAGAACCAGCTTCTACATGCGTGCTGGGTATCTGAACCCAGGTCCCTCATGCAATACATATTTTACTAACTGAGCCGTCTTACCTCAGAGAGTCTGTTCCTTATATAGTTATGTCATTGTTCGCCAATATGTGGATATAAAACCCCAAGTACTTTATTTCCATGAATCTAAATTTGATAGTCAGAGGGCTCACAGGCATTTCACTTGTGCATGTGGTCAAGTTCTAGCAGACACAGTGACTTAAGAAATGAGCTACCAGCCTGACCCTAAGCTATATTTAAAAATATAGTCATATGTTCCCCTTATTTGTGTCAATGCTTGAAAATGGACAGCCCAGGTTTAAAATCTGTTTAAGAGACAGAACCAAATGAGTCATGGGGAAACTTTGTAAATTGTTCTAGTAAAATATTTTCTTCTTCCTTTCTTTAAAGAAAACACTGCTTGAGAGCCTGTCAGTCTTCCACACTGAGTTTAGCTAATGTGAACAGGGAAGTGGTGCATCCATAATGGCTCACACGATGAAATGATCCCATGACGAAGACCCACAGTTGAGTCCAATTCAAATTAACAGCAGTATTACTGAATGAATGTCAATTTACAACAGGATATTGATCAAGTTGGAGGGAAAGTCTTGACTAAATGCATCACACGGTGCCTTCTGATGGCAATATCTCTCAGTTTCACAAAGTTGCTCAGATAAAGGGCACAACAGATAGCTCACTGAATCACCCCTGGGCCTGGATGTGCCAGCTAGAAAATGGACTCTCAATACCTACAGAAGTCATTCAAAGAAGAATCAGATCAATGAGTCGCTTTTACATCCTGTTAGCATGACAATTAAATCAAATAATGGAACTCTTATGTCATAAAATACCAACTTTAAAATGACATAAAATACCCAACTTTAAGATGACAACACTGAGCCGGTGGGTGGGGTTGGGAGGCAGAGGCAGGCAGATCTCTGAATTCAAGGATAGCCTGGTCTACAGAATGAATTCTAGGATAGCCAGGACTACACAGAGAAACCCTGTCTCAAAAAACACAAATACAAAAACAAAGACAAACAAAAAGATGCCAACACCACATCTAAATCAAACAATTCAGGCTGCATCCCTGTGCTAATCAGTTCTCTCAAGTTCAACGGGCCATCCTACCTTGGAAAAGGCTTTCTTTTTTCCAGGTAAATTTAGTAAGTCCCTAAGGGAGGGGGGCAGGATTTTTCTCAAAACTTATGTTTGATATAAAATTATAAACATTAAAATAACAGCAGAGAATAAAGACCATCAGTTCTGTTGACGTTCACAGAAGAGAGTTCACATGAGGAAAGGGGAAAATGCAGAGCTCTTAAATGGCATGGCTTTCAAGTAGGTGCCTGGCAGGTACCATCGATCTGTAGAACTAGTTGATTAATTATTGATGGAATGCTAAAGACTATTCAATAGTAATCATTAGGGTGGTAACAAGATCACATTGTACATTTTCTAACAGAGGATTTCTGACTTTTTATGTGAAGTGTTTATATGTAGCAAACTGATATACATCTACATGAAAACATGGTCTAAAAACTGACCTGTGTCCTATTAATTTGCAAACCGTCATGGGAACGAATGAATCTATGAGCAGAAAGCTTCTCGCATCAGATGATTACACTAGATTATTCCTGAGCTTTGGCGCCTAAGCTCCCAAGAAGGACCAGTTCATGCAGAAATAGGAGAGTGGCATTAGAATCCATGAAGATTCCCTAGATTATGTATGTCTACATAATCATCCCCGCTCTCACCACCACTGCCTGCACCCAGAACAAGCAAGTGTGAGGAGGGTATGCAGTGTGCAAACCTCCCCCAAGAACAAGCACTAGCACCGTAGATTTCCACACGGGAAGGCAGAGTGCTACGGATAGCAATGGTGCGGGGGTGGGGGGCTGGGGGGGTGGGGGGGGTGGGGGGAGGGGTGGTGCCCAAACGTTGAAGGCCAAGCTCACATGGCCTAATACGTCAAATGGAACATATGAATTGGCACTAAAAGTGCAGTAAGTGCAAATGCCAAAAATGACAAGCAGACCATAAAACCCTGCTGGTTCTGAACTCATCATTTTAGTCTCCTGGGCAAAACCAGAACCAAGTTTCTCACAAAACAAAACAAAACAAAACAGAAAGATTTTATTGTACGCATGCTCATACAGTGTTGTCTGCATGCAACCATATAAGGAAACCAAAGGTAACACTACAGCCATGTTTATGCTGAGGTCTGCAAGCTGACAAGAAGTGAAGGGTAGTGTCTTGCTTCTACATAATAGACTGTAAATAGAAATATAAAAGTTAACCAATACTTTTAAATGCTTACGTCCTTTCCTTTAAAAGAAAGTCAACTGGAACTTTTTTCTGAGATGACTAAATGTAACAGGGCTTGTGATGTACTATTTTAAGATCAGATATATGCGGGGGTATAAAGAAGCGCCTTGCCATGACGTGGTGACGTGTCATTATTGTTGTCATTCAGAGTGCCTGACCCACCCTGCATTTGCTGGAGGTATGTGTCCTTCACACTCACCTTTGGCTTGTGTCAGTCTTCTAGCTCGGCTGCACCATTACAACTGCTTCTCAGTGGATTTGGCCTCGGATGCCTTCAGCTATTCTTGCTTTGCTGCAGTCTGTCAGCCCTGCTGGCAACTGCTGGTGCCTTCACTGTTTTCTTTTGTTGGTTTCCCAGCAAGAACCTGGAAAAGAGTGACAACCATCACACAAGGCATTTCCACACAATGTCCACGACATGATCCAGAAGATGACTCCCAACAGCTCTCTGGATGAGGAGGCCTGGACTGGCCATTTTGGCTTTTATTGCTTCAGCTCCGTCGTACCTAGCTGTGAAGATGTGACCACTGCCCTCCTCGGTGCTCACATTGCTGATTCACACCTGCACTCTGCCCAGAGCCCTGAGAGAGAGCCCTTCAGGTGACACAGCGAATACTCTCAGTGAGGACAATGTCCATTAGTCCATTGTCTAGAAGCAAGCTCAGCTTCCTGATGAAACGTGAATAAATACTAGGCAGTACTTTACAGATAACAGACGTGACGCCAGATCATCAAGTGAGCTCGTGACTCTACTGACAAGACCCGGGTGTCCTCTCCAATTTGCCTTTCAAGAGTAGACCTGCTGCTGACAGTACTATCACAGAATACAGTTTTCAACTTGGCATTATCTCTCAGGAAGCCAAAATACACAGACTGAGAAAACAAATGTTTACTTTAAGGATAAAGGAAAAAGCCAGTTCCAAAGCAGACGCCTCACCAGTTACATTAGGTGCCCTCTGACCCTGAAACACAAAGGCAGCCCTTTCCCTCAAGCCACAGAGCCCTCTCTGGCAATTCTACACAGCACTGACAGTATTCATCAGGCTAGATGCTGTGATCCACACCAATACTCCTGGCTCCTGGGAGGTTGAAACAGGACGATTTTGATTTTGAGGTCAGCCTGGGTTCCACAGTAAAACCTTGTCTTGGGGAAAGGAAAGTAAATGAATATAAATAAATAAATGAATATAAATAAAAACTAATTTTGGAGGGTTTACTTATTTGAAAGTGCGTCCCTATCCACTCTCTTTTTTAACAGACCATGACCTACTGAAACTGCAAAGAAGGCCTGTCGACTCTCAATGGTATGGATGGAATGGTTCTTCCTTTTTTTTTTTTAAGGGGAAGGGTTAATATAGGGTCTTATTCTGTAGTCCACACTGAGCCGGAACGTCTGGAGATCCTCCTGCCTCAGTCTCCTAAGAGCTGGCATTACAGGTAGCCACCATGTCCAGTTTGATCACTTTGTGAGTATCTTTCTGCCCAAAAGCATTTCTTCCAAATTCCTCTCCATCTCTTGAATCAGAAATAAATCTATTATATGTGTTATATTTTTTTAGACCTAAGCAAACTTAACAGTAGATAACGCTGAGGGCATAGCTGGAGCAGGGTTAATATCCAACAAGGTTGTTTCTGTGCTCGGCACGGCATCTTTTCATTTTTGGCACACAGAATTCCATTCATGCCCTTTAATCTTACATAATTAATTGTAGGCAGATGGTGAAATCTAAATTTTCAGAATAGAAACTCTACTAGCCACCTTCTCCTTGCTTTTGCCAGTGATGAATTCTGTCAAGCTTCTGGCCAAACTGAAGGAGGGAGTATATTGGAGTCCTGGGCTCTGTGGAAGTCCCTTTCACTCTCCCCTACACCATCTTCTTCCCTAGACGTTCTTCCCGACTTCTTAGCATTTCAAATGTGGAAAGTCCAAGAACAGAGGATCATGTGATACAGTCAGGGTTTCCAACCCTTCCTTTCATCCCACCTCTAAAATTCAGCAGAGAAGAGGTGATGCAGAGTGAGTCTTGGGCCCCCAAGTAAGAACATTCCTTCTTCTCTATATCCTGTATGTATCCTCACAGCCTGTGCACAACAGACCTGGGCCCAAGGAACACTTCCTCACTTCTCCATTTCCTTCTCCTATCCTCCTGGCCAATACGCCCTTCAGAATCTCCCCCTGAAGCTCGGGTCCCTGGCTACTTCACCAATCTTCTCAACCCCCCTTCCCTGGGGCTTTTGGTCTATTCTCCTCCTGTGAGGTCACCCTGGTCTCAGAGTGACTTCTGTTCATATCTAATCCCCACCACTGAAAATAAACTCTCACAAGCAGGGACCATATCTCAAATACCCCATCCACACCCTAACACAGCATAGGACAGAGTTCAAAATGGTAAGTCACCAGGTTTTAATTTGTATGTGCCTTACACAGGCATGAGATCTATTATTCTCCATCATGAGAAGGGAAGGCTTTTGTACTGTTGTGCAGTGCCAAGATCGAGGCTTGTTTTAAGACTGTTATTGGTGTTCATGTAGACATCTGCTGTGACCTTCCAGGGGACTGAGCGCTCTGGGTTAAAATTACTACACACTTCAGACATAAACAAACATCTCTGAGAGCCACAAATGAATGGATATTATGGCCATACACATTAATTGATGAGGACAGCCAGAGCAGATATGGTAATATCTGCATTCTAAGTTCTCAGGTGAATAATATCTTTTGTTTTGTTTTGTTTTGTTTTTTTTTAAATTGTTCACCAAGTGACAAATCACCTTTATTTTAATTAAGAACCTGCCCAGAGTTTCACTTTGCATAGAAACTGCATATAGGGCTGAAGTCCAAAGGTGAGAAGTCTATAGAGTTTGAGTCTGGTTGCTCAAACCAGGTGAGAGTACCTGTAGAAGATTACTTCTTAAAGCTCAGGTAAGAAGTCTGCCCAAGGCAGAGACAGGAATGGCTTTTATGAGCAGAACCCAATTGATGCTTTAACAAGAACAGCCTATTTGCTTTTTATCTACCAACACTGACAGAAGGAATCATTTTCTAATTTAATAACAACTTCGGCAGTACAAAAGGGCTCCCAACACCTCCCTCCTGAGACAGTCATTAACTGCAAGTTTTAAAGGTTGAAAAGTTGATTTGAACAAAATCTCCCACACCAACCAATACTCAAGTAGGAGCCTCTGGGAGATGTCGTTGAGGAGTCTGGTGACTTGGCAATGATTCTGAGCGGCTCACTCAGGAAGCCGAGGGTCAGCATCGTCCCCTTAGTCCTGTGACTAATCCTCCCACAGTCTGCATTCTGCCCACCAGACAGCATGTTCTTGTCCAGTACATTCTCCACTCTACTTATTTCTCATTCCAGTACATCAGGGATAGAGATGAATTTCATTAAAGACTAGATGGTACCATGAAGCTACTAGACAAACGTATATAACACAAGGAAACTAGAAAAGCAGGACCCATAGCTCTGCAAAATAACAAAGGGAAGTTTCATAAAACCGGTTAAAACAATAAAGATCATCACAGTAGTCAGGAAAGGACTTTACACAGTAATCTACAAGACTAGGTCATTTCACAACCAAATGAGGACACTTGAGACTCCGACTGCTTTCTTTAAAGGTTTGGTCATGGGTTTTAGCTCAATGTCTGCTTTACTTCCACAAGGATGAATTGGTCAAAATTCCCGTGTTGCTTTCCAATAGAGATGCTACAAGACCTTACTTGGCTATGTTGCGAGTTGTCTGTTGTCACTGCCAACAGCAGTGTGTTGATAAAAAACAAATCTTTTCTCCTCCTACCAAGGGTTTCCACACTAGTACAACAATCCAGTAACTTTAATGGAAATAAATTGTGCCAGGGTAACTTCCCAGAGATGAAAAACACACATTCCTGTAACTTTTACCTAACAGGTAGGCTTTACTGAAATGTAGCTAGTGAAGTTAATGCAACTCTGTATCACAGAAGTTAAAATCCACCAGCTGAGGGAACATGCCAGAGTCACACTATTAACGGACCCACTCAGTAGTAAGACCGGTGTGTGTGTAGTTATTTATATACAAAACCACAGAATGAAGAGGAGTTAGAAGTGAAAAAGCAAGTAAAAAAAGAACTTAGCTTCAGATCACAGGACAAGGCAGGCAGATAATCTTTTTAAGCTACAAAGCAGAAAATGTGTTATGATATTCACAGCACAAAAATGTGAACTCTAGCTTGGAATTTGTATGCAGGGCTCAGCGAGAAGACTGAGAAAGTTACCAAAAATAAATAAATAAATAAATAAATAAATAAAAAGACATTCGAAGATTAGTACACTTCAGCAGGAATGAGCAGGCCAGGATGAATGGACAATACTTCAAACAGCATGACCAGCATGAACAGCACACAAAAATTAAGAGCTGATAAGTGAAGCTGGTAGATCTAGGACTTGCTGCTTCTCAGAAGTGGAAGGCAGGAGAGTGGGAAGGGGTGCCACAGGAGGCTTGGGACCACACAGGTTTTAAGCATCCGTAAAAGATGCATTTTACTGTACAAGCCAAAAGGCACAGGAGTGAAACTCAGAGGAGAGGGTCCCATGACCATGCTTCAGAAAGGCAGACCCAGCAACTAACATGGATAAAGAGGCAGCAGATGGTCTCAGAAGGCCACAGCAGCAAACCAGATGAGAAATGTAAGCTCTGGGGTGTAGGATATAGGAACAAGAGAACTTAATAGCCAATAGGGGAGACCCAGTCTGTATCCTCACTGATCTTTCCTTCCCTCTCTCTGTCTCTCTCTCCCCTTTGCTTCCTTTCTGTGGTGCTGGGATGCAACCCAGCTCATTGAATCTGCAGATGCGAAACCCAAGGATTCGATGGCTCACTACATAAGCCTCCCTAGCATAGTTTAATCTAGCCAAATTTTCCAACTTTTCTGGTTTGCATCTAACTTCATTCAAAATTATTTTTCTCTATTAGAGGGAAAAGGACTTCATTTTTTTTTCTAGATCCTAAAGACCAAGTAGAGAAATAATCTTGCCCTATTAAATACCAAATGATTTTCTTTTTCTTTCAATTGTGTTAATCTTGACACAAATTCAGATCAGAATTCTGGCTAGAGATTACTTAAAGGAGTCTAAAACATTATTATTTCCTCACTAACTTTTATCTTACATCTCAAAATAAACATTGTAGAAAGTGCTCAGCAGCTCGGTTGAGTTAAATCGTATAAAGCCCCTGATAATCTCGTTAGCTAGAAGGCACAGTAAACATAGAAGACACACTCTGGTCTTGTGGATGGTATATCCTCTAGAGCTAGTCAGCAGGTTTCCTCTGTAAACAACCTTCAGATCCGTGAGTATTTTAAGCTGTGCGAGCCATCCAGTCGACTACTTGATTCAGCTATTCAACCCATGCCTCTGAGGAGACAGACAAACGGAAGCTGCAAAGGCATGAACGTGGCTAGGTTCCAGTAACACTGCAGCAAAAGGGACTGAACAGGCCGGGTGTGTGACAGAAACCTGTGATCCCAGCTCTCAGAAAGCTAAGGCAGGAGGATCAAGAGTTCAGGGCTAGCCCAAACTACACAGCAAGGTCATGTCTCAAAACAAACACCCTGTGGAAGAGCTGTGGTTAATCCTTGTCTAACACTCACGAAGTTTGTCAACCTGGAGTGGGTTTTGTTTGTTTATTTTAGTTTTTTATCTTTACTCCGTAATGTGTGTAATTTTGATTGAGAAAATAATTCTTCCAAAGAAAATGTTCATTGCTGGTGATGGATAAAAGGACAAACAAGGAGCTGGAGAGATGGCTCAGTGGTTAAGAAGACTGGCTGCTCTTCTAGAGGACCCAGGTTCAGTTCCCAGCCCCCACATGGTGACTCATAACCATCTGTAACTCTAGCTCCAAGGGATCTGATGTCCTTTCTGGTCTCCTTAGGCACCATGCATGCACATAGGGCACAAAAACAGGCAAAACATTCAATATACTAAAATAAAATAAAATTTAAAACAAAGAACAAATATAATTTGACAGATTCAAGGAGACAGGGAAGTCTAGGGTAACTTTAAAGGTGAATATATGAACAACAAAGGAGATGCTAAATAGATTTCTGTTGATTATATAGTTCAACAGTCTAAAATTTCTTGGATTCAAAGCTTTACACTACACAGAGTAGAGTCAAAAATATTTTAGGCACATGCTGTACTTAATGAAGCCTAGAGACATGTTTACTAGTATGGGGATTTAAATGAGAACTAAAAAAATCCTACGGCCAAACTGTCATTAGTTCAAATCCTAGTTCTTCTGATTACCAGTAATATGACTCCAAGTAATTTACAGGGCTTCTCAGTACCCCACCATCTATAAAGGAGAGCTGAGGCACCCATGACTTGTTAGGATTGTCTGAAGACTGAAGTGATTCATATGTGTAACACTTAAAACTCAGTAAGTGCCCGCTGTTCTTATAACTCATTAAAAGCAGAAACTACAGGTTGCAGGGGATCTTTGCAGATCAAAATAAACTGACTTTGCCCACGTATGTCTTAAGCTTTAGTCAACAGAATCATTTAGGTTCAGTCCTAACAACAATGGCCCTCTCCACTAAAATCTTTACCAACTGAAAGTATTTCCACCTTAGCCGATTAGATTTCTCTAACCTTCCACAGCTAAAAATATAAACTGGAGAATTCTCCCAATGCATGCCATGGGTTCCGTAACACAACTCCTTAAAACGGGAAAGGCCTGCTCTTTCTCAGACAGAAAAATCAATAGCTTTCCCTTTGCCTACAACCAGACCAATCCAAAAGGAGGGTGGGGGGGGAGGACAGGAAATGGAGAAGAAAGACACAGGCCCTTAATGACCTTAGCCTACACATAAATCCTCATCTGTTTGCCAGAGAAAGGGAGAACGAGGCATCAGTACACACACCTGACCAAAGAAGGGAGTGGGAGTCAATTCTAAAATCATCCAAGCAAAGAGAAATCATGATACGTTAGATTGTGTGGAATGGTGACTTCTGTCTGAACTATTTGAACAAGGCAGATGGAGCAACTTCTGTCAAAATGTTTAGTCTCAAAGACCATTGTGACCCTTACCTTAACTACTTTTATATACGAACAGCATTTTGTTCCCTGATGAACTGCCAAAAGGAACTAACACGTGTTCTCATTAACAGGATTATGCTCTGACCATAAATTAAGATATTACGGTTAAAACTGCACCTAGGAAAGGAGAAATGGCTGTTTCTTAGCGTCCTACTAAAGAGCCCTCCATCACATGACCCCAAACCCAGCTCTGTTCCAGCTTTATCTGATACACATCGTAAAGCTTCAACCACATCCAGCTTCTTACAAACACCCCAGCACACCTGCTCTCTGCCCACTCTGTGTTCCTCCGCCTAGACGTCTTCCTCTCACACACTCCAAAGTGTGCATCCTATCTTAACCTTTATTTCACACCACAGGGTGTGCAGTCATTCCCCATGGCCCAGCAGAAATCATGTTTCCAGTTTCTTGATCTTTATAATCCCTGCTCAGTCCCCTTGGATTTGTAGTGCATCTTGATTAAGACTGGCACACACAGCTTCTTCTTTAGAGCAGTGTCCACATCTGGTCCTTCTCTGTAAGTCCATCTGCACCATGGCACTCAGACTTCTCATTGAATATGCAAGAAAGGCGCCAAACTGTGCTGAGTTCACTGTGACGATCATTTACATGAAACACACAACCACATGCTGCCAGAACTTTGCTGAGGAAAGACTTCATTCAAAAGCATATGCGAGGTGGCTGTATGGCTGAGTGGTTAGGTGCACTGGCTGCTCTTCTGGACAATCCTGATCTGATATCCAGCATCCACACTGTGGCATACAACCATCTGTAACTCCAGTTGCAGGGGATCTGATGCCCTCTTCAGGTCTCCAGGCACTGCACTCACACGGTACGGAAAATACATGTGCAGGCAAGACAGCCTTATACACACAACAAAATAAAATTCAAACCAACCCTCACTTTTCAAAATTTGCCTTCTCATGAAACAGGGAAAGGTTTATATTAGTTACAGAGCAAAAAAGCCACGGTTTATATTCATCAGTCACTGGCCAACAACTAAGTGGTCTATTAAAAAGCTTCTTTCTCATTAACATAACAGATATACTCCCAAGTTAGATAAATCACAGGAAAGAGTTTTATTGTTTCACCAACATAGATTCAAAATGTTGCTTGCCTCTAGGCTTCAGATAAAGAGATCTCAAGACTTGTGTACATAAGTGATCATTCCAATCGTCATCTTTAATGTGTCTTGATTATTCCAAATGTGAAAAATCTGTGAACCCGGCATGTTACAAAACCCAGGAGTGCTGAGACAAATAAGAGAACTTGTGCACCTTGGCGACCTGACACTGCCTGGGCAGAGCCTGGCAGTCCTAACATGTCACTGGGCACTTCCTGATGTGAGTACTGGGTTGCTCCATGGAGACCAGCTTCATTCTTATGTGAGGCTCCAGGGCTGTGCTGATGAGTGTGCACTTGCCAGATCCTGGCCCACTCCCCACTGCTCGGTCCTCCATCCATATTTCACTCCCTTCTCCCTTCACAAACTATGACATGAGTGAGTTTAACACATGCTCTCAGGTATGAGAGAATTTCCTATGGCCAAACCATGCCACGGCAGAAGACCCAAGACCTGGACTCACATGGAAGCACGGACGTAACAGCACTTCCTGACTAATGGTTGTATTAGCAGGAAATATTTTCTTTGATGATCCATCTGGAGCAGCTTTTGTAGCAATGACATTTGGGATACTCAGCCTCTGATGTCATACCCCTAGTGTCACTTAGATTCCTGCAATGACAACGGAATCCTCCAACAAGTCAGGAGACTCTTAAGTATTTTGAGTGAGTCTTTAAAGCAACATACAGATGTCACTTAAATTATCAACATGTCTGTCCCATACAAACTGAGGTTTAAAATAATATTAAGATTTATATATTCAGGAAACACCATCTAGTGGAAACACTATGAGTTATGCTATGTTTTGAAATTACATAATCGATACAAAAGGAGTATAAAATATTGGTGATATTTTTCATATGTCTTAATTGAATACTCCTGGCCAAATCTCTGTGTCCATCTCTTTCCTCTTCAGTTACTTAGATTTGATTATATTCAAACTGTTCCACTTCCTTGGCCAGCTGCACCTGTCTTTGTCTCGGATCCTATCTGGTTCCACAGTTATTTTTTTTCTCATTATACTACATCAAAATTTAATGACTAATTCTGGCATGCTGGAATTCTTATGACTAAGCTTCCTGTATTAAGACATATTGCGGGAGCAATAAAATCGAACCAACGTGAAAGAGTGGGACAGTGAACAATGCCGTCCATTACAATGCAAAGCTGTTCAGGAAATTTAATTTGATGTTATAAACCGATAAGGAACAAATATATGGGGAATCTATGCAGCCTGTGTTATCACATAACAGCAATCTCCTAGGAATGAGAGCCAGTTTGAGGTGTAAGCAGAAGCCCAGAGTACTACGAGATGAGCACGTGAGCCTGAGAGTTAAACAAAAAGGCACAAATTCCAGCGTGGATGCTTTCAGCTATAAAACCCAGGGACGGTTCTTCTCCTCAGCTCTCCTCAGTTTCCTTATCAACAGAATGGGGATTTAGTTACTTTAGAGATTACAGATAGGATCCTGTTGAAAGGCCAAACCTACTGCATCTTGGGACTGGCCTCCATTTAAAAGAAAAAAAAAATCCTGAGAATTTGACCTGCAGCAGAACCCAAGCTACACCCATGTACCAGGAAGGACCTCACTGCTTGGCCCTAGCCAGTGTTACTCCCTAGCTACTTCTTAGCAACAGTTAATCAAAGATTAGTCTGATTGTTTCAGAACTACTTTCAGACCATTCGTGACTGTATACAGTCTTGCTTCAGAGCACTCACCTATAGACATACAATAGTTATTCAATTAGATACTTGCCAGGCTAACCTCCCTCGCTTGCTCACCATCCTATAAAGCCTTGTCCCCCTAAGAACACAGGGCTGCACCCTCCCATTCCACGGTCAGAGATGCAGGGGTGGCCCAGGCTCCTGCTTGTAAATAAAGACCCTAAAGTGATCGCAGCGAAATCAGCTCCTTGGTGGTATTTTGGGGTTCACGAACACTTCCTGGCACAACACTGTCATGTAAGGATGATCTGGTCGTGTGGAGAATATATAGTATCTGAGCAATGGGAAAGTCAGGGTACAATGTGTCACTCACTGGCTTATGGGATGTCAGTCTACACAAACCTGCTGGTGCTGCCACTCAAAAGTGCAGCTTATAACTGTGCACAGTGCATGCATGTGATAGACATGAATCAATTACTAGCTCATATGTTTGCTATACTATATTCTTTAATGTTTAGGTGTACCCCTACTTACAAAGTTTACCTTAGGCAGGCTGCTGAGGGGCAGCAGCCTCAAACCTCTCCTGTTTGCTATATGTCTTAACTGTATCATTTATTTTAAGCTCTTGTTTTCTTTATAATAGGCATAGAAACAATAGGATGCACAGACACACACACACACACATACACACATACATACACACACACACACACACACACACACACACACTACGTTTGCAGACTCTATAGTGCTACAGTGATGAAATTGCCGAATGAACATTCTCTCAGAGCACATGCTCAAAGAGAGTTAATACACAACCGTAATATATGTCCAAAGCCAGCAATGCAGACTCTCTAATACAGATCAACTGAATGAGGTTTAAACGTTTGATTTTCAAAAGTTAAGACCTAGCACTTCTACAAAAACCATACTATTTTGGCTGACGAGTTTGACAACTCAGAAAAATCACATGTAAAAAAAATCACTGAAAAGTTCCATGTCAAATATCCTACTTTTATGAGACTCAGCTATAAAGTGAAAGCCAATTTCACTTCCCTACTCTAATCACTCTGTACTTGTGCGGCCTTGGAGAAGATGTGTCTATTAGTGAGGTTTTAATTACTATAGCATACCCTGTGTACTCCACCATCACAGTTGTGTCTTGCATCTATCTATTGATTCCTCATTTATATCCTTTATGATATAGAGGAACATAGCATGGCAGAGTTAAATGACAGAGCTATAACATGGTCTCCTGATACACATATGTAAAAGAACAGGAGCTACACAAAGCGATATGGATTAACCTAAAAAGTTCAGCGTCTCCCAATCCACAAGCTAAAACTGAGGTTCCATGAGGACACACTCATGTACAAGCACTGGAGGCCATCGTAGGACAATGCTGACAAGTCCCAAGATGGAAGGCATGCGGAGGACAACAGAGCAAAGAGACAGAGAGGTCCTTTGAGGCCACCGCTAAGCCACTGTACTAATCCAGCATGAGTCTTCTTCAAGTATTCTGGTTATAAGACTGATTAAATATCTATATTTAAAAAATATAAGTGAGCAGAATGTTGTAGACATTATTGAATATTCACACAAAACAGCCATCCACAGAAATTAAGAGTGACTTCCTGATATGTATAATATTAGTGTAGGCAATTGCCTTAGGGTTTTACTGATGTGAACAGATACCATGAGCAAGGCAACTCTTATAAGGACAATATTTAATTGGGGCTGGCTTACAGGTTCAGAGGTTCAGTCCATTATCAAGGAAAGAACATGGCAGCATCCAGGCAGGCATGGTACAGGAGGAGTTGAGAGTTCTACAGCTTCATCTGAAGGCTGCTAGCAGAATACTCACTTCCAGCCAGCTAGGACAAGAGTATTAAAGCCCATGCCCACAGTGACACACCTACTCCAACAAGGCCATACTTTGGGCCTAATAGTGCCACTTCCTGGCCCAAGCATATACAAACCATTACAGCAATATAGGAAGTAACATCATAGATTCATCTCAACATAAAAAGAGCATGGTGGGGCTGGAGAGATGGTTCCATAGTTAAGAGCACTGGCTGTTTTTCTAGAGGACCCAGGCTCTATTCCCAGCCCACTTCCCATGATGATTCACAAGCAGCTGTAACTGCAGAGCCAGGTCATCTGATGCCCCCTTCTGTCCTCTGTGGGTACCAGGTACATATGTGGTATACAGACATTCATACAGGTAAAATACACACAAAAGTAAGTAAATAAAGTTTTGTTTTGTGTTTTTAAAGACCATTGGGTGTTTCCACTATCTGAGCTGGAATTGTTTCCAACCTTATTGGGAAACTCATGGTGCATGCAAAGGGCTATGCTGCCTAACCTAGTACTTGGAAGAATGTGATGGAGATTCATGAATCAACACTAGGAGATGCTAAAGGAGGCAGTGCTGCATAAATTATAATGATCAGTTTCAACATCTGCATAAGAAGATGCTTCAAGTCAAACACAATTTACTTTTCCTCTATATGGGCGTGACTTCTTGGTTAGATGATTTGCAGAGCTGAAAGATCTTACTGAGCAAAGAAGTGGGAACTCACCAAGCAGTGAGGTCGGAATCCCAGGTTGCAGACAACTCCCTGAGTTTCGTGTAAGACAAGTCTAACCTTCTGACACTACAGCAAAGTACGACAGAGCTCATGCCCAAGAATCATTCAATCAAGTTATGAAAAGATTGGCTGGGGAGGGGGATCTAATGTTTTAAGTAAGTTCACAATTTTCTGTTGGCTCACCCTAATAGCTACCCTTGACTGCCGTTTCAAACTGTGTCATGAGGTTTGGTCTTTATCAATAAACCAAGGATGCCAGGCTGCTGAGGGCCCCAGCAGTCTCTTCTGCATGCTCTTCTCGTCTCAGATCACATTAACACATAGTTTTAGGAGGGTTCTATTGTAATACTACTTCTCAACTCAGTCCAAACCTAATTAAAAACTTGGAACTGTGACATACTAGAGGTACTGACAAGGATTAATGAAGTTCAGGGCATGGGGGTTGGGTACTATATGGAACTGGACACATTTTCTTCAGCTGTGAACATTAAATGCTTACTAAACTCCTTAACCACCTCCCATATTTTCAAAACCAGCAATCCAAGTTAGATATACTTTGATATTTGATATGTTAGATATACAGTTTCAAGTGAAGGGCATCCATGTGAACCTCTGTTCTCTAACACTGACACTAAATGAAGATCTCAGGGACAGGGAACATAGCTGCCACTGCCCAGACACTACCTGTAAGTAGGCACTCTGAGAAACTCAAACACTCTCAGCTCTCCCTCTTACAGATTTCCTCGGAATCCCAGCATCGTAAAGAGGGAAGCCATTAAGCTGTTTGCTGTTAGAATATTTAAAGGAATTCAGCTCGTGCCACAAAGCATTTCAGTGTTGTCTATTTCAAAACATTAGCAATCCTTCTCTTTAGAAATGAATTTTAGGTTAAATAAGCAGAGTGGCTCCTCAGGTTTCACTTGTTTTGATTCATGAAATAACTTCCCTTGGAGACAGATTCTGAATACTAATGATATATGCAGCTTACTAACATTTTTAAACAATCTTAAAGTGCTGGTAATTTTCCACCCCCTAATAAAAATCATTTCTTTGAAATATGTTTGATGGAAATTTTAATATTCAAAATAGTTGAACATGTTTAACATACTCATTTTTTTTTTAAAAGCCAACATCCCTCAAGACCGGCCTCATAAAGTAGAACAAGAAAGGTTATAACAAGCAATCCCCCAAATTAATTCACCTTTGCACTTAATTTTGAATTTCACTATCAAGTCAGCAAAATAATTCTGATGTGTATCTCCAACTATCACATCATATCCATGTAAGGGTCACTTCAGTTATTAATTATGTATAGAATGCATGTGTTCACATCTGACTTGATTTTAAAAATTAAGTCAAAATGTTCTACACATTCCATTTCCTTAAAGAAGAATAATGTCTTGGTCAGCCAAGACAATGGCCCAGCGCTTGCTTAACTATAAAGGAAGAGAGCTATCATGAGCAGGAGGGGGCTTATAGCCAGTTATTGTTGTCTTATATTCCCAGTCTGATCTCATTTCTAGACATAAAATACTTTCTCTAAAAAACAAACAGACAAACAAAAAAAACCCTGCTCAATCTGAGAGAGCAATTGCAGAAAAGTCAAACAAAGCTGAAACTTGCTTAACAGAAAATTCCCCATGTGAGCCTCTGCAATGTGTTTTCTGATCTCTTCACTTCACACAACATACTTTGCGTCATGGCCTGCAGCCATTCCTGCACTCTAGAAGCCAGTGACTAATATTTGAATTTCACCTTGCTGAACTGCTCTCAATTCATACTTGTTCAAATGCAACTTTTGTAAAAGGGCAAAGATATATACAGAAAAATAGAATATGCAGTACTGCAAGATCCCTTGGCAGTTACATCTCCTATAATTCTGTAATTATAATTATGTCCTTATTACCTCATGGTCCTTGATCGTCTCCCCTACTCACTTTAAACTAATTGTTCTTTAGTTAGTTCTCATGAATCTCTTCTTCAATTAATCTAATGAATTATAGCATTCCTGAAGAATAATATCAAAAGTCATTCTTAGATATGGAGATGTTTTACAAACACATATGACTATGTGACCATAACCTAGATCAATATAAAAAGCATTAGCGTTCCTATCAAGAATTCTCAAAAACCAACATTCTGATTTATTTATTTTGCCTCATTTTTGAGGCAGGATCTCATGACATAGGTCAGCCTGGCCTCAAACTGCAATTTTCTTGCCTCAGTCTTCCCAGTCCTGGGATTATGAGCATGCATCACCACGGCTGGCTTGCCACTCGCTTTCTATCACCAAGATCTGTTCTATCCATTGAAGCTTCATCTAGATAAGTTAAGCATCAGTCTTTAACGTGAATGCTGCTCATACCTATCCAAGAAAATATGAATAAAGGTATCGCTAAGAACCAGTATGTAGGACATGAAAGGAAAAGAAATAAAGATGGCTGGAGTTAAAGAAAACAGATGCATTTAAATTAAGCAAAAAACGTTATATTCTTCTGTTTGAATCAGGGCCATCAGTATGAACTGGTAAACAGTTTGCTTCAAGGTAACGTTTGCTAACTTTATCCTCTGAAAAAAGTTAGAAAAAAAGTTGCAGTCACTACACCTCATGCCTGGCATTTCAATCTCTTGTCTGAAAGACTAGTTCCATCAAAAGAATTAGAACATCTTAAATAAATGGCCAGTTCCAGGTCTGGGGGACAAAAGATACAGGGAGAAAAGAGCAACTATCTATCAAAGACTAGTAGTGAGTACTAGGAATACTATGCCATGAAATAAATTAAAAAGACACTGAATAGCAAGATAAATGGAAAGATACATAGATAGATGCATATATGCCACAAACAACCATGCACACATATATACATACACATCAGTTAGAAGCCAGTTAGAAGATGCTCCTATAAAAATGCCACAATTCAGTCATCAAAAAGAATGACTAAGAAGGATCGAAACACTCCAAGCATATGTAAATTTTGTGATCTAAAAAATATGGCTGGTCAACTGCAGAGGTGGCCAGCCAAACAACTCATTTTGTAAAGTATTTCTCTTGCTGTTTCGATTACATATCATATCCCCCAGGTAACTGAGGCCATGATGCAAAATGATTATTGCTTACAGAAATATTCTACCCCCCAAATAGTAAAAGAATGTTCCAATTAAAAATCTACCAGTTTGCAACCTCTAATCAACAAAAGGGATCAGGGCACAGACCATCACTTGCTGGCAGGAACCAACTGATGCTGCCAAGATGCTCACAATCTCAACAAATTCAAATGGGGAAGCAAACTGGCCCATATCGACTCAGATGTTATGCAAGCAGAAAAGGGTATAGAGTAAGAGTTAATTTTGCCCTCTGGGCTCTCCTGTACAAATAGTTAAAGAAACCCATCAGTATTGATATGTGAGCTTCCTGTGGAAAGGTAACTGCTCTCTGCCAAAGAAGCCAGTGGCATGTATAAACATGTTCATCCCTGGGTTCACTGCCCTGCCCATGCATACTTCTAGTACATGCTCTTGGATATTTCTGCTCTAAAAGCTAGATCTAAGAGTAATTTTGCCTTCTCCAGCTAAAATAGAGATAATTGACTTAAAGAATTCAAACAAAATTCCCTACAAAGAAAAACACATCAGATCTAATTCTACTGCTGAGTCCTCGCCGATTTCTTTTAAATTAAACAAAATTAAATTAAACTCAAGCTCAGGATACAGTAATTCAGCCCTTATTTTGATCATTTTTATTCTACCTAATTAGCAAACTAAGCCATTGAGTAATATCACTAAGAAGGAGGAGACAGGTAAATGGCTTTCTGGATCCTATAATTTGTGGTGCTTGACCTTAAAGTATCTGTACTCTCGCCAAAGGAATTTGAACAAGACACTTCCCAAACGCACAGGCAGGAACCTTAAGGGTGATCAATAAGGACAAGGGTGGTGATCCTCTCTTAGAAGCCATGACTCACTGAGCTACAGTAAATTATTCTGTGGCATGGCATCCCCTCCATGAGCCTTTCAAACAGAATCAACGGTCACTGCACAGACTGAGTCTCCATCAAGAAAATGGCCAATCTCTCTAAGTGGGCCCTGCAATGACGGGCTTATTGCACTCTCACCACCCATAAAATCATGTTTCAGAATCTATGAGATGAGGACAGACGGAGTGCTACATTCAACAAATAGCACTGAACTTGGGTCCAAAGACTGATGCTTCAGAGATGCTGTGCCGAACAAAATAAGCTGGAAACAAACAGTTACAACATTCATGGGAAGGTCATGAGGGACTCTCTGGGGACAGCAGAACTCACATGACATAGAGCAAGCTCCATGGGCATCCCATGCACCGCAAAACTTACCCAGCTGAGGTTAATGTGCTTCATAATAAAACTACTTTAAAAAAAAAAAACATTTTCAAAATTGCCATCATCAAGTTAAGTGACAGTTGGTAAACATACAGGAAATACATAGCAGCACAGGATTGATAAATGCTGCAGCTATGTGACTTGACTATATTTGTATGATTTTATTTTTGAAATTTTCTTTCATCAAAGGGCTTCTTAAAACTTTAAAGGGTTGGGGATACCCCACCGTGACGAACTGATCCCTGAACTTGATCCCCGTAGCATCAACAAACAAAAATCCCCAGGCTTAGTCCTCTCTCTACCCCTTAATAGTCATTGGTTCCCTAGGCCACATGTGACCTTTCTGAACCATTTCACTTACATACAAAGCAGAGATAATGAATTCCGCACAGCTCACTCTAAACAATCCTAGGTTCTTACTAGATATCAAATGAGTCAATGGATAAAAAATAAGTTCTAAACAATAAAGCAAATTCATACCAGTGAAGATTTGTATTGGCCCATGATCCATGTCTGAAGATATCACGAATGTGGTTTTCAGGCATACACAGGTCTACCTATTGACTTTTCAGTTATCCCTGCTTGGAACACAGTGACAGAACATATATCAGAAATATGAATGATATCAATGGTATTTATGTGCCCTTATGAAGTATACCGTGTGATTCATCTTCCTGTCTGGGGGAGCATGTTCCTTTACCATAACTTCCTAATAATGTAAAAATGTATGTTTTCAGTAAAGTTCACACTCTTTGCACATACAACATACTGACAGGCAGGAGACAATGCCTAAAGCACACTCCAGAAGAAAGCTGGCCCTTAGGATTTTAAGTCAAACGGATAAATTGTAGCTCATAATTAAGAATCAGTCTCCGTAAAACTCATAAAACTTGGCTAGTCAAAATAATGTTCATGATCTTATTTTAAAATCACATTAAGGATAAGAGACATTAAATTCTTAACAGGACTGGATTAAGAACAGAAATGAGAGAGCTAGACATTTGGCCCAAAATTAAGGCACACACAAATTCAAAGAAACCCAGCTAAAAGTAAACATGTGACCCATCTTCTATTTTATGTTTTAAAACTTGTTTGTTAGATTAAGCTTAATCAGGTGCAAATACCACAGAATACAATGGGGTACTGGCAGGCTACCTGGTATACTATTGTTGGCTTTAGTTGTAAACTGAATAAGCAATGGTGCTGATGACATAGGACTATCTCCTTGAGAAGTTTTCCTCCAGAAAACTGAACGATGATTGGACATTCTAGAACAAACCCCAAATCTTTCCATAGTCACTTGTGAGTGCAGTGTAAAAACACCAGGACCTCCCTAGTGTTTTTAAATAAGCTACTCCAGAGGGTGCTACGATCTGGAAATCAGTATGTTCTAGCCACTAGTAACTAGTTCTCCTCAATTCTTAATATTGCATACCTCTAATAGGATTAACAATAAAGTTGTGCGTGGTGGCTCATGCCCATGTCCCCAGCATTCAGGAAGCTCAGGCAAGCAAATCTTGAGTTCAAGGCTAACCTAGGTTATATGGGACGTCCTGTTCCTCTTCAAAAGAAAGGTATTATAAAGCAAAAACAAAACCCATCTAAATGATTTCACAAGAGAAAGTCTTTAAAGATAAAGGTACCGTATGCTAGACAGTTTAAAAAGACAGCCAAGATGTACTTCATGCAGGAAATAGCAACAGATAATTTCATAAAGAGAAACCTATAGCAATCCTATCTGTTTATATAGCCAAATATAGACATTCAAAATACAGAAAACACTTTAGGGTGGGAACGGGGGACTCTAGGAATCAGACGCATGGCTTCCTAAATGCTAGGTGAGCAGTCTACCATGGAGCTGCATCCTCTGTCTGGAGAGTTACTGACAACTAGGAGAGAGACGGATGCACAATCTGACTGATGTACAGTCGGCACCTGATAAATCAAGTGGATGCTGAAGAGACATGTAACATTATTGTATCAAGAATATGATGTTCCTTTAGTCAACACTGTTCAAATGCAGAGTTTGCATTCGTTCAGAGACCTGCTCTTGATAGAAAAAAAAAAAAAAAAAAAGAAAGCAAAAGTAAAATGTTCAGGAGAGAGAGGCAGGTCTCTGAGTTCTACATATCAAGTTTTAGGACAGCCAGGGGTTACAAATGGGGGGGGTGGGGAGCAAAGTATGAGCTTTTTGGATATTCTGACAGTCTAGTATTCATTTATTTGTTATTTAGTATAGCTCAAATGTCCCATTTAATCTCAGCATATATACTAAAAATGATTGTGTCTAAATTCAAATTTAATTTACTATTTTGTATTTTTCTGTTAAAACCTACGAATTTAAGCGCTAGCTCCGCTAGGTGATAAATTAGACCCCCGAGTCATGTAAAGAACACACTGTGTTTTTATTTGTGACTTCCTACCTGTGAGTGCAGCGCTTCAGAATCTACAGCGTGTGAATGATGTGCAAAGTATACGAATACACTTGATGGTGTTACTGGGCTCACTTCCATTTCACCAGACGCATAACGAAAAGTGTTGTGCCCCATCTATGCTAACAAGCATTTACTCATACCAGACTTCACCATCCACATCTGAAAGCCTCCTATAGAAATCCTTGCCAAAGAAAATGATACCAACTCAATTTGTCACCCATTTCTCCTCCCAAAGTAATCCCTGAAGCCAACTTGTCATGGCTCACCTGTGGTGATAACTTCTACTTGAATAAGGTAGTTTGATATCTGTTATTTTGTATAGATTGTATCTAATTCAGTCCATGAAAATTATCTGGGAACTGCAAAGAAGCCAGTGACCCTCACCTGCCCAAACATCACTAGAAGATCTTATCCTAGAAGATCTTATCACATAAGCAGACTCTGGTTCTAAGACTGAGTTGTGCCAGTAAGGGAGGAACAGCAGGCGTTCATGCTAACCAAAGACAGCAGTGAGGACATGCGTTAAAGACAAACAGTAAGATAGGATTTGCATCTGTTTCTCCAAATTTGATTCTATTTGAGTGCTCTCAAGTAATCCATCTTGTTACTGTCTCACAGACAGCATTCATGTATGTGTTTACACAGGCTACCTAGATTCTCTGGAAAACCAGACTGCAGGTCTGACCATACATGAAGAAAAGACTCTCTGGTGTTTTTTACCCTAATCATTGCCTTCCTGTGCTGTACTTAGAGCCACTATGCTGATTATATATCAGCACACTACAGTCCATGGGTCAAATATACCTTCCACTTTTTTTCATAGTTCAAGTTTTATAGGAATACAGAATGCTTGTGTCTTTACACTATATTATCTGTGGCAGCTTTTGCAACATAATAGAGCCCAGTAGGAGACAACAGAAGGCATGGCCCATGAACCCCAGGTCTTTACAATCTGGCCTTTTATGGGCAAAGTTTATCAATCCCTGTCACAAAGTACTAACAATGGATTATTTTAAAAATGAGAAATGAAGTGACAATATTCAAGGCTATGCATCTTTTTGCAACAATTTATAAAAATGTACAGTGGTTTTCAACCAAAAATTAGCAGCTGGCTACTGGCTCAGATGATCTACACTTGCCCAGAGGCCATTTTCAGTTCAGTGCCTAACACATGCAAGTGGAGTTTGAAAGGAACACTGTCCTTTATTCTTATATATTCTTAGACTCCAAAGTGAAAACGCACATGCGTGTAAATACATAACAGTATCACTTTCTGCTTAGAGTGCAGCATCTGGCAAAATTCCCCACTGACAAACACACACAGCTTCTGCCATCACTGTGTGCAGTCTGATGAAGACCACACAGCACAGCAACAGTAACTAAATGCTCTCTATGTGGTGCCTATAGGAAGTGTCACCACTGCAAGAGTTTAGAATTCAAATCAACTTAAGTTCTTCAGTGGCTTCCCTCTATAGACAG